>CM024575.1:19350616-19881326 GCA_014182395.1 Eucalyptus sp. ANBG9806169
TAAACGCAGGGATCCAAATCTGCACTTTGTTGAGCTTCCTGCTCTTGCTCCTCCGGCTGCGCACATGGACTTTGCCCCACAGCAGCAGTAAGGATCTTGGCCTATATTATCTGCTTTATATAACGTTGATTTCTACGAATAGTCGTGTCGTCGTGCGTGTTGATTTCTACGAATAGTCTTGTCGTCGTGCATCCCGCACTTGGAGTGGTATTTGTAGCTGTGGTTGCCTGTCCGGTCTGTCTTATCTTTTTGTGGGGTCGGGTCACAGATATACTAGTATTCTGTGGCCCCGTGTCTTTTAAAAGAAACCTCAATTACACGTGTCCGTTCGAAAATAAACCTCACGGACACGTGGCTTTTCGAGCTTTTTGTCCTGTAGCTAGAAAAACAGTGTACATGCCCCCATTGTCCTGTGGCTAGTATCTGATAAAAAAGAGAACACCGTAGATCCCCCATTATTCTGTAGCTAGTATCTGACCAAAAAAAAAGAAAAAGCTGTAGACACTATTTTGTCCTTTCGCAAATTATTCTGTAGCTAGTTTGATGGTTCATAAACCTCTTCTCAACTGTCCGTTGACCTTCGGTGGTTGTTTGTCTCGAACAGGCATGAGGCAGAACTTGCGGAAGCAGCTATTCAGCCACTTCCCGATGGCGCTAGAAAAGCAGTTTTCAGGTTTGGAGACAGTAATGAGCATTCGAGACGGCAGGTGGTTTCGGCCTGCATCCTTGTGATTTTGGAGTTCTACATTGGGGATGGGAGATGTTTTCACTTTTTTGGTTTTGTTAAGTTACATAATTGTTTCCGCTTGATTTATCTAATTAACCTCAATTTCGGCAGACATGTATTGATAGTTAAAAGCATATATATTTTTTTAGACAATTGCGGTACATGGATGCTGTTAAGGGTGTTAAATAGGCGGGTCGGTTCGAAGATGGTCCGACCTAAATTAATTCATTTAATTTGTATTGATCCATTCTTATGTAATACAATTTCGATAATTTGTACTCGACCCGGCATCCATTTAATTACTTTAGGCTCTTTATGTTAATGTGTTATTTGGATAAAATTTTATGTCAAATTAAAAAAAGAAAAAGAAAAAAGAGAGTAACACAACAAAATATGACGATGTATGTAAATAAAATGCAAGAATCATAATGATTAGAGAAGTGCGCATATATCTGCCCTATGGATCGAACTAAAATTTAATAACACGACAAATTACAAGCTCTGCGAATCCCACACGAGAAAAAAAGATTCTTTACTTATATCAAACATAAAAACAAGCATTGAGTATGCAAATTGAAAAAGCCGAAAAGATTCTTTACTTATATCAAACATAAAAACAAGCACCAAGTGTGCAAATTGAAAAGCCGACTGTACGCTCGATGAGAACACGAAATAGCCTTTGCACGTCGTCATCACAAGCGCCAAAAACGAAATACCCTCTGCACATCGCCATCACAAACATCAAATCCCCGCTTACTCGATAATTCACACGATCTTGAGAAAGGAAAGCATGTCTCTTGTTGCTCCGACCTTGTAGCGTGTGCAGCTAATAAACAAGTACCTCCAAACCCACGTTAATAATGCCTATTTCAAAGTCAAGCCGACGACGTAAGCGGTAAAAACAAGCGGCTAACGACAACCTCAAATCGCGAATTGAAAGCATCCGGAACTAAAAACCTTCGACTACGTACATGAAAGCACCATGATCACCAGGCTTCTTTGCGCTTCTAGAAATCACCCCCCTCTCTCTCTCTCTCCGTGAGCATGTTGCGAGTAAAGCGAGTGAAAACACGGGGAGATGGGAGGTGGGACCTATGGCATTGATGTTGATCTCAGACATGACCGGACCAATTAAAAGGTTTAGAATTCAGACACATTTCATACCTACGGTTTATAGCTTTTGGCACAAATTTCTCAAAAGAAACGAAATAAATTACAATGCATGCTATTACATCTTATCAAATTTTGCATCTCGAGAATCCATCGATACTATGATTAAGTGTGCTTTTAAAATGACATATAACCAATTGAAGACATAATTTAAGGAGACAAAATCAAGCGAAAAATATTCATCCATTGCCCATTTTTGAACCGGGAACTTATAGGGGGAAAAAAGATAGAGTAGCTTTTTCACTAGCATCGTGGCATGGCACGAGGAAAGCTTCAAAAAACTTGGACCGAGCAAGCACGGATCGCCGGAGGTCTTGCAAACACCGAACAACGCATACTTCATGCCTTAAAATCAGTTTTCTTTCTCTCTGGCGTCTTTGGAGAATTGCGCCGCAATTTTGCCGTCACGCGTCCAACAATCGATAACGAGTCGTCGTTGGTCTGACGATAGGTGTTACTTTACCATCCAACGTCTGGATGCCTGATCTCTTCCTTCCGATTGCCCCGCAAAAGTTGAACTTCATCAATGGCCCTGAACACTTTTTTAATTTTCGGGTTCTCGCTAAGGGCAAATTGTCTCTGGTCGCGATCGATTAATTATTTGTAATTTTTTTTTCCCGTCGGTGTGGACAGTCTATTTTTTATAAGGAATATTCGACTTAGCGTGTCAAGATTGATTAAGTTACATCGCGACGCGGCTTTGTTTGGCGAGGGGAAGGGAGGGAATTTAGGGCTAAATTTTTAGATGTTTTCTTGCTTTTCATTCGAATTTCGGTTGCCTAAAATAAGTTTTCTTCCTTTTGGTGTCTCTGGGAGAATTTCGCCGTAATTTTGTCTATTTGGCATCCGACAATCGATAAGGAGTTGTTTGCGTCGGACGATAGACAATATTTGATCGTCCAACGTTTGGATACTCGCCTCTTCGATCCGACGGTCTACATTTCGATTGCTTTACAAAATTCGAACTTCATCGATGGCCCTAAAAACATTTTTGTAATTCCGCTTTACCAAGGACAGGCAGTCTCCGATCATAATCGATTAAGCATCCGTGCATTTTCTTCGTTTCGACATGAACTATCTATCTTTGATAAGGAATCATTTGACTTAGTATGCTGGAATGGATTAAAATAGCCGACGACATGGCTTCGGTTTAGCGGTGGGAGGGGGAGGAAATAAAGGGCCATAATTTTAGATTTTTTTTTCATTGCTTTTCAGTCAAATTTTCGTTCCCCTTACTCTCACACAAACGAGGGAATGAAAATCGATGAGAATTTGAAATTTCGTTTTTGTATATTCTTCCGAAATTTCCTCTCACTTTCGGAACAAAATTTAGAAACGTGGAGGGAGGAGGGGCGAAGTTCAGCCAGGAGTCTGTACAGATGGGAGGGTCGGCAGATTCTAAGTGAATCGAATCTAACGAAGGAGAACAGCAGCGTCGGCTTAAAGCCATGTACGGCTGTCCGCCCTTTCGTCTCCCACTTCGCTTCGCTGCTCCGAACCTATTCGAGATTCTCCGTCTCGGACACCCTCCAAAATCCCGACCCTCTTCGCAATCATCAATGGTGAGTTGGTTTATGTGCTTTTCTTTCCTTTTCATCATCCCATTTTCCGCGTGTCCATTCTTATATGGATAGCTCGTGTTCTTGTTGTTGCTGGGTCTTCTTGAATCTCGATTCCTTTTGTGATTCTTCTCGAGCTTGTGGATCCTGGTCAGATGCTGTTTCTTTTGGGGGTTCTGGAGCTGAGCGATCTGGTTACGTGATCGCAAAGTTTGGATTTTGCTCTCATTTCTTGTGTGTGTGTACTTTGTTTTTCTTTTTAAAAATTTCTTTCTCGTTTCCTTTGCGTCTCTTTCAGGCTCTGCCGAATCAGCAGGCTGTCGATTGCCCGAGCTTCCAGCTTGTCATCATCGGCGATGCTGGCACAGGTAATCGTCACTGGTGTGCTCTGCTTTACCGGCTGTATACATAACGGGGTGCATATGCTGTCGTTATAAATTAGGGTTTGCTCTAGTTATTTTACCCGTCGGGATCAGGAAAATGTAACGTGCTCATGGCTATATCCTTCAAGATAGAGGATTGACCATTCGTAGTGGCGGACAGTATGTTTTTACACAATTTCTGGGGATTTGTCTGAAAGCGAAGGGTGTCAGACGAATAGTGGTTTTGCGATCTTCTTCACTTGTCACGATGTAGAAGCCATGAGGTGTATCTTTTCTTTCTGGCGCCGAGCAAGGGATAGCAGACTGAGCGTAGTCCGTTCCTTCGTGCAGGCAAAACGACTTTTGTGTGCAAGGAGGGGATGCCGATGGCAAGGCCAGTGATCGGAGTGAAGTCGTAACAAGGTAGTCATGCGGCTGGATCACCTCCTTTTCAGGGAGAGCTAATGCTTGTTGGGTATTTTGGTTTGACATTGCTTTTCATGGTTCCGAACCGGGATTCGTTCTATCGCTACTAATGGTCATGGACGAGACCAAGGTTTGGTTTTCAGTGGCGGACGGGTGAGTAATGCGTAAGAATTCGCCCTTGGGAGGGGAACAACAGCTGGAATCAGCTGCTAATACCCCGTAGGGCTGAGGAGCAAAAGGAGGAATCTGCCCGAGGTGGGGCTCGCGTCTCATTAGCTAGTTGGTGAGGCAATGCCACCCACTTGAGAAGCTAGTCGCCAGAAAGAAGCGACGAGGAAGCGAAGCTGTCTACGAAGCGGTAGCTTCCCCCTAGTCGTAGTACTAGGCTCGTCGCTACTTTGGGAGACGTCTTTTTTGGGGAGTTTGAAAAGAAATATGAGTGTAAGTAACGTGGAAATGCCTGTTAGTTCATAGTGATTGATACTGCTCTGACTTCAATGGGCATAAACATTGGGCTCAAACCAGGTTAAAGCTGGAGAAGCGGTAGAATTTTGCTCATCACTCGTTCATAGATAGTATTATTATAGAGAGAGCTTTGTTCCACTTTATTGTTACGAGGCTGAGCAGGAATATATCAAGCATGGCCCAATTAATGTAGAGATATTATGTTCTGAATACAACATTCTTTTTCTAAATTAGATGAACGCGACAGAAGTGTATCCAACAAGGAGATAAATAAAGGAACCTAGTTCACCAAATAAATCAATTCGAGTTACTCGGATTTGCAAGTTCCTCTGATTTTCCCCCTTTGACATTTTCCGGTTTATACCCTTGTTTCACCTAATCGTGAATCCCATGTGAGGATCACATCATATACGAGGGAATGTAAATACACATCGAGTGTACCTTAATATTGCTAGAAGTACAATTGGACCCCGGGCTCTTGTTCTAGTTGCCTATAATACATAAATCCCCGGTGGTGTTAGAATGCCTTATTTGTTTGCTTGACTTCCTAAAACTCGTGGTTCCTTAAAACCTACAAATTTCAGCCAAAAACCACTTGCTACGTATTGAAAGAAACTGTATCTTAGTTCACGTCTTTAAATCAACACCCGTATTTTATGTGCATACTAATAACTAACATTAGAACCTCATATTCTGTGTATGTTGGATAGTAATGAGGCGCTCGACATGACAAAAGGTCATAAATATATCGGGCGATAAATGAATTTCCAATTGCATTCCAACTAAAAGGGTTTTCACAAATTCTTATTCATTTCTTTATTTACATCACTCTTCTTCTTTTTAACTTATCACGCCATGATTAGATATTCATTCACTATACATATTATCTACTTGATTTACCACATGACAAGTACATCAGCTATGTAGATAAGACGGCATTTATATCTACTCATGCTTCATCCGCAAGTCGCGCAAATCCAAAGTAGTGTTCTTTTCTAAGCCAAGTCGCCTAAAGTCCTACGTCAATAAGTTTGTAAATATTTGTTGACTTTTCTTTTCCCCCTTTCCTTGGGAAATTGGGATGTTGCCTTATCCCACGTGGCGCGTACATCGACAGCCCAGCTGTTTCGCTGGCGTCGAAAAGCCGTTAACCGCCCCAACTTGCGACGTCCCAGCTAAAAACACAAACACGCCAGAGGAAATACAGAGAGAGACAGAGACAGAGACAGAGAGGTCTCTTTCCCTCCCTCGTTGCTGCAACTTTCCGGCTCTCTCTGCAACTTCTTCATCACTCTCTCTCTCGCTCGCTCTCGCTCTCGCTCTTCATCTCCGCATTGCCCCGTGCTCGATCCCCATCCCTCTCCATCTTGCCGCTTGGTCTGAGCTCCCGCGCCGTCCGTAGGCAAGTCCTCCTCCTCCTCCGTCGCGCATCTGCGAAGGTACGCCCTCCCCGTTTCTGTCCCTCCACCTTCTGTGTCGCCGGAAGTCGCTGCGAATGCGAACCGCCCTCGTGCTTCGATGGGACTGATGTTTATCTCCTCTAAATTTGGTTCTTTGCTTCTGGGTTGTTCGCGAGTTTTGGGACGAGTTCCGAGCGTGCTAATGGGTTGTGCGTGCGAAATTGAATCTCTAGGTCGAGTCCCTGGTCATGCCTGGCTCGTGCTTCCGCAGGGGAATGTGCTTGGCTTATGTTGTTAGCTGTCCAAAGACGGGATGAGATTTCAAGTCATGATCGGACCCTCGATGCTCCTCATCCGATTTTTTCGTGATCCTTTCTTCAGTTGCTAAGCAGCCGCCTTTTGATTGTTTGACGTGACCACTTTAAATTATTGTGTTTTAGATGTAAGGTCTAATTTACACTAAAGAAGTATCGGTGGCTATGCCTTGATATTCACTCTCAGCCCAATTTGGAAGAATTTAAGCGTTAAGGAGAAAAGTTGCCTGAATTTTTCTTGCTAAATATATGCGTGCCTTACTTCTCCTACATTTATTCCTAATATATTTAAGTTTATTGAGCGGATTGATTGGTGTTCAGCGAAATGCCTGGATTAGCCACTGAAGTTGGAAATGAGCATAGCACAACAGATGAATCCAGTGGAAATACTTCATCTTATAAGGAAAGCTACACCCAGTTGAGGTCTCCAAGAAGTCCACTAAGTCCACACAGTCCTCGAAGCGATTCCATTGATCTTTATATCAATCACGTGGTGGACATCTCCATCGAGCAGTTGTATAACAATGTGTTCGAGATGCAGAGCTCCGATCAATCTCCCTCCAGGTCTAGTTTTCTCTCGTATGGCGAGGAATCAAGACTTGATTCGAGTTGGGCCATCTTGTCGGAGACTTCGGTGTAATGGAGATGATGAAGGATGCGGTGCCAGAGAGAAGAATGGAGGATAAAGATTGTGATGGCTACGCAATAGAAGCGCATTGATCTAACCAATGAGAAGATTGAAACGAGAGGTAGATACTAATCTGCAGTTAAAGAGGAGCAATCATCAGAAGCAAGTTCTATGCGCAAAGTGCCCTATGAGAGACCTCCTACTGGCAAAAAGAATGGGAAGCATGCAAAAAGAACAAATAGTTCTTTTCTTAGGAGGAAACAGAGAAATCTTGGTTTACTTTGGGTAAAGTGTCACAGAATAGAAAATATTCTTGATGTGGGACTTGACGATGCAGATATTGGACCCTATCTACTTAAAGGAATAAGAGATATGATTGCTACTGGGGCTAATCCCCAGAAAGCTCTTGAATTGGCTCTTCGAGCTGTGAGCTCGTATGAGCAGCGAGTCAATGACAAGCCTAGTTTAGGATTGGTTATGTGTTTGCATGCTTTGGCTGCAAGATACTGTGACTTAGGTCAGCATAGTGAAGCAATTCCAGTTCTCGAGCGCTCAATTGAAATTCCAGCTTTAGAGGATGGTGAAAACCATGCGCTTGCTAAATTTGCTGGGTGCATGCAGCTAGGTGATACATATGCAATGATTGGTCAGATGGAGAACTCGTTACTGCTATATACGGCCAGTTTGGAGATCCAAAAGCAAGCTTTGGGAGAGACAGACCCTAGAGTTGGCGAGACATGTCGTCATATGGCCAAGGCTTATGTCCAGGCATTGCAATTGAATGAGGCTGAGAAGCTTTGCCAAATGGCTCTAGACATCCACAAGGGAAATGGTTCTACTGCTTTCCTGGCAGAAGCGGCTGATAGGAGAGTAATGGGACTTATCTGTGACTCCAAAGGTGAATATGAGTCCGCTCTTGAGCATTATGTTTTAGCAAGCATGGCCATGGCATCGAATGGACAAGAATTGGATGTGGCTTCAATAGACTGCAGCATCGGAGATCTATACCTGTCGCTCGCTAAGTATGATGAGGCTGTTTCTGCATACCAGAAAGCACTTAAAGTCTTCAAGTCGACCAAAGGAGAGAATCATCCCAAAGTTGCTTCAATTTATGTGCGTTTGGCGAACTTGTACCACAAGATAGGGAAGTTCAAGGAATCCAAATCCTACTGTGAGAATGCACTTCATATTTACAGAAGGCCTAATCGGATGATGCCAACCGAAGAGATTGCCGGTGGCTTCATCGAACTTTCTGCCATCTATGAGTCTATGAATGAGTTGGAGCAGGCACTCACATTCCTTAAGAAGGCTTTGAAAATACATGCTGATGCCCCTGGCCAGCAAAACATGGTCGCAGGAGTCGAGGCACTGATTGGGGTTATTTATTATATGATGGGAAAATATTATGATGCTTACACCTCCTTAAAATCTGCTGTTTCAAAATTCCGGGCCAGTGCAGAGCAAAACTCTCCCTTGTTTGGAATTGCTCTAAACCAAATGGGTCTATCCTGCGTGCAATGTCATGCAATAAACGAGGCGAATGCGAACCATGGACAAATAACAGCCGAAAGCACGAGATTGCAACAAAAATAAATAAATAAATAAATAATGCAAGGAAAAGGATACGCCGAGTAAAACCCATAATCGAAAGCCCCAGCTAAGATGAGGGTAAACAAACGATCCCTCATCATCGGGTTCCTCCTCAACGAGGCCAAACTGCGAAACTAGATTCCAAACGAAGAACATCAATTCGATAAGAAAAACAAAATCCAAATAGGATATGACAGAAGCGATTGAGAACCCACGAAATTTAATCAAACTCTAGACAATCATCATACGTACAGAGAGGAAGAACAGGGGCCTATATATTTCATTTTTGTTAATTTCTTAAGAAACCTAATATTTCCCTGGGTCCGTCAATCCCTCATTTCCTCAGTCCCTCAATCCCTCTTGTCAGCAGCATGTACAAGTTCCGGAGGGAATAGAGTTTAGAAAAATGGCTCGGAGGACATGATCTCATTCATTTCGGTTATTTTGATGCAGCCTTGCAGAAGACTTATGCACCCTTTTGCATGTCATTATCTTCCGGAGGACATGATCAAGGCCGCAGAAGACTAGTTGCTCCATAAGTTTTAATGAGGAGATATCACAAATCTTACTTTTTGTTTGTTGTGTCTCTTTGGAAGATAATGACATGCAAAATAGGATGAATTATATTGCGTTGGCTGACCATATTATAGTATCTCTTTTGTTATAAAGAACTTGGACTACACATGATACACGTTGATTTCAATTGCATGAGGAAGAAAACAAATAAGTGACTGGTTCCGTTGGAACTAGACCGGACCGGTTCCATTGAAAATCTTCTCTCTTTGCCTTTAGTCCGAGTCGGTTCCTGGTCCCAAGACTAGCTGGTCTCTTCCTCGGTCATAGAAATTGGGAAGAGGTCCTCTTGGTTCGATTCCTGATTCCTTGGTGGGACTCGACCACGAATCAATTATCCCTAGTGTTGCACACTTTGATTTTTGAAGTTCTATATGGGGACGAGATTTATCTTCACTTTTTTTTTTTTTGCTAAATTTCATAATTGTCTTCGGTTGATTTATCAAATTAACCTTCAATTTCAATGAAGACATACCGATTTTTAACAGAATATCTTTTTAGACCGTTATGGTTCATGAATTGTTATTTTCTTATCACTTTGTTAAAGGCTTTATTGCGCTTCATATTGAAAAGGGTTATGACTTAATTGAACAACTGAAATATTTAGGATTTTTTTAGTTTTTTCTAGCCTATTTTAAGATTTAATTGAACAAATTAAAAGATTTAGAATTCAAATGTATTTCATACATAAGACCGAGAACTCGTTGCACAATTTTATCGAGGAAATGCGACAAATTGTTGCAAGTTCTATTATATTCTCAATTGTGGGATTCAAATCATGAACGCCTCATTGTTGCAAGTTCTCTCTTTGCCTTTAGTCCGAGCCGGTTCCTGGTCCCAAGACTAGCTGGTCTCTTCCTCGGTCATAGAAATTGGGAAGAGGTCCTCTTGGTTCGATTCCTGATTCCTTGGTGGGACTCGACCACGAATCAATTATCCCTAGTGTTGCACACTTTGATTTTTGAAGTTCTATATGGGGACGAGATTTATCTTCACTTTTTTTTTTTTTGCTAAATTTCATAATTGTCTTCGGTTGATTTATCAAATTAACCTTCAATTTCAATGAAGACATACCGATTTTTAACAGAATATCTTTTTAGACCGTTATGGTTCATGAATTGTTATTTTCTTATCACCGTTAAAGGCTTTATTGCGCTTCATATTGAAAAGGGTTATGACTTAATTGAACAACTGAAATATTTAGGATTTTTTTAGTTTTTTCTAGCCTATTTTAAGATTTAATTGAATAAATTAAAAGATTTAGAATTCAAATGTATTTCATACATAAGACCGAGAACTCGTTGCACAATTTTATCAGAGGAAATGCGACAAATTGTTGCAAGTTCTATTATATTCTCAATTGTGGGATTCAAATCATGAACGCCTCATTCGATAGAGGCTTTTTTCACCGACGTAGTGGTGGATCATTGGAGGTCTTACGGAACTTTGGACAATGCATACTTCGTGCCTTAAAATCACTTTCTTTTTTTCTGTCTTTGGGAGAATGTTATCGTAATCTTGTCCTTTGCTCATCTAGCAATTGATAACGAGTCATTTTTGTTTGATCATAGACAATACTTTATCTTATGATTTGTGGATATTTAAGCTCTTCGCCCGACGGTCTACATTTTGTTTTTTAGCAAAAGTCGAACTTCTTCGTCAATAGCCACGAAACACTTTCTTGATTTCAGTTTTTACCGAGGGCAACTTGCCTTCCATCACAATAGAAGGCCTCAACTCATGGGCTTATTTCACCGGCGTGGGGGCATGGCACAAGGAAAGCTTAAAAAAAAAAAAAAAAAAAAAAAACTCGGACCGAGAAAGCACCTCCGGCCACAATAGATTAATCTTTTTGTTTATATTTATTTGGGCGTCAATAATATATTTTTAATAAGGAATCGGTCCTTTTAGCATGCCAAAATCAGATCCATCAAACCGGTGAGTCGAGAGTCGGGTCGAAAATGATCCGAATCAAAATTAACCCATTTTATGTGTAATGTAAATGTAGTGACTGGTACGTGACTTAAGATCAATTCTAATTGATTTTTGAAAAAAATGAGCGGTTTCATAAATCGGCTCGTTGAGGAAGAAAAAAAGTTAATTCTCGTGAAAAATTTAAATTCTTTCGTGTCTTTCCTTCAAATTCTCGTCCCGTGACCCTCCGTCGGAACGAGGGCATGGAATTCGATGAAAAGTCCAAGGAGTTTGGTGAGATAAATCATAAAGGGCGAAGGATTTGAAATTTCAAATTTTTGTATATATACTCTTAGGAAATTTCCTCGCAGTTTCGCCTCGAAGAAATTTAGGAACGTGGAGGGAGGTACAGATCGGACGGTCAGCGTCGAATCCAGCGGAGGAGAACTGCAGCGTCGGCTTGAAGCCATGTTAGACAGAAGAAAAAAGAAAAGGGAAAATCAGGCGTTCCCTTCCATCTAAACCCCTTCCCTGGACAGCTGTCCGCCCTTTCCTCTCTCCCACTTCACTTCGCTGCTCTGAACCTATTCGAGATTCTCTGTGTCTCAGACGCGCGCCAACATCCCGACCCTCCTCTTCGCAATCATCAATGGTGAGTTGGTTTGCCCTTTTGCTTTTGGGAAATATTTTGAAAGCTCATTGGGCAGCATTCCAATGGTAGAAGTCCAACGTAGTTCCTAAAATACCGTGAGCATTCGCCTGGGTCCGCATAACCTCGGGCCGCCAGATCTCAGCCATCCGACGGCCGATCCGGCCTCTACAACCATAAACGATAGCATCACCTCAAGCGGCCAGATCGGCCGCCTGCAGCTTGGCCGGTGGTTAACCGACCGCCGAATTTAATTTTCAAATTAAGAAAAAAAAAAAAGCATAAGCCCATTTGTGAGTTTTGTCCAACGATATTTATGCTAACTTACATTTTAATGCTACAATTTAGCCAAAGCGTAATAATGCAAGGAAAAGGATACACCGAGTAAAACCCATAATCGAAAGCCCCAGCTAAGATGAGGGTAAACAAACGATCCCTCATCACCGGGTTCCTCCTCGACGAGAGCCGAACTGTGAAACTAGATTCCAAATGAAGCAACATCGATTCAATAAGAAAAACAAAAGCCACAGAAACGATTGAAAACCCGCGAAATTTAATCAAACTCAAAATGATGATCATACGTATAGAGAGGAAGAACAGGGGCCTATATATTTAATTTTTATTAATTTCTTAAAAAACCTAATATTTTCCTCGGTCCGTCAATCCCTCAATCCCTCTTGTCAGCAGCATGTACAAGTTCCGGAGGGTATATAGTTTAGAAAAATGGTTCGGAGGACATGATCTCATTCATTTTGGTGATTTTGATGCAGCCTTGCAGAAGACTTATGCACCCTTTTGCATGTCATTATCTTCCGGAAGACGTGATCAAGACTGCAGAAGACTACTCGCTCCATAAGTTTTCGTGAGGAGATATCACAAATCTTACTTTTTGTTTGTTGTGTCTCTTTGGAAGATAGTGACATGCAAAATAGGATGAATTATATTGCGAGAGTTTGGCTGAACATATTATAGTATCTCTTTTGTTATAAAGAACTTGGACTACACATGATACATGTTGATTTCAATCGTAGAGGAAGAAAACAAATAAGTGACTGGTTCGTTGGAACCAAACCTGGACCGGCCCATTGAAAATCTTCTCTCTTTGCCTTCATTCCGATTCGATGCCTGGTCCCAAGACTAGCTGGTCTAGTCCTCGGTCATAGAAATTGGGAAGAGGTCCTCTTGGTTCGATTCCCGTTTCCTTGGTGGGACTCGTTGGGATATAATATGCGGAATTACTAGGATCTTGCAATTTACGTCAATGCGAAATCACCCTGCAAAATTAAACGAGAAAAATAAGGACACCGAAATTTATGTGGTTAGGTCCCGAAAGATTCGCATCTACGTCCACTTTGAGGGAGAGCCAACTAAAATAATCCACTAAAATCGAGAATCGAGCCATAATCGCTTTCAAGATTTCCCAAACCTAAGTGTTTATAAATAACAACTCAATTGGGTATAAACTCACGGACAAAATTACCACGTCACTCCAAGATTCACGCGGCTTCAAGATCTTGCGACTCTTCTCAAGCGGCGTGAACGTGCGAAGGCTTCTCGGACGTGCGGCGGCTTCTCTTCTTACGTAGGATTTTAGCCGCACTTCAAAGGGTTTTTGTTTTCCCTTTTTAAGTGCGTGTGTGCGCCCTAAAAGTCAAAGCTTGACTTTTGGGCCCCACCTTTTCTTACGCGTGCAGAAGGAATCACGTGGGCTTCATGGCTTCATTCTTCTTCTTCAATTCGGATTCCGCGTGAAGGCTTCCTCTCTCGGCGTGGAATGTGTGGCCAAAGTCAAATATTTGACTATGGGCCCCACGTAACTAATTATATTCCGTCTCCTCCTGCAGATAAAGATGAAGAACTTTGCTCGCCCTTTTTTTTTTTAATTCTATTTTATATTTCCTCTTTTGTGCAAGAATCACAAATTGTAAATACTCAAACTCGAGTCATAATTTAACAGGACTGGATCATGAATCAATTATCCATAGTGTTGCACACTTTGATTTTCGGAGTTCTATATGGGGACGAGATTTATCTTCACTTTTTTCTTTCTTTCTTGTGTTTTGCTAAATTTCATAATTGTCTTCGGTTGATTTATCGAATTAACCTTCAATTTCAATGAAGACATACCGATTTTTAACGGAATATCTTTTTAGACCGTTATGGTTCATGAATTGTTATTTTCTTATCACTGTTAAAGGCTCTATTGTGCTTCGTATTGAAAAAGGGTTATGACTTAATTGAACAACTGAAATATTTAGGATTTTTTAGTGTCTTCTGGCCTAGTTTAAGATTTAATTGAACAAATTAAAAGATTTAGAATTCAAATGTATTTCATACATAAGACCGAGAACTCGTTGCACAATTTTGTCAGAGGAAACGCGACAAATTGTTGCAAGTTCTATTATATGGTTGATTGTGGGATTCATATCATGAACGCCTCATTCGATAGAGGCTTTTTTCACCGACGTAGTGGTGGATCATTGGAGGTCTTACAGAACTTTGGACAATGCATACTTCGTGCCTTAAAATCACTTTCTTTTTTTCTCGTCTTTGGGAGAATGTTATCGTAATCTTGTCCTTTGCTCATCTAGCAATTGATAACGAGTCATTTTTGTTTGATCATAGACAATACTTTATCTTATGATTTGTGGATATTTAAGCTCTTCAGTTCGACGGTCTACATTTTGTTTTTTTAGCAAAAGTCGAACTTCTTCGTCAATAGCCACGAAACACTTTCTTGATTTCGCTTTTAACCGAGGGCAACTTGCCTTCCATCACAATAGAAGGCCTCAACTCATGGGCCTTTTTTACCGGTGTGGGGGCATGGCACAAGGAAAGCTTAAAAAAAACTCGGACCGAGAAAGCACTTCCGGCCATAATAGATTAATTTTTTCGTTTATATTTATTTGGGTGTCAATAATCTATTTTTAATAAGGAATCGGTCCTTTTAGCATGTCAAAATTAGATCCGTCAAATTGGTGGGTCGAGAGTCGGGTCGAAAATGATCTGAATCAAAATTAACTCATTTTTATGTGTAAAGTAAATGTAGTGACTGGTATGTGACTTAAGATCAATTCTAATTGATTTTTGAAAAAAACGAGCGGTTCCATAAATCGGCTCGTTGAGGAAGGAAAAAAATTAATTCTCGTCAAAAATTTAAATTCTTTCCTGTTTTTCCTTTCAGATTCTCGTCCCGTGACCCTCCGTCGGAACGAGGGCATGGAATTGGATGAAAAGTCCAAGGAGTTTGGTGAGATAAAGGGTGTTGGAACCAAAAGGATTTGGAGGGAGAGAGTAAACACACAAATAGAGAATATATTACTCAATATAGCTTGCAGAGGCTTAATGGAGTACACACACAAGCTTTGCTAAGCTTAAAACTCTCTCTAGCTTCCTATATGCTTATGAAGCTATCTCACTCTCCCTCTCTCTCTCTCTCTCGTGTGGCCCTACTTTTACGTTTGCACTTTCAAGCCTTATTTATAGGCGCAACATTCACCGCCTCACGTTGCCGACTTTAATGTGAACTGAGAACAGCCGCAACTTTTTCTTCTTCTCTAAGTTTTCTTGCTGCCCACGTACAAGTTTCTTCTTCAGCCACTATTGTTGACTTTCTTCAAGTTTCTCTTCTTCTCTCTAGAATTCTCACGTGTAGAGTAGAGAATTCTTTCTTTGTTTTCTTCATGCTTTTGGCTTCTTATTATTATAATGTGTGCCCCTTCCTTTTGATGAGATTGTGGCTTCTTCAAGAATTTTCTTCTTCGGCGGTTTACGTCCAGACTTCATGCATAATGGACTTTCATTATTATATTAGGTGTTGACTTCAACAAAGGGCGAAGGATTTGAAATTTCAATTTTTGTATATATACTCTTAGGAAATTTCCTCGCAGTTTCGCCTCGAAGAAATTTAGGAACGTGGAGGGGAGGTACAGATCGGACGGTCCGCGTCGAATCCAACGGAGGAGACGGCAGCGTCGGCTTGAAGCCATGTTAGACAGAAGAAAAAAGGAAAAGGGAAAATCACGCCTTCCCTTCCACCTAAACCCCTTCCCTGGACAGCTGTCCGCCCTTTCCTCTCCCACCTCACTTCGCTGCTCCGAACCTATTCGAGATTCTCTCTGTCTCAGACACGCGCCAACATCCCGACCCTCCTCTTCGCAATCATCAATGGTGAGTTGGTTTGCCCTTTTGCGTTTGGGAAATAGTTTTGAAAGCTCATTGGGCAGCATTCCAATGGTGCAAGTCCAATGTAGTTCCTAAGATACTGTGAGCATTCGCCTGGGTCCGCACCACCTCCGGCCGCCAGATCTGGCGGTCCGTAGGCCAGATCTAGCCATCCGACGACTAGATCTGGCCTCTACAACCATAGACGATAGCATCACCTCAAGCGGCCAGATCTGGCCGCCCGGCAGTTGGCCGGTGGTTAACCGATCGCCGGATTTAATTTTCAAATTTAAAAAGAAAAAAAGAAGAAGCCAAAGCCCATTTGTGAGTTTTGTCGAACAATATTTATGCTGACTTACATTTTAATGCTACAATTTAGCCAACGCATAATGTTTCGGAAAATCCTTTTAAGAAGTTATCTGCATTCTCCATTTCCTCGGAGCTAAACCAAACGGTCCTTATGCTTTTCTTTCCTTTTCATCATCCCATTTTCCACGCGTCCATTCTTATATGGATAGATAACTCGTGTTCTCGTTGTTGCTGGGTCTCCTTGAATCTCGATTCTTTTCGTGATTCTTCCCGAGCTTTTGGGTCCTGGTCAGATGTTGTTTCTTTTTGGGAGTTCTGGAGCTGAGCGATCTGGTCACGTGATCGCGAGTTTGGATTTTGCTCTCATTTTGTTTATTTTTTTAATTTCTTTCTCGTTTCCTTTGCGTGTCTCTTTCAGGCTCTGCCGAATCAGCAGACTGTCGATTACCCGAGCTTCAAGCTCCTCCTCGTCGGCGATGCCGGCACAGGTAATTGTCGCCGGCGTGCTCTGTTTCACCAGTTTTGATTCAATCTTTCGTTGCTCTGTATACATAACGGGGTGCGCATGCCCGTCGCGATAAATTAGGGTTTGCTCTAGTTATTTTACCCTTCGGGATCGGGAAAGCTATATGCTTAAAGATAGAGGATTTACCATTTGATGTGGCGGACTAAATGTTTTTACACGATTTCTGGGGATGTCGAAAAGTTGGTTCTGCCATCTTCTTCATTTGTCGTGATGTAGAAGGCATGAGATGTATCTTTTCTTTCTAGCGTCAAGCAAGGGATAGCAGGCTGAGCGTAGTCCGTTCCTTTGTGCAGGCAAAACGACTTTTCTGAAGAGACATCTTAATCTTACTGGGGAATTTGAAAAGAAATATGAGCGTAAGTGATGTGGAAATGCTGTTGTTTCCTTTTTTTGACGTCGTTAGACTATCATGTTGTTCAGTCTGCACTAATCTTCCGGGTATTGTCCTTGCGCACGACAGCAACTATTGGCGTCGAAGTCCATCCTCTGGATTTCGAGACAAACCGCGGGAAGATCCGGTTTTACTGCTGGGATACTGCAGGGCAGGAGAAGCTTGGTGGTCTAAGAGAAGGATATTAGTGAGTAAAGAGAGTTCTGTTTCGGGGTCGTCCTTATTTCTGATTTTGTTAAAAGTTGGTAAAATTTATGTCAGTCGCATCTCTTTAAATCTTATATTCGGACTGCGTCTTGTACTCAATCCTGGCGGTGGTGGAGTGGTCTTCTGAATGTGGCGATTCCCTTTATTCACTTTTAACCTTGCTTGTGGGAGATGGGAATCCCTCTCCCTCTTGTGTCTTCGTGTGTCAGAAATTTCAAACTTTCATTCGTTGTTCTGCAGCATTCATGGCCAGTGTGCAATTATCATGTTTGATGTCGCTGCTCAATTGACGTACGAGAATGTTCCAACATGGCATCGCGATCTCTGCAGGTAGAGTAAAAACGATCGCGACCTACTTATTCATTTTCGCACTACAGTTTTTGATGGCACTACATATCCGCTAATTTCCCATATTTATACAGGGTCTGCGAGAACATACCTGTTGTTCTCTGTGGGAACAAGGTAGACGTGAAGAATAGGCAAGTCGAAGCAGAGCAGGTTACGTTCCAGCGGAAGCAGAATCTGCAGTACTATGAAATTTCTGCAAAGAGCAAGTACAACCTTGAGAAACCCTTCCTCGACCTCGCCAGAAAACTTACTGGGTACTTGAGCAGAATGCGCAAATCCCGTTTGCAAAAGTTGTTATGGTCTAGTAGCTAATCGTTTGTTCTGGTAAACGCAGGGATCCAAATCTGCACTTTGTTGAGCTTCCTGCTCTTGCTCCTCCGGCTGCGCACATGGACTTTGCCCCACAGCAGCAGTAAGGATCTTGGCCTATATTATCTGCTTTATATAACGTTGATTTCTACGAATAGTCGTGTCGTCGTGCGTGTTGATTTCTACGAATAGTCTTGTCGTCGTGCATCCCGCACTTGGAGTGGTATTTGTAGCTGTGGTTGCCTGTCCGGTCTGTCTTATCTTTTTGTGGGGTCGGGTCACAGATATACTAGTATTCTGTGGCCCCGTGTCTTTTAAAAAGAAACCTCAATTACACGTGTCCGTTCGAAAATAAACCTCACGGACACGTGGCTTTTCGAGCTTTTTGTCCTGTAGCTAGAAAAACAGTGTACATGCCCCCATTGTCCTGTGGCTAGTATCTGATAAAAAAGAGAACACCGTAGATCCCCCATTATTCTGTAGCTAGTATCTGACCAAAAAAAAAGAAAAAAAGCTGTAGACACTATTTTGTCCTTTTCGCAAATTATTCTGTAGCTAGTTTGATGGTTCATAAACCTCTTCTCAACTGTCCGTTGACCTTCGGTGGTTGTTTGTCTCGAACAGGCATGAGGCAGAACTTGCGGAAGCAGCTATTCAGCCACTTCCCGATGGCGCTAGAAAAGCAGTTTTCAGGTTTGGAGACAGTAATGAGCATTCGAGACGGCAGGTGGTTTCGGCCTGCATCCTTGTGATTTTGGAGTTCTACATTGGGGATGGGAGATGTTTTCACTTTTTTGGTTTTGTTAAGTTACATAATTGTTTCCGCTTGATTTATCTAATTAACCTCAATTTCGGCAGACATGTATTGATAGTTAAAAGCATATATATTTTTTTAGACAATTGCGGTACATGGATGCTGTTAAGGGTGTTAAATAGGCGGGTCGGTTCGAAGATGGTCCGACCTAAATTAATTCATTTAATTTGTATTGATCCATTCTTATGTAATACAATTTCGATAATTTGTACTCGACCCGGCATCCATTTAATTACTTTAGGCTCTTTATGTTAATGTGTTATTTGGATAAAATTTTATGTCAAATTAAAAAAAGAAAAAGAAAAAGAGAGTAACACAACAAAATATGACGATGTATGTAAATAAAATGCAAGAATCATAATGATTAGAGAAGTGCGCATATATCTGCCCTATGGATCGAACTAAAATTTAATAACACGACAAATTACAAGCTCTGCGAATCCCACACGAGAAAAAAGATTCTTTACTTATATCAAACATAAAAACAAGCATTGAGTATGCAAATTGAAAAAGCCGAAAAGATTCTTTACTTATATCAAACATAAAAACAAGCACCAAGTGTGCAAATTGAAAAAGCCGACTGTACGCTCGATGAGAACACGAAATAGCCTTTGCACGTCGTCATCACAAGCGCCAAAAAACGAAATACCCTCTGCACATCGCCATCACAAACATCAAATCCCCGCTTACTCGATAATTCACACGATCTTGAGAAAGGAAAGCATGTCTCTTGTTGCTCCGACCTTGTAGCGTGTGCAGCTAATAAACAAGTACCTCCAAACCCACGTTAATAATGCCTATTTCAAAGTCAAGCCGACGACGTAAGCGGTAAAAACAAGCGGCTAACGACAACCTCAAATCGCGAATTGAAAGCATCCGGAACTAAAAACCTTCGACTACGTACATGAAAGCACCATGATCACCAGGCTTCTTTGCGCTTCTAGAAATCACCCCCCCCTCTCTCTCTCTCTCTCCGTGAGCATGTTGCGAGTAAAGCGAGTGAAAACACGGGGAGATGGGAGGTGGGACCTATGGCATTGATGTTGATCTCAGACATGACCGGACCAATTAAAAGGTTTAGAATTCAGACACATTTCATACCTACGGTTTATAGCTTTTGGCACAAATTTCTCAAAAGAAACGCAATAAATTACAATGCATGCTATTACATCTTATCAAATTTTGCATCTCGAGAATCCATCGATACTATGATTAAGTGTGCTTTTAAAATGACATATAACCAATTGAAGACATAATTTAAGGAGACAAAATCAAGCGAAAAATATTCATCCATTGCCCATTTTTGAACCGGGAACTTATAGGGGGAAAAAAGATAGAGTAGCTTTTTCACTAGCATCGTGGCATGGCACGAGGAAAGCTTCAAAAAACTTGGACCGAGCAAGCACGGATCGCCGGAGGTCTTGCAAACACTGAACAACGCATACTTCATGCCTTAAAATCAGTTTTCTTTCTCTGGCGTCTTTGGAGAATTGCGCCGCAATTTTGCCGTCACGCGTCCAACAATCGATAACGAGTCGTCGTTGGTCTGACGATAGGTGTTACTTTACCATCCAACGTCTGGATGCCTGATCTCTTCCTTCCGATTGCCCCGCAAAAGTTGAACTTCATCAATGGCCCTGGAACACTTTTTAATTTTCGGGTTCTGCTAAGGGCAAATTGTCTCTGGTCGCGATCGATTAATTATTTGTAATTTTTTTTTCCCGTCGGTGTGGACAGTCTATTTTTTATAAGGAATATTCGACTTAGCGTGTCAAGATTGATTAAGTTACATCGCGACGCGGCTTTGTTTGGCGAGGGAAGGGAGGGAATTTAGGGCTAAATTTTTAGATGTTTTCTTGCTTTTCATTCGAATTTCGGTTGCCTAAAATAAGTTTTCTTCCTTTTGGTGTCTCTGGGAGAATTTCGCCGTAATTTTGTCTATTTGGCATCCGACAATCGATAAGGAGTTGTTTGCAGTCGGACGATAGACAATATTTGATCGTCCAACGTTTGGATACTCAGTCTCTTCGATCCGACGGTCTACATTTCGATTGCTTTACAAAATTCGAACTTCATCGATGGCCCTAAAAACATTTTTGTAATTCCAGTTTTACCAAGGACAGGCAGTCTCCGATCATAATCGATTAAGCATCCGTGCATTTTCTTCGTTTCGACATGAACTATCTATCTTTGATAAGGAATCATTTGACTTAGTATGCTGGAATGGATTAAAATAGCCGACGACATGGCTTCGGTTTAGCGGTGGGAGGGGGAGGAAATAAAGGGCCATAATTTTAGATTTTTTTTTCATTGCTTTTCAGTCAAATTTTCGTTCCCCTTACTCTCACACACAACGAGGGAATGAAAATCGATGAGAATTTGAAATTTCGTTTTTGTATATTCTTCCGAAATTTCCTCTCACTTTCGGAACAAAATTTAGAAACGTGGAGGGGAGGAGGGGCGAAGTTCAGCCAGGAGTCTGTACAGATGGGAGGGTCGGCAGATTCTAAGTGAATCGAATCTAACGAAGGAGAACAGCAGCGTCGGCTTAAAGCCATGTACGGCTGTCCGCCCTTTCGTCTCCCACTTCGCTTCGCTGCTCCGAACCTATTCGAGATTCTCCGTCTCGGACACCCTCCAAAATCCCGACCCTCTTCGCAATCATCAATGGTGAGTTGGTTTATGTGCTTTTCTTTCCTTTTCATCATCCCATTTTCCGCGTGTCCATTCTTATATGGATAGCTCGTGTTCTTGTTGTTGCTGGGTCTTCTTGAATCTCGATTCCTTTTGTGATTCTTCTCGAGCTTGTGGATCCTGGTCAGATGCTGTTTCTTTTGGGGGTTCTGGAGCTGAGCGATCTGGTTACGTGATCGCAAAGTTTGGATTTTGCTCTCATTTCTTGTGTGTGTGTACTTTGTTTTTCTTTTTAAAAATTTCTTTCTCGTTTCCTTTGCGTCTCTTTCAGGCTCTGCCGAATCAGCAGGCTGTCGATTGCCCGAGCTTCCAGCTTGTCATCATCGGCGATGCTGGCACAGGTAATCGTCACTGGTGTGCTCTGCTTTACCGGCTGTATACATAACGGGGTGCATATGCTGTCGTTATAAATTAGGGTTTGCTCTAGTTATTTTACCCGTCGGGATCAGGAAAATGTAACGTGCTCATGGCTATATCCTTCAAGATAGAGGATTGACCATTCGTAGTGGCGGACAGTATGTTTTTACACAATTTCTGGGGATTTGTCTGAAAGCGAAGGGTGTCAGACGAATAGTGGTTTTGCGATCTTCTTCACTTGTCACGATGTAGAAGCCATGAGGTGTATCTTTTCTTTCTGGCGCCGAGCAAGGGATAGCAGACTGAGCGTAGTCCGTTCCTTCGTGCAGGCAAAACGACTTTTGTGTGCAAGGAGGGGATGCCGATGGCAAGGCCAGTGATCGGAGTGAAGTCGTAACAAGGTAGTCATGCGGCTGGATCACCTCCTTTTCAGGGAGAGCTAATGCTTGTTGGGTATTTTGGTTTGACATTGCTTTTCATGGTTCCGAACCGGGATTCGTTCTATCGCTACTAATGGTCATGGACGAGACCAAGGTTTGGTTTTCAGTGGCGGACGGGTGAGTAATGCGTAAGAATTCGCCCTTGGGAGGGGAACAACAGCTGGAATCAGCTGCTAATACCCCGTAGGGCTGAGGAGCAAAAGGAGGAATCTGCCCGAGGTGGGGCTCGCGTCTCATTAGCTAGTTGGTGAGGCAATGCCACCCACTTGAGAAGCTAGTCGCCAGAAAGAAGCGACGAGGAAGCGAAGCTGTCTACGAAGCGGTAGCTTCCCCCTAGTCGTAGTACTAGGCTCGTCGCTACTTTGGGAGACGTCTTTTTTGGGGAGTTTGAAAAGAAATATGAGTGTAAGTAACGTGGAAATGCCTGTTAGTTCATAGTGATTGATACTGCTCTGACTTCAATGGGCATAAACATTGGGCTCAAACCAGGTTAAAGCTGGAGAAGCGGTAGAATTTTGCTCATCACTCGTTCATAGATAGTATTATTATAGAGAGAGCTTTGTTCCACTTTATTGTTACGAGGCTGAGCAGGAATATATCAAGCATGGCCCAATTAATGTAGAGATATTATGTTCTGAATACAACATTCTTTTTCTAAATTAGATGAACGCGACAGAAGTGTATCCAACAAGGAGATAAATAAAGGAACCTAGTTCACCAAATAAATCAATTCGAGTTACTCGGATTTGCAAGTTCCTCTGATTTTCCCCCTTTGACATTTTCCGGTTTATACCCTTGTTTCACCTAATCGTGAATCCCATGTGAGGATCACATCATATACGAGGGAATGTAAATACACATCGAGTGTACCTTAATATTGCTAGAAGTACAATTGGACCCCGGGCTCTTGTTCTAGTTGCCTATAATACATAAATCCCCGGTGGTGTTAGAATGCCTTATTTGTTTGCTTGACTTCCTAAAACTCGTGGTTCCTTAAAACCTACAAATTTCAGCCAAAAACCACTTGCTACGTATTGAAAGAAACTGTATCTTAGTTCACGTCTTTAAATCAACACCCGTATTTTATGTGCATACTAATAACTAACATTAGAACCTCATATTCTGTGTATGTTGGATAGTAATGAGGCGCTCGACATGACAAAAGGTCATAAATATATCGGGCGATAAATGAATTTCCAATTGCATTCCAACTAAAAGGGTTTTCACAAATTCTTATTCATTTCTTTATTTACATCACTCTTCTTCTTTTTAACTTATCACGCCATGATTAGATATTCATTCACTATACATATTATCTACTTGATTTACCACATGACAAGTACATCAGCTATGTAGATAAGACGGCATTTATATCTACTCATGCTTCATCCGCAAGTCGCGCAAATCCAAAGTAGTGTTCTTTTCTAAGCCAAGTCGCCTAAAGTCCTACGTCAATAAGTTTGTAAATATTTGTTGACTTTTCTTTTCCCCCTTTCCTTGGGAAATTGGGATGTTGCCTTATCCCACGTGGCGCGTACATCGACAGCCCAGCTGTTTCGCTGGCGTCGAAAAGCCGTTAACCGCCCCAACTTGCGACGTCCCAGCTAAAAACACAAACACGCCAGAGGAAATACAGAGAGAGACAGAGACAGAGACAGAGAGGTCTCTTTCCCTCCCTCGTTGCTGCAACTTTCCGGCTCTCTCTGCAACTTCTTCATCACTCTCTCTCTCGCTCGCTCTCGCTCTCGCTCTTCATCTCCGCATTGCCCCGTGCTCGATCCCCATCCCTCTCCATCTTGCCGCTTGGTCTGAGCTCCCGCGCCGTCCGTAGGCAAGTCCTCCTCCTCCTCCGTCGCGCATCTGCGAAGGTACGCCCTCCCCCGTTTCTGTCCCTCCACCTTCTGTGTCGCCGGAAGTCGCTGCGAATGCGAACCGCCCTCGTGCTTCGATGGGACTGATGTTTATCTCCTCTAAATTTGGTTCTTTGCTTCTGGGTTGTTCGCGAGTTTTGGGACGAGTTCCGAGCGTGCTAATGGGTTGTGCGTGCGAAATTGAATCTCTAGGTCGAGTCCCTGGTCATGCCTGGCTCGTGCTTCCGCAGGGGAATGTGCTTGGCTTATGTTGTTAGCTGTCCAAAGACGGGATGAGATTTCAAGTCATGATCGGACCCTCGATGCTCCTCATCCGATTTTTTCGTGATCCTTTCTTCAGTTGCTAAGCAGCCGCCTTTTGATTGTTTGACGTGACCACTTTAAATTATTGTGTTTTAGATGTAAGGTCTAATTTACACTAAAGAAGTATCGGTGGCTATGCCTTGATATTCACTCTCAGCCCAATTTGGAAGAATTTAAGCGTTAAGGAGAAAAGTTGCCTGAATTTTTCTTGCTAAATATATGCGTGCCTTACTTCTCCTACATTTATTCCTAATATATTTAAGTTTATTGAGCGGATTGATTGGTGTTCAGCGAAATGCCTGGATTAGCCACTGAAGTTGGAAATGAGCATAGCACAACAGATGAATCCAGTGGAAATACTTCATCTTATAAGGAAAGCTACACCCAGTTGAGGTCTCCAAGAAGTCCACTAAGTCCACACAGTCCTCGAAGCGATTCCATTGATCTTTATATCAATCACGTGGTGGACATCTCCATCGAGCAGTTGTATAACAATGTGTTCGAGATGCAGAGCTCCGATCAATCTCCCTCCAGGTCTAGTTTTCTCTCGTATGGCGAGGAATCAAGACTTGATTCGGAGTTGGGCCATCTTGTCGGAGACTTCGGTGTAATGGAGATGATGAAGGATGCGGTGCCAGAGAGAAGAATGGAGGATAAAGATTGTGATGGCTACGCAATAGAAGCGCATTGATCTAACCAATGAGAAGATTGAAACGAGAGGTAGATACTAATCTGCAGTTAAAGAGGAGCAATCATCAGAAGCAAGTTCTATGCGCAAAGTGCCCTATGAGAGACCTCCTACTGGCAAAAAGAATGGGAAGCATGCAAAAAAGAACAAATAGTTCTTTTCTTAGGAGGAAACAGAGAAATCTTGGTTTACTTTGGGTAAAGTGTCACAGAATAGAAAATATTCTTGATGTGGGACTTGACGATGCAGATATTGGACCCTATCTACTTAAAGGAATAAGAGATATGATTGCTACTGGGGCTAATCCCCAGAAAGCTCTTGAATTGGCTCTTCGAGCTGTGAGCTCGTATGAGCAGCGAGTCAATGACAAGCCTAGTTTAGGATTGGTTATGTGTTTGCATGCTTTGGCTGCAAGATACTGTGACTTAGGTCAGCATAGTGAAGCAATTCCAGTTCTCGAGCGCTCAATTGAAATTCCAGCTTTAGAGGATGGTGAAAACCATGCGCTTGCTAAATTTGCTGGGTGCATGCAGCTAGGTGATACATATGCAATGATTGGTCAGATGGAGAACTCGTTACTGCTATATACGGCCAGTTTGGAGATCCAAAAGCAAGCTTTGGGAGAGACAGACCCTAGAGTTGGCGAGACATGTCGTCATATGGCCAAGGCTTATGTCCAGGCATTGCAATTGAATGAGGCTGAGAAGCTTTGCCAAATGGCTCTAGACATCCACAAGGGAAATGGTTCTACTGCTTTCCTGGCAGAAGCGGCTGATAGGAGAGTAATGGGACTTATCTGTGACTCCAAAGGTGAATATGAGTCCGCTCTTGAGCATTATGTTTTAGCAAGCATGGCCATGGCATCGAATGGACAAGAATTGGATGTGGCTTCAATAGACTGCAGCATCGGAGATCTATACCTGTCGCTCGCTAAGTATGATGAGGCTGTTTCTGCATACCAGAAAGCACTTAAAGTCTTCAAGTCGACCAAAGGAGAGAATCATCCCAAAGTTGCTTCAATTTATGTGCGTTTGGCGAACTTGTACCACAAGATAGGGAAGTTCAAGGAATCCAAATCCTACTGTGAGAATGCACTTCATATTTACAGAAGGCCTAATCGGATGATGCCAACCGAAGAGATTGCCGGTGGCTTCATCGAACTTTCTGCCATCTATGAGTCTATGAATGAGTTGGAGCAGGCACTCACATTCCTTAAGAAGGCTTTGAAAATACATGCTGATGCCCCTGGCCAGCAAAACATGGTCGCAGGAGTCGAGGCACTGATTGGGGTTATTTATTATATGATGGGAAAATATTATGATGCTTACACCTCCTTAAAATCTGCTGTTTCAAAATTCCGGGCCAGTGCAGAGCAAAACTCTCCCTTGTTTGGAATTGCTCTAAACCAAATGGGTCTATCCTGCGTGCAATGTCATGCAATAAACGAGGCGAATGCGAACCATGGACAAATAACAGCCGAAAGCACGAGATTGCAACAAAAATAAATAAATAAATAAATAATGCAAGGAAAAGGATACGCCGAGTAAAACCCATAATCGAAAGCCCCAGCTAAGATGAGGGTAAACAAACGATCCTCATCATCGGGTTCCTCCTCAACGAGGGCCAAACTGCGAAACTAGATTCCAAACGAAGCAACATCAATTCGATAAGAAAAACAAAATCCAAATAGGATATGACAGAAGCGATTGAGAACCCACGAAATTTAATCAAACTCTAGACAATCATCATACGTACAGAGAGGAAGAACAGGGGCCTATATATTTCATTTTTGTTAATTTCTTAAGAAACCTAATATTTCCCTGGGTCCGTCAATCCCTCATTTCCTCAGTCCCTCAATCCCTCTTGTCAGCAGCATGTACAAGTTCCGGAGGGAATAGAGTTTAGAAAAATGGCTCGGAGGACATGATCTCATTCATTTCGGTTATTTTGATGCAGCCTTGCAGAAGACTTATGCACCCTTTTGCATGTCATTATCTTCCGGAGGACATGATCAAGGCCGCAGAAGACTAGTTGCTCCATAAGTTTTAATGAGGAGATATCACAAATCTTACTTTTTGTTTGTTGTGTCTCTTTGGAAGATAATGACATGCAAAATAGGATGAATTATATTGCGTTGGCTGACCATATTATAGTATCTCTTTTGTTATAAAGAACTTGGACTACACATGATACACGTTGATTTCAATTGCATAGAGGAAGAAAACAAATAAGTGACGGTTCGTTGGAACTAGACCGGACCTGCCCCATTGAAAATCTTCTCTCTTTGCCTTTAGTCCGAGCTCGGTTCCTGGTCCCAAGACTAGCTGGTCTCTTCCTCGGTCATAGAAATTGGGAAGAGGTCCTCTTGGTTCGATTCCTGATTCCTTGGTGGGACTGGACCATGAATCAATTATCCATAGTGTTGCACACTTTGATTTTTGGAGTTCTATATGGGGACGAGATTTATCTTTACCTTCTGTTTTTTTTTGCTAAATTTCATAATTGTCTTTGGTTGATGTATCAAATTAACCTTCAATTTCAATGAAGACATACCGATTTTTAACGGAATATCTTTTTAGATAGTTATGGTTCATGAATTGTTATTTTCTTATCACTGTTAAAGGCTCTATTGCGCTTCGTATTGAAAAGGGTCATGACTTAATTGAACAATTGAAATATTTAGGATTTTTTAGTGTTTTCTGGCCTAGTTTAAGATTTAATTGAACAAATTAAAAGATTTAGAATTCAAATGTATTTCATACATAAGACCGAGAACTCGTTGCACAATTTTATCGAGGAAATGCGACAAATTGTTGCAAGTTCTATTATATTCTCAATTGTGGGATTCAAATCATGAACGCCTCATTGTTGCAAGTTCTCTCTTTGCCTTTAGTCCGAGTCGGTTCCTGGTCCCAAGACTAGCTGGTCTCTTCCTCGGTCATAGAAATTGGGAAGAGGTCCTCTTGGTTCGATTCCTGATTCCTTGGTGGGACTCGACCACGAATCAATTATCCCTAGTGTTGCACACTTTGATTTTTGAAGTTCTATATGGGGACGAGATTTATCTTCACTTTTTTTTTTTTTTTTAAATTTCATAATTGTCTTCGGTTGATTTATCAAATTAACCTTCAATTTCAATGAAGACATACCGATTTTTAACAGAATATCTTTTTAGACCGTTATGGTTCATGAATTGTTATTTTCTTATCACTGTTAAAGGCTTTATTGCGCTTCATATTGAAAAGGGTTATGACTTAATTGAACAACTGAAATATTTAGGATTTTTTAGTTTTTTCTAGCCTATTTTAAGATTTAATTGAATAAATTAAAAGATTTAGAATTCAAATGTATTTCATACATAAGACCGAGAACTCGTTGCACAATTTTATCGAGGAAATGCGACAAATTGTTGCAAGTTCTATTATATTCTCAATTGTGGGATTCAAATCATGAACGCCTCATTCGATAGAGGCTTTTTTCACCGACGTAGTGGTGGATCATTGGAGGTCTTACAGAACTTTGGACAATGCATACTTCGTGCCTTAAAATCACTTTCTTTTTTTCTTTGGGAGAATGTTATCGTAATCTTGTCCTTTGCTCATCTAGCAATTGATAACGAGTCATTTTTGTTTGATCATAGACAATACTTTATCTTATGATTTGTGGATATTTAAGCTCTTCGGTTCGACGGTCTACATTTTGTTTTTTAGCAAAAGTCGAACTTCTTCGTCAATAGCCACGAAACACTTTCTTGATTTCAGTTTTTACCGAGGGCAACTTGCCTTCCATCACAATAGAAGGCCTCAACTCATGGGCTTATTTCACCGGCGTGGGGGCATGGCACAAGGAAAGCTTAAAAAAAACTCGGACCGAGAAAGCACCTCCGGCCACAATAGATTAATCTTTTTGTTTATATTTATTTGGGCGTCAATAATATATTTTTAATAAGGAATCGGTCCTTTTAGCATGCCAAAATCAGATCCATCAAACCGGTGAGTCGAGAGTCGGGTCGAAAATGATCCGAATCAAAATTAACCCATTTTATGTGTAATGTAAATGTAGTGACTGGTACGTGACTTAAGATCAATTCTAATTGATTTTTGAAAAAAATGAGCGGTTTCATAAATCGGCTCGTTGAGGAAGAAAAAAGTTAATTCTCGTGAAAATTTAAATTCTTTCGTGTCTTTCCTTCAAATTCTCGTCCCGTGACCCTCCGTCGGAACGAGGGCATGGAATTCGATGAAAAGTCCAAGGAGTTTGGTGAGATAAATCATAAAGGGCGAAGGATTTGAAATTTCAAATTTTTGTATATATACTCTTAGGAAATTTCCTCGCAGTTTCGCCTCGAAGAAATTTAGGAACGTGGAGGGGAGGTACAGATCGGACGGTCAGCGTCGAATCCAGCGGAGGAGAACTGCAGCGTCGGCTTGAAGCCATGTTAGACAGAAGAAAAAAGAAAAAGGGAAAATCAGGCGTTCCCTTCCATCTAAACCCCTTCCCTGGACAGCTGTCCGCCCTTTCCTCTCTCCCACTTCACTTCGCTGCTCTGAACCTATTCGAGATTCTCTGTGTCTCAGACGCGCGCCAACATCCCGACCCTCCTCTTCGCAATCATCAATGGTGAGTTGGTTTGCCCTTTTGCTTTTGGGAAATATTTTTGAAAGCTCATTGGGCAGCATTCCAATGGTAGAAGTCCAACGTAGTTCCTAAAATACCGTGAGCATTCGCCTGGGTCCGCATAACCTCAGGCCGCCAGATCTGGCCATCCGACGGCCAGATCTGGCCTCTACAACCATAAACGATAGCATCACCTCAAGCGGCCAGATCTGGCCGCCTAGCAGTTGGCCGGTGGTTAACTGACCGCCGAATTTAATTTTCAAATTAAGAAAAAAAAAAAAAGCATAAGCCCATTTGTGAGTTTTGTCCAACGATATTTATGCTAACTTACATTTTAATGCTACAATTTAGCCAAAGCGTAATAATGCAAGGAAAAGGATACACCGAGTAAAACCCATAATCGAAAGCCCCAGCTAAGATGAGGGTAAACAAACGATCCCTCATCACCGGGTTCCTCCTCGACGAGAGCCGAACCGCAAAACTAGATTCCAAATGAAGAACATCGATTCAATAAGAAAAACAAAAGCCACGAAAACGATTGAAAACCCGCGAAATTTAATCAAACTCAAAATGATGATCATACGTATAGAGAGGAAGAACAGGGGCCTATATATTTAATTTTTATTAATTTCTTAAAAAACCTAATATTTTCCTCGGTCCGTCAATCCCTCAATCCCTCTTGTCAGCAGCATGTACAAGTTCCGGAGGGTATATAGTTTAGAAAAATGGTTCGGAGGACATGATCTCATTCATTTTGGTGATTTTGATGCAGCCTTGCAGAAGACTTATGCACCCTTTTGCATGTCATTATCTTCCGGAAGACGTGATCAAGACTGCAGAAGACTACTCGCTCCATAAGTTTTCGTGAGGAGATATCACAAATCTTACTTTTTGTTTGTTGTGTCTCTTTGGAAGATAGTGACATGCAAAATAGGATGAATTATATTGCGAGAGTTTGGCTGAACATATTATAGTATCTCTTTTGTTATAAAGAACTTGGACTACACATGATACATGTTGATTTCAATTGCATAGAGGAAGAAAACAAATAAGTGACTGGTTCGTTGGAACCAAACCGGACCGGTTCCATTGAAAATCTTCTCTCTTTGCCTTCATTCCGATTCGATGCCTGGTCCCAAGACTAGCTGGTCTAGTCCTCGGTCATAGAAATTGGGAAGAGGTCCTCTTGGTTCGATTCCCGTTTCCTTGGTGGGACTCGTTGGGATATAATATGCGGAATTACTAGGATCTTGCAATTTACGTCAATGCGAAATCACCCCAGAGAAATTAAACGAGAAAAATAAGGACACCAGAAATTTATGTGGTTAGGTCCCGAGATTCGATCCTGCGTCCACTTTTAGAGAGCAACGGCAAATAATCCACTAAAATCTGAGAATCAGAGTTTACAATCGCTCTCAAGTATTTCCCAAACCTAAGTGTTTATAAATAACAACTCAATTGGGTATAAACTCACGGCACAAAATTACCACGTCACTCCAAGATTCACGCGGCTTCAAGATCTTGCGACTCTTCTCAAGCGGCGTGAACGTGCGAAGGCTTCTCGGACGTGCGGCGGCTTCTCTTCTTACGTAGGATTTTAGCCGCACTTCAAAGGGTTTTTGTTTTCCCTTTTTAAGTGCGTGTGCGCCCTAAAAGTCAAAGCTTGACTTTTGGGCCCCACCTTTTCTTACGCGTGCAGAAGGAATCACGTGGGCTTCATGGCTTCATTCTTCTTCTTCAATTCGGATTCCGCGTGAAGGCTTCCTCTCTCGGCGTGGAATGTGTGGCCAAAGTCAAATATTTGACTATGGGCCCCACGTAACTAATTATATTCCGTCTCCTCCTGCAGATAAAGATGAAGAACTTTGCTCGCCCTTTTTTTTTTTAATTCTATTTTATATTTCCTCTTTTGTGCAAGAATCACAAATCAGTAAATACTCAAACTCGAGTCATAATTTAACGGTGACTGGATCATGAATCAATTATCCATAGTGTTGCACACTTTGATTTTCGGAGTTCTATATGGGGACGAGATTTATCTTCACTTTTTTCTTTCTTTCTTGTGTTTTGCTAAATTTCATAATTGTCTTCGGTTGATTTATCGAATTAACCTTCAATTTCAATGAAGACATACCGATTTTTAACGGAATATCTTTTTAGACCGTTATGGTTCATGAATTGTTATTTTCTTATCACTGTTAAAGGCTCTATTGTGCTTCGTATTGAAAAAGGGTTATGACTTAATTGAACAACTGAAATATTTAGGATTTTTAGTGTCTTCTGGCCTAGTTTAAGATTTAATTGAACAAATTAAAAGATTTAGAATTCAAATGTATTTCATACATAAGACCGAGAACTCGTTGCACAATTTTGTCAGAGGAAACGCGACAAATTGTTGCAAGTTCTATTATATGGTTGATTGTGGGATTCATATCATGAACGCCTCATTCGATAGAGGCTTTTTTCACCGACGTAGTGGTGGATCATTGGAGGTCTTACAGAACTTTGGACAATGCATACTTCGTGCCTTAAAATCACTTTCTTTTTTCTCGTCTTTGGGAGAATGTTATCGTAATCTTGTCCTTTGCTCATCTAGCAATTGATAACGAGTCATTTTTGTTTGATCATAGACAATACTTTATCTTATGATTTGTGGATATTTAAGCTCTTCGTTCGACGGTCTACATTTTGTTTTTTTAGCAAAAGTCGAACTTCTTCGTCAATAGCCACGAAACACTTTCTTGATTTCGTTTTAACCGAGGGCAACTTGCCTTCCATCACAATAGAAGGCCTCAACTCATGGGCCTTTTTTACCGGTGTGGGGGCATGGCACAAGGAAAGCTTAAAAAAACTCGGACCGAGAAAGCACTTCCGGCCATAATAGATTAATTTTTTCGTTTATATTTATTTGGGTGTCAATAATCTATTTTTAATAAGGAATCGGTCCTTTTAGCATGTCAAAATTAGATCCGTCAAATTGGTGGGTCGAGAGTCGGGTCGAAAATGATCTGAATCAAAATTAACTCATTTTTATGTGTAAAGTAAATGTAGTGACTGGTACATGACTTAAGGTCAATTCTAATTGATTTTTGAGAAAAAAACGAGCGGTTCCATAAATCGGCTCGTTGAGGAAGGAAAAAAATTAATTCTCGTTAAAAATTTAAATTATTTTCTGTTTTTGCTTCAGATTCTCGTCCCATGACCCTCCGTCGGAACGAGGGCATGGAATTCGATGAAAAGTCCAAGGAGTTTGGTGAGATAAAGGGTGTTGGAACCAAAAGGATTTGGAGGGAGAGAGTAAACACACAAATAGAGAATATATTACTCAATATGCCTTGCAGAGGCTTAATGGAGTACACACACAAGCTTTGCTAAGCTTAAAACTCTCTCTAGCTTCCTATATGCTTCTGAAGCTATCTCACTCTCCCTCTCTCTTTCGTGTGGCCCCTCTTCTTCACATTTACACTCCCAAGCCTTATTTATAGGCTCAATATTCACCGCCTCACGTTGCCGACTTTAATGTGAATTGAGAACAGCCGCAACTTTTTCTTCTTCTCTAAGTATTCTTGCTGCCCACGTACAAGTTTCTTCTTCAGCCACTATTGTTGACTTTCTTCAAGTTTCTCTTCTTCTCTCTAGAATTCTCACGTGTAGAGTAGAGAATTCTTTCTTTGTTTTCTTCATGCTTTTGGCTTCTTATTATTATAATGTGTGCCCCTTCCTTTTGATGAGATTGTGGCTTCTTCAAGAATTTTCTTCTTCGGCGGTTTACGTCCAGACTTCATGCATAATGGACTTTCATTATTATATTAGGTGTTGACTTCAACAAAGGGCGAAGGATTTGAAATTTCAATTTTTGTATATATACTCTTAGGAAATTTCCTCGCAGTTTCGCCTCGAAGAAATTTAGGAACGTGGAGGGGAGGTACAGATCGGACGGTCCGCGTCGAATCCAACGGAGGAGACGGCAGCGTCGGCTTGAAGCCATGTTAGACAGAAGAAAAAAAGGAAAAGGGAAAATCACGCCTTCCCTTCCACCTAAACCCCTTCCCTGGACAGCTGTCCGCCCTTTCCTCTCCCACCTCACTTCGCTGCTCCGAACCTATTCGAGATTCTCTCTGTCTCAGACACGCGCCAACATCCCGACCCTCCTCTTCGCAATCATCAATGGTGAGTTGGTTTGCCCTTTTGCGTTTGGGAAATAGTTTTGAAAGCTCATTGGGCAGCATTCCAATGGTGCAAGTCCAATGTAGTTCCTAAGATACTGTGAGCATTCGCCTGGGTCCGCACCACCTCCGGCCGCCAGATCTGGCGGTCCGTAGGCCAGATCTAGCCATCCGACGACTAGATCTGGCCTCTACAACCATAGACGATAGCATCACCTCAAGCGGCCAGATCTGGCCGCCCGGCAGTTGGCCGGTGGTTAACCGATCGCCGGATTTAATTTTCAAATTTAAAAAGAAAAAAAAGAAGAAGCCAAAGCCCATTTGTGAGTTTTGTCGAACAATATTTATGCTGACTTACATTTTAATGCTACAATTTAGCCAACGCATAATGTTTCGGAAAATCCTTTTAAGAAGTTATCTGCATTCTCCATTTCCTCGGAGCTAAACCAAACGGTCCTTATGCTTTTCTTTCCTTTTCATCATCCCATTTTCCACGCGTCCATTCTTATATGGATAGATAACTCACTCGTTGTTGCTGGGTCTCATTCTTCTCGATTCTTTTCGTGATTCTTCCCGAGCTTTTGGGTCCTGGTCAGATGTTGTTTCTTTTGGGGATTCTGGAGCTGAGCGATCTGGTCACGTGATCGCGAGTTTGGATTATTTTTTTTATCTCATTTTGTTTTTTTAATTTCTTTCTCGTTTCCTTTGCGTGTCTCTTTCAGGCTCTGCCGAATCAGCAGACTGTCGATTACCTGAGCTTCAAGCTCCTCCTCGTCGGCGATCCCGGCACAGGTAATTGTCGCCGGCGTGCTCTGTTTCACCAGTTTTGATTCAATCTTTCGTTGCTCTGTATACATAACGGGGTGCGCATGCCGTCGCGATAAATTAGGGTTTGCTCTAGTTATTTTACCCTTCGGGATCAGGAAAACGTAACGTGCTCGTGGCTATACGCTTAAAGATAGAGGATTTACCATTTGATGCGGCGGACTATATGTTTTTACACGATTTCTGGGGATGTCGAAAAGTTGGTTCTGCCATCTTCTTCATTTGTCATGATGTGGAAGGCATGAGATGTATCTTTTCTTTCTAGCGTCAAGCAAGGGATAGCAGGCTGAGCGTAGTCCGTTCCTTTGTGCAGGCAAAACGACTTTTGTGAAGAGACATCTTACTGGGGAGTTTGAAAAGAAATATGAGCGTAAGTGATGTGGAAATGCCTGTTGTTTCCTTTTTTTGACGTCGTAAGATTATCATGTTGTTTAGTCTGTACTAATCTTCCGGGTATTGTCCTTGCGCACGACAGCAACTATTGGCGTCGAAGTCCATCCTCTGGATTTCGAGACAAACCGCGGGAAGATCCGGTTTTACTGCTGGGATACTGCAGGGCAGGAGAAGCTTGGTGGTCTAAGAGAAGGATATTAGTGAGTAAAGAGAGTTCTGTTTCGGGGTCGTCCTTATTTCTGATTTTGTTAAAAGTTGGTAAAATTTATGTCAGTCGCATCTCTTTAAATCTTATATTCGGACTGCGTCTTGTACTCAATCCTGGCGGTGGTGGAGTGGTCTTCTGAATGTGGCGATTCCCTTTATTCACTTTTAACCTTGCTTGTGGGAGATGGGAATCCCTCTCCCTCTTGTGTCTTCGTGTGTCAGAAATTTCAAACTTTCATTCGTTGTTCTGCAGCATTCATGGCCAGTGTGCAATTATCATGTTTGATGTCGCTGCTCAATTGACGTACGAGAATGTTCCAACATGGCATCGCGATCTCTGCAGGTAGAGTAAAAACGATCGCGACCTACTTATTCATTTTCGCACTACAGTTTTTGATGGCACTACATATCCGCTAATTTCCCATATTTATACAGGGTCTGCGAGAACATACCTGTTGTTCTCTGTGGGAACAAGGTAGACGTGAAGAATAGGCAAGTCGAAGCAGAGCAGGTTACGTTCCAGCGGAAGCAGAATCTGCAGTACTATGAAATTTCTGCAAAGAGCAAGTACAACCTTGAGAAACCCTTCCTCGACCTCGCCAGAAAACTTACTGGGTACTTGAGCAGAATGCGCAAATCCCGTTTGCAAAAGTTGTTATGGTCTAGTAGCTAATCGTTTGTTCTGGTAAACGCAGGGATCCAAATCTGCACTTTTTGGTTGAGCCTCCTGCTCTTGCTCCTCCGGAAGTGCACATGGACTTTGCCCCACAGCAGCAGTAAGGATCTTGGCCTATATTATCTGCTTTATATAACGTTGATTTCTACGAATAGTCGTGTCGTCGTGCGTCCCGCCCTTGGTCCTCCCTCTCTCTCTTCTAGATGCACTTGGAGTGGTATTTGTAGCCGTGGTTGCCTGTCCGGTCTGTCTGATCTTTTTGTTGGGTTACAGATACAATAGTATTCTGTGGCCAGTGTCTTTTTATAAAAAGACAAAATATCAGTCTTGTCGGGCACCGGTCACAGATATTCTGTGGCCAGTGTCTTTTTTTTAAAAAGCCAAAATTTGATGACGCCATCAAGGCATCATATTTATGATGACCTATCAATGTCAATGTGGTCATTCATGGCGTCATCATATTTTGGCTTTTTAAAAAAGACACGGGCCACAGAATACTATTGAATGACGTCATCTTTGCATAGGCTGACGTCATCTGACTTGAATTGTTCTGTAGCTAGTTTTTTTTTTTTTTTTTTTTTTTTTTTTTTGGGGTCAAAGTTGTGTAGCTAGTTTGACGGTTCATAATCCTCTTCTCAACTGACCGCTGACCTACGGTGGTTGTTGTCTGGAACAGGCATGAGGCAGAACTTGCTGAAGCAGCTATTCAGCCACTTCCCGATGGCGCTAGAAAAGCAGTTTTCAGGTTTGGAGACAGTAATGAGCCTTCGAGACGGCAGGTGGTTTCGGCCTGCATCCTTGCGTTTTTGGAGTTCTACATTGGGGATGGGAGATGTTTTCACTTTTTTGGTTTTGCTAAATTACATAATTGTTTCCGCTCGATTTATCAAATTGACCTCAATTTCGGCAAACGTGTATTGATAGTTAACAGCATACATATTCTTTTAGACAATCTCGGTACATGGATGCTGTCCAGGGTGTTAAATAGGTGGGTCGGTTTGAAGATGGTCCTACCTAAATTAATTCATTTGATTTGTATTGATTCATTCTTATGTAACACAATTTCGATAATTTGTACTCAACCCGATTTATATTGCCGTGATGCATCCGTTTAATTACTTTAGGCTCTTTATGTTAATGTGTTACTTGGTTAAAATTTTGTGTCAAATTAAAAGATAAATTTAAAAAAGAGTGAAATAACGAAATATGACGATGTATGTAAATAAAGTGAAAGGATCATAAAATTAGAGAAGTGCGCATGTATCTACTCTATGGATCGAACTAAAATTTTATAACACGACAAATTACAAGCTCTACGAATCCCACGCGAGAAAAAAGATTCTTTACTTATATCAAACATAAAAACAAGAACTAAGTGTGCAAATTGAAAAAGCCAACGTACGCTCAACAAGAACGCGAAATAGCCTTTGCACTTCGCCATCACAAGCACCAAAAAACGAAATAGCCTTTGCGCGTCGTCATCACGAACATCAACTCCCCGCTTACTCGATAATTCGCACGATCGGGAGAAAGGGAAGCGTATCTGTTGACGCTCCGACCATGTAGCGTATGCAACTAATAAACGAGTACCTCCTAACCCACGTTAATAATGGATATTTCAAAGTCGAGCCGACGACGTAACTAGTAAAAACAAGTTGCTAACAACAACCTCAAATTGCAAATTGAAAGCACCCCGACCTAAAAACCTCCGACTACGTACGCCACGATCACCGGTCTTCGACGCACTTCTAGAAATCACGCCCCCCTCTCTTTGAGCATGGTGCGAGTAAAGCGAGTCAAAACACGGGGAGATGTGAAGTGGGACCCATGGCGTTGACGTTGATTTCGGACATGACTGGACCAATTAGAATTCAGACACATTTCATACATAGGCTTTATAGCTTTTGGCACAAATTTCTCAAAAGAAACGCAATAAATTACAATGCGTGCTATTACATCTTATCAAATTTTGCATCTCGAGAATCCATCGATACTATGATTAAGTGTGCTTTTAAAACGACAGATAACCAATTGAAGACATAATTTAAGGAGACAAAATCGAGCGAAAAATATTCATCCATTGCCCATTTTTGAACCGGGAACTTATAGGGGGAAAAAAGATAGAGTAGCTTTTCACTAGCATCGTGGCATGGCACGAGGAAAGCTTCAAAAAACTTGGACCGAGCAAGCACGGATCGCCGGAGGTCTTGCAAACACTGAACAATGCATACTTCATGCCTTAAAATCAGTTTTCTTTCTCTGGCGTCTTTGGAGAATTGCGCCGCAAGTTTGCTGTTACGCGTCCAACAATCGATAACGAGTCGTCGTTGGTCTGACGATAGGTGTTACTTTACCATCCAACGTCTGGATGCCTGATCTCTTCCTTCCGATTGCCCCGCAAAAGTTGAACTTCATCAATGGCCCTGGAACACTTTTTAATTTTCGGGTTCTGCTAAGGGCAAATTGTCTCTGGTCGCGACCGATTAATTATTTGTAATTTTTTTTTCCCGTCGGTGTGGACAGTCTATTTTTTATAAGGAATATTCGACTTAGCGTGTCAAGATTGATTAAGTTACATCGCGACGCGGCTTTGTTTGGCGAGGGGAAGGGAGGGAATTTAGGGCTAAATTTTTAAAAAAATTTCTTGCTTTTCATTCGAATTTTGGTTGCCTAAAATAAGTTTTCTTCCTTTTGGTGTCTCTGGGAGAATTTCGCCGTAATTTTGTCTATTTGGCATCCGACAATCGATAAGGAGTTGTTTGCAGTCGGACGATAGACAATATTTGATCGTCCAACGTTTGGATACTTAGTCTCTTCGATCCGACGGTCTACATTTCGATTGCTTTACAAAATTCGAACTTCATCGATGGCCCTAAAAACATTTTTGTAATTCCAGTTTTACCAAGGACATGCAGTCTCCGATCATAATCGATTAAGCATCCGTGCATTTTCTTCGTTTCGACATGAACTATCTATCTTTGATAAGGAATCATTTGACTTAGTATGCTGGAATGGATTAAAATAGCCGACGACACGGCTTCGGTTTAGCGGTGGGAGGGGGAGGAAATAAAGGGCCATAATTTTAGATTTTTTTCATTGCTTTTCAGTCAAATTTTCGTTCCCCTTACTCTCACACACAACGAGGGAATGAAAATCGATGAGAATTTGAAATTTCGATTTTGTATATTCTTCCGAAATTTCCTCTCACTTTCGGAACAAAATTTAGAAACGTGGAGGGGAGGAGGGACAAAGTTCAGCCAGGAGTCTGTACCGATGGAGAAAATATACCGATGGGACGGTCGGCTTAAAGCCATGTTAGACAGAAGAAAAAAAAAAGAAAAGAAGGGAAAATCACGCTTTCCCTTCCATCTGGTTACGTGATCGCAAAGTTTCAATTTTTTTTTTTTTTGGATCTCATTTGGTTTGTTGTTTTAATTGTTGTTGTTTCCCTTGCGTCTCTTTCAGGCTCTGCCGAATCAGCAGGCGGTCGATTAGCCGAGCTTCAAGCTCCTCATCGTCGGCGATGGAGGCATAGGTGATTTGTCGCTGGTGTGCTCTGTTTTACCAGCTTTGATTCAATCGTTCGTTGTCCTGTATACATAACGGGGTGCGTATGCTGTCGTGATAAATTAGGGTTTGCTCTAGTTATTTTACCCTTCGGGATCAGTAAAATGTAACGTGCTCATGGCTATATCCTTAAAGATAGAGGATTTACCATTTGATGTGGCGGACAGTATGTTTTTACACGATTTCTGGGGATGTCGAAAAGTGGTTTTGCCATCTTCTTCATTTGTCATGATGTAGAAGGCATGAGATGTATCTGGTATTGTCCTTGCGCATAACAGCAACTATTGCGTCGAAGTCTATCCTCTGGATTTCTTCACAAACCAGGGGAGGATCCGGTTTAACTGCTGGGATACTTCAGGGCAGGGTCTAAGAGATGGATATTAGTGAGTAAAGAGAGTTCTGTCTTAGAATTTCCTTGCTTTATAAATCAGTGGAAGGATTTTCAGATTCCAGTTTATGTTATTGCGAATTAAGTGATACTAGGAAGAAAAATGTTATGTTGAGCTTGTATTTTACAATGCTTTAATCACGGGGTAGCTATATTTTGGTTGGTAGTTTATTCAACTGTCTGGGTTTTAAGGATAATTATTATCACTTGATAGTGATGCAGTCAATTGTTATTTGTAAAGTTGTGGAGGAAGAAGCAAGTATTTTTGCAAAAAAATTCCCACCGTAAAGGGTGCACATCTGTTTCAGGGTTGTCCTTAGTTCTGATTTTGTTAAAAGTTGGTAAAATTTATGTCAGTCTTATCTCTTTAAACCTTATTTTCGGACTGCGTCTTGTACTTAATGCTGGCGGTGGTAGAGTGGTCTTCTGAATGTGGCGAATCCCTCTCCCTCCTGTGTCTGTGGGTATCCAAATTTCAAACTTCTGTTCGTTGTTCTGCAGCATTCGTGGCCAGTGTGCAATTATCATGTTCGATGTCACTGCTGGATCGACATACATGAATGTTTGTGGATGGCATCGCAATCTCTGCAAGTAGATTAGACATGCCGGCGACCTTTGTATTTGTTCTCGCATTACAGTTTTTGATGGTGCTATATCTCGCTAATTACCCATTAATTTAATAGGGTCTGTGAGAATATACCTAATACCGATTGTTCTCTGTGGAAACAAGGTAGATGGGGAGAATAGGCAAGTTGAAGCAAGGCAGTTTACATTCGGGCGGAGGAATAATTTGCAGTACTATGAAATTTCTGCAAGGAGCATGTACAACTTGGAGAAACCCTTCCTCTACCTCGCCAGAGAACTTGTCGGGTACTTGAGCAAAACGTGCAAATCCTGTTTGCAAAGGTTGTTTTGGTCTAGTAGCTAATCATTTGTTGTGGTAAACGCAGGGATCCAAATCTGCACTTTGTTGAGCCTCCTGCTCTCGCTCCTCCGGAAGGGCACATGAACTTTGCCCCACAGCAGCTGTAAGAATCTTTGCCTTTATCATCTGCGGTCTATCTGAGGAGATAATAAAAAGACCGGGCTAAAAAAAAAATGCTCCTCCAGCTGAGCAGTATGGCTTAAAAAACAGTACATTACCACTGGCGATGGAGCAAAAAATGCTACGCCAGTTGGGCAAGATCTTTTTCAAAAGTCAGATGAATGCCGCGTCAAGAAGACAAAAGTGTATCCGCAAGGAGATAAATAAGGGAACCTGGTTCACCAAATAAATCAATTCAAGTTACTCGGATTTGTAAGTTCCTCTAATTTTTCCCCGGTGACATTATCCGGTCCATACCCTCATCTCACCTAATCGCGAATCCCATGTGAGGATCAAATCATATGCGAGAGAATGTAAATATACATCAAGTATACCAGAATATTGCTTGAAGTACAATTGGACCCCAGACTCTTATTCTAGTTGCTTATAATACATAAATCCTAGGTGGTGTTAGAATGCCTTATTTGTTTGCTTGATTTCCTAAAATTTGTGGTTCCTCCAACCTACAAATTTCAGCCAAAACCAACTTTCTACATATTGAAAGAAAACTGTATCGTAGTTCACGTCTTTAAATCATCCGCAGCAGAAGAATAGAGACCTTACGTGCCAACATCCTGCGAAGACCTCGATATCCATTTGAAGAGAGTACCTTTGACACGGTTTTCTAAACGATATCAGAGCATGATACCAAAGTTCGTCAAGGGATCAACAGAGGCACAAGGCCCTTAACATTGAAGGCTTTGTACCTTATCAAGCAAACCCTCAGTTCACGAAGATCATGAGGTTGAATCTGCTCACTCAGAATCACTACAAGACATGCATCTAGTAACCTCCTGTAATGAGACTCCTACTAAGGAATTAATATCTTGTACCGACGAAGACACTCACCACCATGTTCTAGATCATATACAATTACAAACGATCCCTCACCACCGGGTTCCTCCTCAACGAGAGCCGAACTATGAAACTAGATTCCAAACGAAGCAACATCAATTCAATAAGAAAAGCAAAAGCCATATAGGATATGACAGAAACGATTGAAAACCCACGAAATTTCATCAAACTCTAGACGATCATCATACGTACAGAGAGGAAGAACAGGGGCCTATATATTTAATTTTCTTTAATTTCTTAAAAACCCTAATATTTCCCTCGGTCGGTCAATCCCTCAATTCCTCAGTCCCTCAATCCCTCTTGTCAGCAGCATGTACACGTTCCGGAGGGAATGGAGTTTAGAAAAATGGCTCGGAGGACATGATCTCATTCATTTTGGTGATTTTGATGCAGCCTTGCAGAAGACTTATGCACCCTTTTGCATGTCATTATCTTCCGGAGGACATGATCAAGACGGCAGAAGACTAGTTGCTCCATAAGTTTCATGAGGAGATATCACAAATCTTACTTTTTGTTTGTTGTCTCTTTGGAAGATAATGACATGCAAAATTGGATGAATTATATTGCGAGTGTTTGACTGACCATATTATAGTATCTCTTTTGTTATAAAGAACTTGGACCACACATGATACACGTTGATTTCAATTGCATAGAGGGAGAAAACAAATAAGTCACTGGTTTAATTGGAATTTGATTAGACCGGTTCCATTGAAAATCTTCTCTCTTTGCCTTCAGTCCGATTCGGTTCCTGGTCCCAAGACTAGCTGGTCTAGTCCCGGTCATAGAAATTGGGAAAAGGTCCTCTTGGTTCGATTCCCGATTCCTTGGTGGAATTGGACCACAAATCAATTATTCCTAGTCTTGCACCCTTTGATTTTTGGAGTTCAAAATGGAGATGAGATTTATTTTCACTTTTTTTTTTTTTTTTTTTTTGCTGAATTACATAATTGTCCTCGGTTGATTTATCAAATTAACCTTCAATTTCAATGAAGACATACCAATATTTAACAGAATATCTTTTTAGACAGTTATGGTTCATGAATTGCTACTTTCTTATCACTGTTAAAGGCTTTATTGTGCTTCATATTGAAAAGGGTTATGACTTAATTGAACAACTGAAATATTTAGGATTTTTTTTTTTGTATTTTATAGCCTAGTTCAAGATTTAATTGAACAAATTAAAAGATTTAGAATTCAAATGTATTTCATACATAAGACAGAGAACTCGTTGCACAATTTTGTCAGAGGAAACGCGACAAATTGTTGCAAGTTCTATTATATTCTCGATTAAGGGATTCATATCATGAACGCCTCATTCCATAGAGGCTCTTTTCACCGGCGTAGCGGTGGATCATTGGATGTCTTACAAAACTTTGAACAATGCATACTTCATGCCTTAAAATCACTTTTTTTTTCTATGTCTTTGGGAGAATTTTATCGTAATCTCGTCCTTTGCTCATCTAGCAATTGATAATGAGTCAATTTGGTTCGATCATAGACAATACTTTATCATATGATTTGTGGATATTTAAGCTCTTTAGTTCGACGGTCTACAATTTGTGTTTTAGCAAAAGTCGAACTTCTTCATCAATAGCCCTGAAACACTTTCTTGAGTTCAGTTTTTACTAAGGGCAACTTGCCTTTCATCACAATAGATCTATTATCTATGAATTTTCTTTATTTGGATGTGCATAATCTATCTCTGATAAGGAATTAATATTCGATTTACTATTTAGAATTGATTGAGATATCTCATGAAATAATCTTTATTTGGTAAGGAAATTAAAGAGTTAAAAAAACAATTAATTCTTTGCTAAAAAAAATTAAAAAATTTCCCTTCCTTTTCATTCAAATTCTCGTTCCCCTCATTCAAATTCGATGCAATAATTGGGGAAAGGTTCTAGAATCCTGGCGAGATGGAGGACGAAAGAATTTGAATTTTTTTCCGGTATATTTCGTTGCCAAAATGTCCTCTCTCTGCCCCTCGGAATTTTAAAAACAGGTGTCTGCACAGATCGGACGGTCGACAGATTCTAGAACCCCTGCGAGCCGTCGGGGAAATAATCGAATCTGACGGACGAGACGGCAGCGTCAGCTTAAAGCTACGTTCGACAAAAAGGCCAAAAATCGCGTCTTTCTTCTCATTCATTCCTCCTCTCCCGTCGCTTTCCCTCCCCCTTAAAACCCCCCTTCCTCATCAAACTTACGCAGCTGTCTCTCCTCCTCCACTACGCTTCGCTCCTTCGCGAACGCAATCCTCTCTCTCTCTCTCTCTCTCTCTCCCCGACCCTCTTCGCCGTCGTCGATGGTGAGTCCGCTTTCTTGATTTTCTTTCCTTGCGATCGAGTCATTCTCTGGGCGTTCGTCGTTATGGGTAGCTCGTTTTTTTTTCCTTTTTGGTTGCGGGGTGTTCTTGAATCTGGGTTCTCTTTGTCGTTCTTCTCGGGCTCTTGGGTCGTGGTCGGATTTTCTTTTGGCGGGGTGGTTCTGGAGCGGAGCGATCTGGTTACGTGATGATCGCGAAGTTTGGATTGTTTTTGATCTCATTCGGTTTGTTGTTTTAATTGTTGTTGTTTCCCTTGCGTGTCTCTTTCAGGCTTTGCCGAATCAGCAGACCGTCGATTACCCGAACTTCAAGCTCGTCATTGTTGGCGATGGAGGCACAGGTGATTTGCCGCTGGTGTGCTCTGTTTTTTTGCTGGTTTCTTGATTCAGTCGTTCGTTGCTCCGTTTGCGTATGAGGGTGCGTACGCGGTCGTGTTAAATTAGGGTTTGCTCTAGTTATATTACTGGCCGAGATCGGGAAAATGTAGCATGGCCATGGCTGTATCCTTAACGATAGAGGATTTACCATTTGAAGTGGCGGACGGTATGTTTTTACACGGTTCCTGGGGATCGGTCTGAAATCGAAGGGTGTTGGACGAAAAGTGGTTTTGCGATCTTCTTCATTTGTCATGATGTAGAAGCCACGAGGTGTATCTTTTCTTTCTAGCTTCTAGCAATGGATAGCAGGCTGAGCGTAGTCTGTAACTTTGTGCAGGTAAAACGACTTTTGTGAAGAGACATCTTACTGGGGAGTTCGAAAAGAAATATGAGCGTAAGTGATGTGCAAATGCCTGTTATTTCTTTTTCTTTTTTTCTTTTTTTTGTCATTAGATTATCATTTTGTTTAGTCTGTACTGATCTTCTGGTATTATCCTTGTGCATAACAGCAACTATTGGTGTCGAAGTCCATCCTTTGGATTTCTTCACAAACTGTGGGAAAATCCGGTTTTACTGCTGGGATACTGCCGGGCAGGAGAAGTTTGGTGGTCTAAGAGATGGATATTAGTGAGTAAAGAGAGCTCCCTCTTAGAAGTTACTTGCTTTTAAATCAGTGGAAGGATTTTCAGATTGCAGTATATGTTCTTGTGAATTGAGTGATACTAGGGAGAAAAATGTAGCATTGAGCTTGTGTTGTAATAATGCTTTAATTAGGGGGTAGCCATGTTTTGGTTGGTAGTTTATTTGACTATCTGCGTTTTACTAAGGATAACCATTGTTACTTAATAGAGGTGCAGTCAATTGTTATTTGTAACCTTGTGGATGAAGGAGCAAGTAGTTTTGCAAAAGAATTTCCACAGTTGGTATAGAGTTGTATGTCTGTTTCATGGTCATCCTCATTTGTGATATTCTTAAAACTTGGTAAAATTTGTATGTCGGTCGTATATCTTTAAATCTTGTTTCGAGAAAAAGGAGGAAGGCCTTAAATGTTATTTGACTGTGTGTTGCTGGCGGGGGTAGAGTGGTCTTCTGAATGTGGTGATTTCTGTCATTCACTTTTTAACCTTGCTTGTGGGAGAGGGAATCCCTCTCCCTGTTGTGTATTCGTGTGTCGAAATTTCAAACTTTGATTCATTGTTCTGCAGCATTCATGGCCAGTGTGCAATTATCATGTTTGATGTCACTGCTCGATTGACATACAAGAATGTTCCAACATGGCATCGCGATCTCTGCAGGTAGAGTAAAAACGATCTCGACCTACTTATTCATTTTCATACTACGGTTTTTGATGGCATTATATCTCTGCTAATTTCCCATAATCTTACAGGGTCTGTGAGAACATACCTATCGTTCTCTGTGGGAACAAGGTAGATGTGAAGAATAGACAAGTTAAAGCAAAGCAGGTTACATTCCATCGGAAGAAGAATTTGCAGTACTATGAAATTTCTGCAAAGAGCAACTACAACTTTGAGAAACCCTTCCTCTACCTCGCTAGAAAACTTGCTGGGTACTTGAGCAAAACGTGCAAATCCTGTTTGCAAAAGTGGTTATGGTCTAGTAGCTAATCATTTGTTTTGGTAATCGCAGGGATCCAAACCTCCACTTTGTTGAGTCTCCTGCCCTTGCTCCTCCAGAAGTGCACATTGACTTGGCTGCACAGCAGCAGTAAGAATCTTGGCCTCTATTATCTGCTTTATTTTACATAAATTTCTACTGTAGTAAGGCAAATGGTCATACATCCTGGCCTTCCTCTTCTCCCTTTCTCTTAGAAATACCCTTAATTGCTTATATAAATCATAATCATGCTTAAGAATGTTACGGTGTGTATTATAAAGCCGAAATTGTAGGCTGTGGATTGCCTCTCTGATCTATCTGCTCTTCTCTTGCTGGGTTACATAGATATTAATATTTTGTAGCTAGTTTCATAGTTCATAAATCTCTTCTCGACTTTCCATTGACCATCGGTGGTTTTTATTTTCTCCAACAGGCATGAGGCAGAACTTGCTCAAGCAGCTATTCAGCCACTTCCTGATGATGATGACGATGCCTTTGAGTAGAGGGCTGTTGAACTGAAGGGCATTCCAAGTTTTTGGTAGTGCATTTTGTGCATAGTCATGCCGTCTTAAATTGATCGGACAAAGAGCAGAACGGTCATATCTCGGGACCATGAAATTCCGGTAGCTGGATATACACTCCTTTCTATTTCACTTGATCCCGCTATGTTTCCTTCTGTTCTTTTCCTTCCGTCGCTGCTTTTCAAGTATGGTCTTGTTAACGAAAGTCATATAATACCAGTAGGAAGTGCTCTGCTTATGGGCTATTATTGTATGGGTGTTTGCAGATACTTCTTCATTGAATCTTAAATAGCATTATATTTTTCTCCTACTAGTGGTATTCTGGTTTCATTGTTTAACGCTGTGGCCACGATGAAGTGATGCGTATGCCTTTCAGATGCAATTGCCTGAGTGATCTATGTCAAATTAGCCTATTTGGCTTGGTGTTTTCCAAGAACTCTTATGATTTTCTACCCAAATATGAGTGACTAGTAGCATAGCAAGGAACCAGTATAAATGAGATTTGATGGTGAAGCTTGTGCATGGGGACTGAAAAAACATTCAGTTTATCTGCAGCTATAGCACATTATAAAGACGCATTTTATCATGAGATCTACATGATGTCAATCCACATTTTAGACAAACTTATGTTTCTGCAATTGAGTTGCTTTTGGTCGCGAAAATTTACATGAAACAAGCGGGGAAACTTTTACTTGTGAGAGGCTTTTTGATTAACTGGATTTCTTGTGTTAGTTGAAATGCTCAGATTCACAAAGGCCTCTCTGTATTGAAGAACTTGTTATCTCAGGTTCAAATCTTGCTTGCTATTGGGTTAAACTATGTAACTGAATTTTGACATGATAAGATGCTTATGAATGGATTGGCGTGGTGGATTCACCTTAGGGTGCACAAGATGGTCCAAAATGGTTTATATTGTCAAATATCAGTCATATCCAGTTGCGACTTATGGTTGTCTGAAGTGGACTCTCTTGTTTATAATGATCCATAGACCCAAGTTTGATTCATGCCTCGTTCAGAACCCATATTTCATGTTGGCTTTTCATACTGAAAAGGATCACTCCGTAAACCAGAACTCCTCGGCAAGGGTTGCAGTTGATCCTGCCGCTAGAACTTCTAAAGCTTCCACGCCTAGTGGTGTTAGCATTACCCATCAATCTAAATCCTAGAGTAGAGACCCAAAGCTTTGCTTCGTCTCTTTCGGCCAGTTGAAAAAGCTGATCTGTAGCTTCATGATTCTCTATCTAAGTATACATTATGAAATTGCAATTACCTAAATAGTGGATAAAAGGTCAAGTCTTGGCCAATGAATGTGAGCTCCAGTTCCCTGCTTATGAAAGCTTAGTCATCAGAAGCAAGATGTCTCGGCAATATTAAGCATTATAGCTCATAGTGATTGATACTGCTCTGACTTCAATGGGCATAAACATTGAGCTCATGCCAGGTTACAGTTGGAGAAGCAGTAGGATATTGCTCATTACTGATTCATATGTAGTATTATCATGGAGAGAACATTGTTCCACTTTATTGTTCTTGTCGTAAGGCTGAGCAGAAAAATATCAAGCATGGCAGCAGTAGTGTAATGATCTTATATTCTGAACGAAACATCCTTTTTCTAAATTAGATGAATGCCATATCAAGAAGACAAAAGTATATCCACAAAGAGATAAATAAAGGAACCTAGTTCACCAAATAAATCAAATTGAGTGGCTCGAATTTGTAAGTTGCTCTAATCCCCCCACCCCTTAATATCATCTTGTTTATACCTCCTCGTCTCACCTAATCATGCCCCTTAATATCATCCTGTTTATACGTCCTTGTCTCACCTATTTGTGAATTCCATGTGAGGATCATATCAGATATGAGAGAATGTAAATATACATCAAGGGTACTTGAATATTGCTAGAAGTACAATTGTACAACAGACTCTTATTCTATATGCTTATGATACATAAATCCTTGGTGGTGTTGGACTGCCTTATCTGTTTTGCTTCACTTCCTAAAACTTCTTGTTGCAGGGAAAGCTAGATAAGGTACGTGGTGTAATCTAAATCATGTCCTGAGCAGTCCCCAATTAGTTTGAATCGTGGGTTGGCATGTAAGACATTGGACTGTGCATATATATAGTTCTTGCTGCGGCCCAAATTTCGACCAAGTCTTCATTTGAGCCCAGACCTGGTCTGCAACCCTAATTATGCAGTGGTCTTCTTGTTTCTTCGAATACTTCCAAACATTGGCAGAATTTAAGGATCTCGACATAGCAAAAGGTGTTTACGACCGTCACCTGAAAATTCTTGTTGGGCTAAAACGCCTGGTCACCCTCCAAAAGGTTCAATCATTGAAGATTTTGAAGAAACCTCCACCTGGTACTTGCAAGGTAATGACAAGAAATAAAATGGGTTTGCACATAATGCGCATATGGTCTTGTCCTTAACCGGAGCAGCAAAAAGATGTTCACTTTACACGAGTCTGCGGCCATAACTCTTACATGAACTGACTCTACTACATCCAAAAGGGGTTGCGACCACCCTCCCCCCCTCCGATTCGGCCTTTCGCCAACACATGTGAAAACCACATGACTCCTGTGTACACGAGCCTCCCTGAGTACACACACACCCACTTGCCCATGTTCCTGGTCGGGCGGTACTTACGCTCCGCGTCGGCCGACGGCCAGGCCCCGGGAGCTCTGACCGGGGCCCCTCCGGCGCCCTGCGGAGTCGGGGCTGTCGGTGTCGGTTCGCCTACTTGGACTCCCCAGGCCACACCGGAATGAGAGTTCATTTCCCACTAATAAATCACGTCCACATCAATCCAACTCAGAGGTGGGGGCACGAGAGCTATGGCCTCTTAGCCCCTCCCCTCTCTCCCTGTCTCTCTCCCTTGTGTATGCCCACAACATGTCCATGAAATGTGGGGTTGGGCTCAATAAGGACAGTGCCCAAATTTTCAGGGGCTCATCAGGCCCCATCCATCGGGGCAGTGGCAAGGAGCATTTCAATGCAAAAGAGGGACAGTAATTTCATTGTCGGTGGGTGGTCGGATTAGGGTTTGAGAATGACCGGTGTACATTCGACAATTGAATTCAGAAGAAAACAAAACAAGAAGCGTTAGGAAAATAGAGAAATTGAATTGGGCCTCTTCTTGCTTAATTAATTTCTTTTTTCACCAATCATCTTCTATTTGCTATTATCCAGAATGGGGTCTCTCTTTGCAACATGGCCCCTTCTGTCCTCCATCTTTTCCGGTTAAACGGCCAGCCATTCCTCGAAAAACAACAAACCTCCCATTAATTTTTCTTGGCTTTCGTTTTGAAAATCATTTAACAAAATCAAAAGGAAAGCAACAAAATTTCCTTAGGTTCCCTCAAAGTGCAAATCTTTTGAATATTAGGTGATGCGTTCTGGTCACGAGGTTGTTGAATTTGCATGAGCAATAATAATAAATGTAAGATATGTCGTTTGGACACTCACTTTGTCACATCTAAGTAGATAAAATGCATGAAACACTTTTTTTTGTACATATATATTGATGGTGGGTCGACGCATCAACACATATTCAATGCAATACTTAGGTTCAGAGCATTTAATCGAAACTCTTTTTTTTTTTGCATGAAAATGGTAACTGCTCGTCTGCCCTCTAATGCAAGTTATAAGTGGAATTGTTGGTGAAGAACGACATGCCATCAAGCTGAGGGTGTGTGTGTATGTATGTAGTGGAGGTGATGGGGGGTGACGATGACATGAAAACCTAGCAAAACAGCGACAGAGGTCGCATCATCACATGGATTTGGTCATCGAGGGGAAGATGGTGGTGGGGGAAAAACCCTATCTGTGCCTGCATATAGACATGCAAGATGTGCATGTATATCGTGTCACTTCGTCATCTGAAATTCAGTAGAGAGAAATTATTGCATTGATGTATCGAGCGGGAGATTTAAGATGGCGACCGCACATCACGTGGCCCATCATGTGAAGGGTACGAAATTCATGCAAGTGTATGCAAGGGCCGTATAGTGGCAGCCAGATTCATGAAAACTTGGAGCGGGACATGTTGTGGAAAGAGAGCATGTGCTCAAGCGTAAAAGGGGAGGATAGGGCAGCAGCTGTCGCTGTCCATTCCAGGATGTTCTATTGCTGAGTTTTCTCTTTGTTATGATGATGATGATTATTCATCATGCCAATGTTAAATGACACAACCAGTGGCGAACCCTGAATTAATTGCCAAGACCAGACACTGCTCTCTCTCTCTCTCTCTCATTGACAGACATACACACATTCATGACTAAGGTTTAAGAATCAGTGTCTCTCCTTTACACTTGGAACGGGACGGCTTTGGCTTCACCTCCTCTGATTGTGTCATTGAAGATTCAGCTGTGCATGCAGATGAGATGGTCATGACTGGAAAGCGTTCAAAGAAAAAACTAAAGTAAATTGAGATGATTGAAAGCATTAATATGATGATTGTTTTAGGGTAGGCAAGGCTGATATTGTGAGTGTTGTGAGCATGACATTTATAATTTTGTGAAATTTTGTACGGTCCCTTTTGGTTGTATTACATTGAATTTATAAGTAGAGCGAGATGATTTGTATATAAGGCCCTTTGAAATCTCTTATTCAAATAATGTGAAATGAAAGTTAAGTACATAGGACTAGAATGTGATAGGTTTAATTATAGCAAGGGATGAAGGACAATTAAACATCAAAATGTGTATAAATGAGTGGGGGGAGATGGGAATGTCTTGTTGGATATAAAGTCACGCGAGAAATGACAAGATTAGAAATGAGTCTATTCTGGAGAAGATAGGTGTTGTCCCATCGACGATAAGATGAGAGAAGGTCGCTTGAGATGGTTTTGTGATGTTGAATGAAGACCTTCGGATGCTCCAACGAGGAGATGTGAACAAGGATGGGAAGCACGCATTAAAAGGGACAAGGGATGATCTAGAACGAAGTGAAAATCGGCACGATAAGGAAAAGTATGGAGTACTTGGGAATCGTAATGATGTAATAGGATTCATACAGCTGACCCAATATAGTGGGATAAGACTTGATTTGTTGTTGTAGGTATTCTCATGTTTTGGTTTGTAAGATGGAATAGTTAGTTCAAGACAATTTTTTTTTGGTTTACCTTAATCACATGAAGGAATAATTTAAAAAAAAAAAAATTCCATAAATAGCCTCTATGGTTTTCCTCATTATTATATTATGATTCGTATTTTCATGAAATAATAATAACAATTTACTGCAATGAGTTGTCATTTGTTTAAATTACTAACAAATAATAAATAAAACGTCGATCTTGTTTTTAAAATCATCCGATAACTTTGTCAACTTCAACTAAATATTTGATAGTTATTCATATGATCAGGTCAATTAACTTGTAAAACTTTGAGACGATTACAGCAGGAAGGAAAACGTCATGTACTGGCTAATGATAAAAATAACCAAGAGGCACTGTCTGTCCACTTAAAGCTAATTGATGGAAGAAGTCAATTGCATCGAAGTTTTAGGGTTTAGAATTCGAATACATGAAATAAAAATTCTAGGACTCAAATTTATGATCATGACAAGTTTTAAAGTTTGCTATGTAGTTATCTCTAAAATGACAGTGAGACCCCACGATCTTTACCAAAATATACAATTTATATTTTGGTATGAAGTGTTGGACATATCCTACATTGCTATAGAATCAAAACACCCTAATTTCCCTCTCCTTGAATTTGAGGATCATGACATATGTTATGAAAACCAACCCAGAAACCTAAATTAATAGGTGAAAGGAGATCACATGAATCTAAAAAAGATATAAGATCTATTGTTAAGAGATATAGAACAATATTCAAACACCCTTCTCACGTGCAAGTCGGATTAAGAGATGTAGAATTTAACTTATGGGAGCAAACGCACGTATGCGAAAGGGATAATACGGCTTCATGTTTGAAAGATAAGCCCAAAAATTTATGATTTTCGGTTGGACTTTCTAAATTAGAAAATTTAAATAGCAAATCTCGCCTCTTCATCTATTAGATCAAGTTTTCAAAATAGTTGGCAACAGTTTCACAAAATCTCACTTAATATCAGGGCGGGAGGTCTTGAATTAAAATACTTCCAAACTTCTATTTGCCTCCCTAATTTACATATTTCCACGCTCTAGTCTTAGGCCAAAATCTAGTTTACACGTGTAAGGCGAGTGTTAGAACATTCAAATTTCGTACCACACTTTCGTCCATCAACTTATATTTCCAGAACAGTTCAAGCTAAAGCCAAAAGCCAATTTAAGCCTACGATTTTGCTCCTCAAGAGTAGCATTGTACATCTTACGCAAGAAGTACGACTTTACATGTCAATCTTCGTGCAAATCTTATCTCTCAGGTTTGCCTTGGCTCCGAATCGCTTTCATGTCTCGATTCTTACAAATTTGGTATAGGCATGTCTGCATCTTTACCAATGTCAAGGCATGTCCAACACTCATATGGGCCCGGACCAATGTAAACCCTGCAATCGGACGGTTGTAATCACATGGGCTTCCGATGGTGACTCGATGCCTAATTTTTTTACATAAATATTCTCACTCAAAACATTGATCTTTTGGAAATTCTAACACTCTAACGTTAGTGACGTGTCCGTTTTTCATCCCATGTACTATGATCTGGAGATTAAGCTATCAACATTAAGTATGGTTTACATAAATATTCTCACTCAAAACATTGATCTTTGAACCGTACTTACGGTCCATTTGTTTGAAGCAAAACTGCTTTCAAGAAAATCGTTTTTATTTTTTATTTTTCAGTGTTTGGATGACAGAAATATTAATAGATTTATAGAAAATGATAACAAACTTAAATTGGGGGAAAACAACTTCTCTACTTGGCAATGAGAAAATCACTTCTCTAAATCACCAAACAAATGAAAACTAACCATTTTTCTAGAAAATGATTTATATAAAAAAAATATTTTCCTTTATTATGAAATTTTCAGTGAAACAAACGCATCCATCAATTAATAAACATGTTTCATTGTCATTTGCACAGACAATAAATATTTTTTTCATTTGTTCATTGTTTTGAACTAAACGTTTTTAAAGTTATTTATTTTTCGCGAAACGAACTCATCCAATGAAATATTTTATTGGGGCCATACCAAAACCTAACCCCTTATATATATAAAAAAAAAAATTCTAGAAGGGCACTTGGAAACGAGCATGGCAAAGTCAACTAAAATAGCAAAAGAGACAGCTCTGCCAGAATAGACTAATTACCAATAATATAGTCACACAGTACTTTTCACAACCTTTACGTTGCAAAATTGGGTCGATGTCGCTATTACGCACTCATTCACTTAATTATCCTTTGCTTACGTCTTTGGAATTTTTCTATACTTCAAGAAACTGTTCCCGTCCCTCTTTTCAAACTTCAAACGACATGGCAATCTACTGTTGATGAGAGACGACCCGGCAACTTGCGGCCAATTCAAAATTCGTTTTTTTCTTAATGTGGTACTCCCCCGAGCAAAGTCGTGCGGGGTAAGTACATTAGATGTTTTTAAAATAATCCGCAGGTTGAAAATCTCGTCGAGGAATTTTAGGTGCGGGTTCGTCCGATCCAAGCCTCGACTTCTAATTTTATATTTTTTTTCAATCGAGTTGTTAAGTTGAGGTCTCTAGATATTAGGGTTTTGTTCCTGTCGGCATCACGGCTTCACCCTCCCCTCTGATTCCTTCGACTTTTTTGTGAAAGACAAGTTCAACTTTCATATGTTTAGAACTTCTATGTCGTCGTCGTCGTCGCCGCCGTCGTGATCGTCTTTGCCTATATTTTCTTGAATTTGTGGAATTGATGTGGCGTTGAATAATGCAGGACCCCCCCTCCCAACTAACTCTATTAAAGAACCAAATTCGCCGGAAGCACGGTACCATATTATACGCAGTTCACAACCATCAAGGTTAATTTAAGTTTTGACAACGAAAATCTTAAAATGTTTCGACCGATCATCACATGATACATGTGGGGACTGAAATGTTCGAGTGTCATCATCAAGAGTGAGGACAGAAGGGAACACAAGAAATTTGATCCTTAAGAATCTGAACTGAAGAACTAAAATTTACTATGCTTAATTGATTCCTTGGATCATTCCAGACCCAATTTTTAAATCTTATTCTATTGTAAATTTATCGATGATATTATCATCATCATTTGATAATGATATGTTATGATTTTGGAAATTCGATAACTTTTTTTTTTGTGGTGTTCCTTTTTCTACAATCATGCTTTGGCCCAAACCACCTGGGATTGACTCGACTCAATTTGGTCGGGGCTAATTTTCATCAGTGTCAACCCTAATAGTTTGACCTGAAAGCCATGTTCGATTTGTTCAGGCCGAACCGAAAAAAGTCCTCTCTAAATGTCCAACCTACTCATCTCTTTTACACCCGTAACCGTGATTGGGATATTTCGCGGCAATTAGCTTGGTCTAATTTTTTTTAATTATATATGATAGCATCAATTGTTATTAAAATGAGCGCGGAAAAAGAAAGGCTTGACTTAGGCGATAGAGTAAGCCGAGGTCAAGAAGAAATGAGATCTAATCATAACGGAAAAACGGTGTGACATAAGAATTATAACAATTTTATTCTCTTTCAAAGTTTATGTGTACACTCCTCCACCTCTAAATTAAGGTTGTAACCTGATAAAAAAACAGATTTCTTCCATCGGATTTATTCTCGGGACATTAAAAAATCAGCTCAAATCAATTACTTGTCAACACCAAATTACTCAATCACCCTAATCCAAACCTCAAAAAAAAAAAGAAAGGAAAAAAAGGAAGATAAAAGCACAAAGCTGGCGAGGGTAGATGTGGAAAACCAAAAGGAGAGATCACATGCACCTGAAGAGGAAAAAGAAAGTATATATAAAAAAAAAAAAAAAAAAAGTTATAAAATATAACAAAATAAATAAAAATGATATAAAATAACATAAAAGGAGGAGGGAGAGAATATAAGAAGGCAGGTCTGTGGCTAGCGATTTTGAGTACAAAGATAACAACTTCTGGCAGTGACATAACCACTGCCAATCCAAAAATCCGTACTTTATCGCCCCCCCTCGTAAATCGAGGGGCAGTGTTTTCACCTTTTCAATTTCCTAAATTCCCTTTTCTTTTTAATCAATTCCCCATATTTATACTATTCTATTTTTATTATTTTTAATTTCTCTCTCTCTCCCCGTGACACCTTCCCGAGATTTTCCTTCGAAAATATCCACCCTCCCTCCGATGTTTTGGGTTTTCCCTCTCGAAATTATTATTTTAAAACCGACGATCTTTTTCGTGATGCCCTTTTTTTCTTTTTTTAAATTTCATTTGATATTATAGTAATGTTTCTTTAGTTAGGGCTATAGATTATTATTATTATTATTATTAACTGGTGAAAAAAAGCGAGAACAAGGGGGGGTTCCTCCTACATTTCGTGGCGCGTGTTTTGTCTCTTTGAAACCAGCCTTGTCCCCATGCGGTCGCCGCCCCTATCAACGGCCGCTGCCCGTTCTTGATTTCTTCTACGTGGAAGCATCGGAAAATCAAGAATCCGGCCCCCCTCCCCCTCCTCCCCCACTTTTGTGGCCCTTTTTCCCCACCACCACCGCCACCGCCGCCCCTCCTCCGTCCCTCTCGTTCCTAATCTTTCGCTGTTCTAACGACCCGGGATTCGTAACGAAACTAGACGACGCGTGCCGAGCGCGGAAAATGACATTTTCAAAGCGCGAAAGTTCGCGGCGAGGTCGACACGAGTTTCTTTCTCGTTCATACGCATGGAAATCTTTTTCCTCTATGTTCTCGTTTCTTTACGACGGCTGCCGAACATGATTATTCTATTATAATATACGAGGTGGGAGGCGGTCTTTCCGAAAAGGAGAAAAAAAAAAGAGAGAGAAATGGGAGAAGGTTTGAATGGCGAGATCGCTGACGATGATGGGGGGGACTCCACTGGTCACGCTGACAAGGAAGAAGAGGACAAAGGAGCAACGAGCGACGGAAAATGATTGGCCGACGCGTGGCTGGTCGCGATTTGACTTGGCTGCGCCGGGGGAGGGGAGGAGAGAAAAGACAAAAGCGCAGCAGCAGCAGCAACAAAGCAGAAGGATCCGTCACACCGTTGATTGCGTGGACGAAAGCTCACCGCCATCCTCTCTCTCTCTCTCTCTCTCGCGTCAGCATTGGCCATTAGGCTCCTGTTGAATAACACTAATGCAGATGCGTTTTCTCTCTCTCTCTCTCTCTCTCTGTGCGCTTCTGCGATCGGCTTACCTTGCATTGATGTAACTACACGACCGGCCTCTCCCAACCCCCATTTGATCTGGACACATTTCGCTTCTCAAACCGAGGCGAGTGGGACGGGGGACTGGCGAGGAGGTCACACTTCGAGAGCATTTATGGGATCGGTGGCATGAAAGAAGTTGTTAGAAAGCGAGGAGGAGCGTCAGTCAAGCCGGAAACTATGGTGGGCGACGGAGGATTCGATCTAGATGTGATGCCGATTGATGAACCGCAGAAGAGTGTGAAAAGTATGGGAGTTGAAGACCTAAAATAGACGGCAAAAGATGGTGGGAACGCCAAAACATATAAGGGAAACATAGGCGCCTTGAATCCTAGGCCATGAAGTACATTTCCTAGACGATTTTGGTTACCTGAATTAATATGATGAACAAATGAGATTTCGTGAGAATATCTAATCCCGTTCAGCATCTATGAAGTTATTTTGACATTCCTTTGTCTCGAATTATTAGTATGGATAGCTGGAAGTAACATTCTTCTCCATTCACACCTATTCCACCAATCAAGAACATACAACATAGAGCAGCTATATGGCAATTTCTCAAGCTTTGACTTGCCAATCTCAGACGCAATTGGACCTTAAAATACCATGCTGTGATCGTCATGATTAGCGATAAGATCTGGCAGAATAATGTTCATGTGCTCAGCAAGATTTGCTTGGGAGTGTTAAATTGGTACAGCTAGCGAAGGGGTGATCTCAAATGATTCGAAGGTGAAAGAGAACGGGCTTTCTCCTTTCTTTTCGATTCGTTGACTTAGCCATTTCTTAAGTGGGCACGTCTCATTCATGTTGAGGAGATTTCAACCACCCCAGAAGTGATTGATTGGCATCGTTGAATCTGCGAAAATGCTGGGGAGGAGGTCAAAATGGATTTGGCATTAAGTAGGCATGGATCATTTTTAGCTTTCACTTTCGTTAATTAGGTCAAAAGGCTCAAAAGGCTCTCTCTCTCTCTCTCTCTCTCTCTCTCTCTCTCTCTCTCTCTCTCAAAGGAAATGGGAAGTCAAGCATGCCATAAACGGAACGACAGGTAAGGATTGATACATTCAAAAAGATTGACATAAAATATTGGGGGTATGATTGAATCTCTAGTTGTAGGATGAAGGTAGGAGGAGAGTGCTAATCACTCTTGAGGAAAATATGATATTTGGAGAGGCAAAAGGGGATTTGCTAGGGAATCATGTGTGCAAATCCCATCTTTTGCTCTCCAAACTTGGTCTTTGCTAATGATATCTTTTCATCATTTATGAAGCTTGTCCCATGGCCTCTTGCCATATAAAAAGAGAGATTGTTCTGGTCAAATTATGAGTCAATCATCTTTCCAACATAGGGGGCCCTTCAGTCACAACTGATTATTGAGTCGTTATCGGCCTCCTTGATAATGTGGTATACTAGCAATTCTACTTGCGCAAATTGTAATAGACTGTATAATGTGGAAGCATAATTTTCTTCCAAGGTCTTGTTGTGGATAGTATACTTCGATGAAATGTTTACATACTTGTAATTCAGCTTAACAATCCTTTTATATATATTGTATACATGAACTAACTAATTTTTTTTTTTTTTTTTTTTGGTCGGTCATGAACTAACTAATTTGAGGACAGGAAAAGGGGAAAACACTTAGGGTCCGTTCGTTTCGCGGAAAATAATTTCCGGGAAAATGTTTTACTGGATTTTCCGGCGTTCGTTTCACGGAAAATGAATTCCTTGAGGAAAATGTTTTCCATCAAAGGAAAAAAGTCTTCTAAAGTAGAGAAAATGAAAAGTGAAAAATATTCTCCTCACTTGATCTCTCTTATATCACACCTCTACAAATCATGACTTCCTCATTCCCTTTCCTTTTTCTTCTTTTCTTTTTCATTCGAATTCTTTTTTTAATTTTCTTTTTCTTTTTTTAATTCGAATTATTTTTAATTTCCTTTTTCTTTCATTTTTTTTTTCCCGTCTTCTTCTTTCTTGGCTAGTCGTCAAACCAAGTGAACCCCAAGCTCGTCGATCTCAAACTTGCGCTCGTCGATCCGCGAGCCTCGAGCTTGACGCTCGCGCTCGCCATTCCGGAGAGCGGAAAATATTTTCATTACCGAACACCGGAAAATATTTTCCAAAACGTTTTCAAGTTTTAGCCGAACACCGAGAAAATATTGTCATTTTCCCGGAAAATGACTTCCAGAAAAATATTTTCCGGAAATGGCTCATTTTCCGTGAAACGAAAGGACCCTTATTACTAGAAGTTAGGGATATCCAAATTCGTTGAAAATGCCCATTTACCCCCATAGGAATACGTACTTAATCACCATATTGTTTTTGAAAATAGATAAGGTATGAAAAACTGTTTTGATGCCTCAAAATTGAAAATTCTAATACTTGGGACAAAATAAATTGACATCCTCTTAAACTTAGTGGGTTAAAATTAACCCTAGAAGACCATACAATCCTTCTTTACATTATCAATAAGTGAATGGGGAAAAAGAGAGGGAGAGGGGACCAATTTATAGAGGGATGATGTTTTTTTGTCCAATGGTCATTGATCCAAACAATTTGAATGGTTCGGCTCAATCAAACGAGAAAGGGCGGCGTTGCTACATTTACTATCCATGTGTAACTTACAAGTCTCTCTAACTTCTAATTTATGGACTGACCTTACCAATTATGTCTGATGTATTTTTCATGGGCCTTTGAGTTGATAAGGATTGAAAATAACATCACCAAACTTTGACATTTAGGAAGTTCATATTTATGTATGATTCTAGAAATACAACTACCGAAATAGTGAAAGCTATCAATGAGTTTGGTATCTTCGATAAATTTTTTAGATTACCTGAGATAATGCTAGTGTTATACCTTTTGATCCAAAGTCTGCATAGACAGCCAAAGCTTGTTTGCAATAGGATCTTTTTCCATGTACATTGTTCGTGCCACTGCATTAATCTGCGTGCGCAAGATAGTCTTCGTCAATTTTATGATTATGTAACTATTTTACCTGGGTACGTTTAATAGATTGGATCCACCCCACTCGGATATCAAGAGTTGGAGATCCTATACATGAGAAAGGAAAGCAAAGTTAAAAATGTATTTCTAAATGTAAAAACAAGGTGGAATTCGATGTATAAGATCTTTAGGTGGCATGCGAGGAGATGGCTAAGTTGATGCTGTATTTCGTCACTCATATCGCAAATACTTATTTCCTGTTGTCGGCATAACAAAATTGGAGGGTTGCAGAAATTTATTGGGACTTCTTGTAGGGTTTCAGCAATGCATCGAATACTTTGTTGTCTAACAATTGTCCATCAAGTAACATTGCCATTTTTTTCCTATACATGATGTCAATTAAATTAGCGAACAAGGAGGGTAATCCTTCTTCAACAAAGTGTGTTTAGCCTTGAAGGCGGAAATTTTCAATTATTTCATACACATTTGACCTTTTTTCTGTGTCCACTTACTTGAAATTGAGGTTCAAGTTAGAGGGACTAAGGAATCCGCTTGTTCCATAATACAACAATCTGGAGCTAGTTAAGGAGGTCCAAATGGAACAGATATTGACGATGTTGAGGAATTAATGCTAAAATATGTATGATACATATGACAATTGATTCAATAGGGCGAACTCCATCCCGTCAATGAAGATGACTTTCTTATCGAGTAGTCTCTAGTCATAATTGTGGTCCTTACTTCATAAAAAAGAATAATGCCCTATCAACCTTTGCTATAGCTCTTCATCATCATCAACCAATGAAGTCAAGAGATGCTTCGCAACATCCTATCCCAAATATATCGAAAGAGTTGATGAAGACAACATCGACGTTTTGAAGTGATGGAAGAGTAGAACTTCACATTTCATGACTCATTCCACGATGGCTCAAGACTTACTGAGCCCGCATACTATTGGATTCCATATTTAGTGTTAGCCAATGGATTATGGTGGACAATAAATGTAAGTTGATTGCGAAGATCTAGAATGGCAATTTGTGGACATGATAGTTTATCGCAAGAATTGAATCCAATCGAATGTGCCCAACGTTAAGAAGAGGATGACCATGCTACCTTATCATCCAAGTCATGGTTAGGGACACATCAGCAAACACACTAAACTAATTGGACATTCTCTTGGATGTAATGTATTTTTAATCAATATTAGAGAACTTGTAAGTGTAATTTTTTTTTTCTCGAATTTGAAAAATTACTTGTATATCATTTATGTAATTGGATGAATGTTTTTGGATCATTTTCCTTATTATATTTTTGATTTTTTAGCACTTAAAAATAAAAATAAAAATAGTTATTGTTGGCAATGGAGACAACAAAAATCACAACTTACGTACCTATTGTCAATCGAAATTCACAAAGTCCAAAACCATTACACTTTCCATATTATGAAATCAGACCAAACAACATATGGCTGATTCGAACACCAATGTACCTAAGTTCGGCACTCGACCGAGAAAAAGAGGTGCCGGAATATGTGAATTGTTTGAGATTATAGAACGGGCCATTGCTAATCAAAATGCAATGTGTAAATATAAATAGAAAGTGCTGCAATCTCTCAAAAATATATCAAGCCAAACAAATGAGCGTAAACACTAATCTATTCCCACTCTTTTCATTATATTTGTCGCCAACATTTTCCAAAGGTGGAACAGTCCCATATTTGACGGTCTAGTCAAGACCTGCCCACCCAAATGCTTTCACGGAGGGCCTCGTTGCTTGAATTTGGAAGTGACGAATTAAACCCTAATTACGCATTTCAAATTGGAAATGATTGGAGATGGTACGTACTCTTGATGTTACCCCCTCTCGATTTGATTGAGAAATTTTCTACAAATGGCAAAAAGGGCTTTCGGCATATGTAGGATCCTCTCTTCTCGCTACAGCCTGCATAGAATCTTTGTTCTTTTTCCATCTTATCATGCAAAGAAAAGATAAAAGTTAATCCTCGCAATGACAGCAGCGAATAAGAATAATTCTTCTTCTTCTGCTTTTCTCACCGTTAGGTTTGTTTTCGGCTCTTGACGAAAGCTATAGATTCCAACTATTTCGGACATATATGTCGCTAACGTTCCAAAGGCTGAACAGTCCTATCTCTCGTGTGAAATTCTCTTTTGTTATTTCTTTTTTCTTTTTTCTTTTTTGGTTACAAAAAAAAGGGATTATGGAAATATCAACGCGGGGATAAATTTCTCGCTAGATACAAAGTGCATATATACATGGATTTTGGTTTTGTCTATCTAATGGTCTCCTAGCCCTTAGGGTTAGGATAATTGCTTGGAGGCAATGGAGGAAGTTCCAGCTTAAGTTCTGGAGGCCATCTGTTTAAAACCCATCAATTTCATTGGACCTTTTTTCATCATGGCCAACTGCATAGGTCAAATGTTAGAAGTTATCCATTTCATGAAGTTTGCAGAGTGTTTTATGGATTTCTAGATAGCTAGACCTCTACGTTCATGCCCCTAAATTGATAATAATTGAATTCCGCGTCACTAGAGATGGGTATCGACCCAAATAGTGAAAAATCTTCCACCGAAAGTTAAATTTTGATTTTTTATCAAATGGGTTCAATGTTGATTTCGAATATAAACTTGATTAGCTTTACAAAGAAGATGAATAGCAACTTGAAAGGAAAAAGATCGTAAATGATGGAAACTAAAAAGACAATATCACTAATAAACTAAGAAAATTAAATCGGGAAATTGTGTTGTTGATTGACGATCCCTTTATAGTTACGTGTCGCCATATACATAATCCCACTACCTATAACCATTCACTTGCATTTATTAGCCTAAGTATGGTTACAACTGCACTCCCTAGATTACGGCCCCCTTATTTGCATGCGGATTTCATTCACAAACAGTTAGATCAAACGTCACTTGCTATCCTCGCCCTCGATCGATCTTCTCGTCCTTGTGTCCTCCGCTTGCTTCAAACACTTAGCCAAATTTTGCAATGGCCAAGCCTTTGCTTGCTTAGTCGGTTGCACAACTCTTAGCTATGTGTCGATATTGATTGCACAACGCCGTCAATGATTTTCTTAATAGATGTCAATATTAATGTCATACCACCACTTCCATTTACTAGTCCTTTTCGATTTATCGCTCCTCGATAGCTATATTGCATGTCTGTCGAGGGTTTATGCATTATGGTCATTGATAGAGTAGTTTGGTAATTGCCAATAATCACATCATACAATTATCAATAACCATATGATAAAACAGAAAAGAAAAGCAAACAAACCTTAAAACAGAAAAGAAAAGCTGAAGCAGAAAAGCTGAAGCAGAGGAAAAGCAAACAGACAGATGCTGGTAGTGATAGTAGAAAAGCTGAAGCAGAGGATGAGGCAGAGGAAGCTGAAGCAGAGGAAGGTCGCAAACCTCTAAACGAAGCTTAAAACAGGAAAGAAGATGAGCTGGCGATCCTGAGCTGAACTGATGATGATGAGCTGGAAAAGTACCTTGTATATGTCCTGTTGCAGAACCAATTTGTATTTGCCCTGTGTTAGCATTTGATGTTGAAACAGGCTCTTGATTTGTAGGTATCTGTTCCTCAATGCTTGGAGATCTCTGACAGGATTCAATATCACTGGGAGCATTATGAACATCACTCTGTATCTCAAAGATCGGGTACTATATGCATTGGTGATATATCTGTAGAGTGAGTTGTACTGATCTCATTGTTCTGTATTTCTGGAGTTATTGGAGGTAATCTGGTATGCTGAAAATGCTCTCTTGATATACTGTCTTGTGGTTGAGCCTGCTGAATAGAATTAGAGTTGGAAGTAGAAGATAATACTCCTCGTATCCACTGTTTGTATAGTTCAGATCCATGTTGATACTCAGTATTTACTATATGAGCAAAAGGGAAGACTTTCTCATCAAATATGACATTTCGACTGATGTAGACTCTCCCATTAGTAGGCAAGAGACACCTGTATCCTTTATGTTTCTCACTATATCCAAGAAGGATACATGTAAGAGATCTTGGGTCAAATTTGTGCTGTGTGTAATGCCTGAGGCATGGATAACAGGCAGATCCAAAGACTCGAAGATGAGAATAAGTTGGTGTCTTATTGTAGAGCTTATAGTAGGGTGAGTGCATATGCAGTTTCGTTATGGGAAGGAGATTGATAACATAAACTGCTGTTTTGAAGGCATCTACCCAGTATCTCAGTGGTACTTTAGCATGATACATCATTGCTAGTCCCAATTCAATCACATGTCGATGTTTCCTCTCAGATATACCATTTTGCTCTGGTGTATGAGGACAAGAGATATTCTGTTGAATTCCACACTGTTGTAGATGGTTCTGAAATTTCTTACTAGTGAACTCTCCTCCTCCATCACTCGAAAGATTTTGATCTTGTGATCAAGCTGATTTTCTATAAATCTTTGAAACATAATGAACACATCATAAACTTCGACTTTTGTCTCATTGGATATAACCAGCTATATCGAGAAAAATCATCCACAAAAATGACATAATAGGAGAATTTCTGAACAGTTGTATTGGGGATGGTCCCCATACATCGCAATGTATTCTTTCTAATGGAACATTAGAAATATGATCGAGAGAGGAAAAACTAGAGCTGAGCTCTTAGCAATTTGACAGCTACTACATATATTCTGAGCTTTAGAATTAGACTGAATGAGATGTTGTTTCTGTAAAATCTTCACTGTTTTTAGATTGGTATGAGCAAGTCTTTGATGCCAGACATCTTCTCCTACTTTCTGTTGAGTCTCGAGTGAAGAAGGCTTCTCCTACTTTAGGTTCCACCGATATAGCCCTCGATCTTCCTTCCTAGCTTCACTTTGTATGATTGTAATTGTCCTTCATATATACCCCATGTTTATCAAAGATAAAAGAGCATGGATAATCATCTCGTTAGTTTTGACACGAGATAGAAGATTCTTTTTGATTGCAGGAACTATTAATACATCATTCGAGGTAATTTGCTATTTCCCGTATTTAATATTCCATTACCAATGCATGAGATTGACAATTGAGATCCATCTCCTATCATGACAAGATATCATTACCATTATATGCATTGTAGTGTCGAATCATACCAGTTACGAGGTAACATGTGAGGTAGCCCCAGTGTCCGGATACCACTCGAACCACGGGATTCTTCAATGTGCACAGCTGCCAACGCAGTTGGTATTTCCTCTGCCTGATACGAGTTATCAAATCTATACCAACATCTGAGTGCTGTATGACCTGATTTCTTACAAATTTGGCATTGCAGAGGGCTATTACTTATAGGCCTTGTGATATGTGTTTGTCTACCACCTTCTGAATTCTGTGGTGGATAAGACCTTACACTTTGATATCTCTGTGAAGGGTTTGAATATGGTCTAAAACCTTGTCCATAGTTAGACCAATTTTCCTTATTAACCTGACCTTGCTGAGTTGAATTCAGGTTACTCATTTTATTTTGTTGATTCCTTCCCCGCTTCGTAAAATTATTTCCATATTCCCTTCTATTCAGAGACTGACTTCTGCCATAGCTAAATCCCCCTTGAACATTTTCTCTTTGATTTCTGGGATTGAATTTCTGCAGACTTGTTCCAGTTCTTCTTTGTCCATAATAGGCCAGGTTAGCATTGTACTCGTTCACAGAATATGTTTGCAATCTGGTTTCAAATCTCTCAAGTTGTGAAATAACCTCATCATACTCGGTTGGGGTTTAAGGCAATACATGGTTGTTCTGAAAGTTTCATATTCAGAACCTAACCCTTCAAGTACGCCAAACATTCTAGTTATATCATCAACAGGCTTTCCAATTGCATTTAATTGATCACAAATGGTTTTGAATTCTCTAAGGTATTCACTTAATGATCTGTTTCTTTTTCTGCAAGCCTGTAATTTTCCTCTTAACTCAAATTCCTTTGCAACAGACTTCTGTGTAAATCTGTTCAAAAGTGCTTGCCATACTTCGAATGAAGTTTCTAAGCCAATTATTAGACTTAGAATATTTTCTCGATCTTGCACCACTTATCCAAGATGATATAAGCTGATCGGTTTTTATCCAATCCAGTGATCGAATTCATTACTTCTCCCGCCTCGTCTGTATCATTTGAGTAGGAGGTAATGTTTCACCATTAATGAAACCAATCAGATCCTGACTTTTCAAAAATCTGTTAAATTGGGCTTGCCATAACAGGAAGTTTTCTTCATTCAACTTGATGGTAACGAAGTTAGCTATATTCACATGGATAGGAAAGGGATACTTCTGCACTCTAGTTGCCATTCTTTATATGTTCGAAACTTTGAAGAATCGAAGAAACAATTCATAAGCTCGACGGTAGCTAGCAAGATCTTTATACTATCTTGCGGTAAGAACACGACGAGATAATCGAAGAAACAATTCAGTAGGCTTTGACAGTAGGCTAGCAAGATCTTTATACTATCTTGCAGTAAGAACACAGCAGATCTATCATTCCCAGAATTTAAGCTCTGATACCATGAGAAGAAATGAATGATAGAACATAACCTGAACAATCACTGGAAACACCTTTAGCTCTCATATTCTTCTTCAGAACTTCTGATTTCTTTTCTATCTCACTCAACTATCATTGAATACAGAAATTGAAGAGAGAAGAAATCTCGAGATGTATTGAGAGAATCTGAAGTAGAGAGAACAACAACAATACTCGCTTAACTCCTTTCTCCCTAGTTTATCCTTTATATACAACACTTGTTTTCACAATTTTCTGTTGTAACAGAATAGCTAATATGAGAACATGTTCGTTTCTTCTGTTTGTGCAGTTCCTTCCGATTAGCTTGATCGCTTCTGTTTTCGGGTTTGATGTCAAGGATCGCCGGCTCATCATCATCGGTTCAGCTCGGGATCGCCAGCTCATCTTCTTTCCTGTTTTAAGCTTCGTTTAGAGGTTTGCGACCTTCCTCTGCTTCAGCTTCCTCTGCCTCATCCTCTGCTTCAGCTTTTCTACTATCACTACCAGCATCTGTCTGTTTAATTTCTTTAACAATGATCACATCAACCAAACTCAATTAACCGACTAAACTCACTGTGTGTCAATTCAAAAAATTTTAGTTATTCAATTGATAAAACAAGCCTTGGTGATACATACGTACATATTTACAAGTCATAGGTATATATGCTGCAAATCCCTCATTCAAATCACATCGTCTCTTATGTAGTATATCTTAGAGTTCAAGCTTGCCATCATGTGGATGAAGTCGTAAATGAGTTACATGGATGTGGATGTATTGATTGCAAGCATTTGCGAAGATCGATCGAATCCAAGATTTCAATACTACGTACCATAAAAAAAAAAGCACAGATTTAATATCCCAATTTTATGTATATTGATAGTGCAAAATATTTGTGCGACCAAGAGCGGAAATATATACAGGGAGTCACATAAGTGGATTAGGAAAGTTTGATCTACTCAATATCTCCTGCTCATATATCATGTGAGATTTTTGCGGAAATATTACTAATTGTTCCAAACATTTAAGCAATTAAAGAAAAAAGGTTTTTTTTTTTTTTTTTCAGATATGTTTGAGTATTCTCAATACATATAAAAGGATCACACTTTGTTTCTCCTTTTGACATTGCGTAGATGATCCTCTTATTCAAATTTAAAACTCAAATGAATGACTCATTAGTCTTCTACAAGCGTTGCAGCACTTAATTTATTGTTCCTTCCTCGGAACCACATATCCAGCGAGACCATCATTAATTAGTCCATCCAAAAAAAAAGTTCGAATTACGAATTTATTTAAATAATCCATCACCCTCTCATCATAAAGTAGGTTGATATTTCGAGAAAACTTGAATAATAAAAATTGGATAAATGTATAAAGAAAAACTAAAAGATATTGAGACGCAACTCTACTTTGACGTAAGGGTGAAGTGTTTCTAAAATCTATATTTTCCTTCTATTTTGATTTTTTGCATATTATAATTTTCCATCTTCTTAGAATGTTCGTCGGGGAGAATCATGGCATTATAATCGGACGGTCTAGTTAGACAACTTAATTTAAGATTGCTGAACATGGATTGTAGGTTACTCAAATCAAATTTGAACTTTATCAATTTTATTTATTTATATCAGGTTTCAAACACTGCTAATTAACAGTATCTAGAATATTCTTGGGTACTTTTTATTTGATTCTCCACACATCGACTTCCCAGTGAATCAAATGAGTACTTTTTATTATCTATTTTGATGCCATCGACTAATTAATTAATGTTGCTAAAAGATTTCTGAAAAGCAATGCTAAATTTATTAATATTGGTTTGCAAATAAGTCAAATTGGACATGACCCTCGATTTGTATTCAAGAAATTTATGATTTATTCGCAGCCCTCTCTTTTCCCTTTTGATGTCCACAGAAATCACGTGGCCCAAAAGTAACAACATGGTTCGAAAAAGAAAAAAAAGAAAAACGAAGGAGGAAAAAAAAAAACATATGAAAATTGGCAAAGGAAGGAATGGGGGGAGAGCTTCATCATCACCACCATCATTTGCAGGCTTTTCCGGCTGAATGATTTTGATCATTTTCGAAAACTCCACACGGCTCTGTTATGTGATTGCACATACTTTGTCCTTTAGCTCTTTTTATTGAACTTTTTTTAATTAAGAAAAATTAAAGAGAAAATCCATCTTTTCCTTTCTTCTTTATTTTTATTTTTTTCACAGGTCCAGGCCTGCTCAGATTCTCTTATTTCCTCCTTTTCTAAAAGTCTGGTCTCGTCTTAGATGCACCAGCCTTATCCAACAGAAGCAAAGAGACAGGGCAAAGAGGCAGTGCAGGACAAATTCAGATCTTTCCTTCAACTCTATCGGGGTACAGAGCCAAGAATCCACCACCATAAATTGATCACCCAGAGTGAATACCCAAAAAAAAAACAAAAAACAAAAAAACAACCTAGGATGAATTTAATACATTGCGTGTATTGACAACTGATTAGTTGAGATTCTTACATTTTAGTAGAAGGGGAAAGCCATAACTCATTTCGGGTATGCTTCCTTTAAGACTTAGATCATGAGGAGTCACATGCTATAACTCGGTCGATGCTACTTTAGATTTGGGTTTGTTCATCGAGGAATGGTGGGATGCAATTGTACTGCTCTTGTGAACCCGACAACAACAGAATGCTGGTGCCTTGTCCCTACATGAGGCTGGACTTGATCACAGAACAACTCGACCCACGTTTCTACGGTCGAGCCACCTCCCTTATTGAAGAGCAGGGGAAAAAGAACAAGAGAGGAAGACATCCCTATCATGAGCGAGTGACCTCACAGGCGTAGAATAAGTAGGAATTGAGCTGTGTTCGATCATTTTTGCGAAAGCTTCCATTACACCATGTAGTATGAACATGAGTTAAATTGGATACTACAAACAAAATGTAGTAGGACTTGACATTGAATTTACGTAGGACCCATGAAGGGCGCAAGGCCCCAACATGTCTTGGGTGCATTAGGACAAGATGAGGGAGGGAGTGTCTTCGGGTGGGGCACGGACTGTTGGGTCGACTGGAGGGCACGTATCCCCCACCTAGAGGCCACAAGAAAAGAGACCCCTAATTTCGATGGCGCTTTTGTCCCATGTGATCAAAATTTAAGAGCAACATTCCAAGACAACAACCCCCTTTGTGCCCCCCCTCTCCGATCTATCCCCTCCTTCATTTTCTTTCCCCCAAAACCAGTCTAATATAAGTCGATGCGCGTTTTGCAATTGGACGCTCGACGAACCATCTCCCTTCTTTTCCTCCCTAGTGCTCTCGCTAGCGGTTAAAGGGAGGGAGACGAGCAGGTATGGACGGAGAGAAAGTAACAGCTGTGGGCAAGAGAGAGAGAGGAAGGGAGGGGCGATTAAGCACGAGCATGTATGCGCTGTGGTTTTTGGCTTTGGCGCTATGTGTGAGGAGTAGAAAGAGCTGGCGTTCGAGGGTCTTTGAACTACTCATCACATGTCGGATAGTGCGTACGCATGGTGAAATTATCCACACTCCACAAGGCATCCTGCAATACATGGGTAACGACATCTTCGCGATCGCCTTTGCACAAGTTCGTGCAAATCGTCAATCTTATGTGTATTGATCTCGTTATGCTACCTGCTCTTACTTTACAAAGACACATGGGAGCTGATAGATTGGAAGATATGTTATGCCGGTAATGTCTCTTTATCAGTTACCTAATTTAATTTTGGACTGGCTAATCGGTCTGTTTTGTTAGAGCGTTATAACAGTGCGTCGAATCATATATAGATATAACAATTATTATTGTTCAACCACCTACCTTGTTTTTTGTTTTCCTTTCTATTTAGCTGTCGGTGTGTTTTGTCTGGATATAATTGCGTGATTTCTTTGAACGTCTTCCAAATCCATATGGCCACACCACATATCCATAAGTTCTCCAACAAAGAGTGGTATCATACATGGGTAACAATATCTTCGCAATCACCTTTGAACAAGTTTGCGGGAATTGTCGATCTTCTGTATATCGGTTACATAATGCTACTTGCTCTTACTTTATAAATACTCGCGCAAGCCAACAGATGAGAAGATAAATTATGTCGGTAATGTCTGTTTATCAGTTACCCAATTTAATCTTGGACTGACCAGTTGATCTATTCTGTCAAACATATAATGATGAGTCTAATTATACGTAAATGTAACCTTTATTATTTTTAAACTGCCCGCTTGATTATTTATTTATTTATTTATTTCCTTTCTATTTAGTTGTCGGTTTGTTTTGCCAAGATGTATAACGGTGTCGTTTCTTGGAACGTCTTCCAAATCCATACGACCACACCACATAACCAAATTCCTTGTAAGCTGTAAGATGACGTGCTAAAGTAGTGGTCAAATATTTTACTTCGTAAATTGTGTTCACATTTTCATGCGACAATTTAATCTTGAATTGACGAGTCGCTATGTTTTGTCAAAGCGTGTAAGAATGAGATTAGTCCTACATAGATAAAAACACGATTAGTATTGTTCAACCACCAACTATTTTTTTTTTTGTTTCATTCCTATTTAGTTGTCAATTTTGTCAGAAACACATGGCGGCATGATTTCTCCGAACATCTTTTTTATCCATGCGGCCATGCAAACCTCTCCCAAGTTGTGAGATGACCAGCCGAAGCAGTGGCGAAATCGTGTGCTTAGGAAATTGTATTCACATTTTCATGTGACTAAAATGATCAACGAATCTACTTTACATTTGAAAAATGAGAGGCCAACGAGCCCAACACATCCCCACAGTTCATTTTCCCTCTCGCCACTGACATATCGAATTTTACATGATTAAAAAGTGGTCAAAGCTTGATCGGATCATCGGAAATTGGACACGACCTTACATTTATACTCGATAAGATCAAATTCCGATGTAAACTATGATTTGACCAAGGGATCAAGCAGGTCAACTTACAGGAGAAAATGGGAGGTCCGACTGTGTCCTCCCAAGCCAACAGGTTACATCGGCATAACCATCGGGCTACAGATACTTGTCGAGAGTGACACTGATCTGTAAAATGATCTTGAGGCTGATTTCCCTATCTCAGTTTTATCCCTTGAATGGAAACGATCCCAATTCGACCCATCAAAATAAAAAAAATTAATGCACGACAAAAGGATCTCTTCATTGGTTAAACTTTCATACATGCTGGATATAAGACAACCTCGAGAAGTAGCTCTCAACCTCAAATTTTTTACCAAAAATAAGAAGAAGAAAATCAGTACTTCTCATATACTCAAAAAGACGAATCATAATCAAATACTATTTCCCATAAGTAACTAAAATATGGAATTTATTCTTCTATCAGTTCATGTTTTCCTTTTTGGTTTCAACTCAAATTTTCGGTTTTTGATATATGAAGCAATCAATTCAAATCATCTCTTGGAGAGAGCAGCAGGGAGAGATGATTATTAAAAATTCCATCGCCCGCCCTGCTTAGTAAGCGCATGTTTATTAATGAATGATTATCGTGTAACATACCTCATTTTGCTGTAACCAGCACAACACATGCAGCCCCAGAAAAACAAATGGAATGTCCCAACTTAATTATAAACTTATATGCCCAAGAAGCACATTCTATGTCGTTCCATGAGGATAACCACATTCTTAATCATTAAACCATGTACTAAGTACTTTTATATTTAGAAATACAGAGAGATTGGAAGATTATTCTCATGATAATATCAAAACAAATCGCGTGTTATTACGGGATTTTGTTAACAAGTGTTCTTAGGGATACTCGTTAAACATTCCGTCATTTTCAAACACTATTGATATCGTGTCATGCATAATCATGCATCGAAAATGTATAATTTAAAAGTATCTAACAGTACTTGTAAAGAGACCCTACAGCACAATGGAAAAAATATGATTTTTCCGGGGTATCCCGACCTCTAAATTGAGAAAGACAAATAATATTTTCAGGGATGATGAAATAGCTAATCTTTGTTTTTCCAAGATGGAAAAAAAAAGGGCAAGGGTAGAATCGTCCGAGGAGGCCCCAAGAAGAGAAGGAAAAAAAATATTAAAGAAGCACCTAATTCGTTGACCCTTAGAATTCCAATGGCGGGCCCCTACGGCGTTGCTCTTGCTGCGAATGATACGAAAGGCCTCTCTGTCTCTCTCTTCCCCTTCCTTCTCTCTCTCTCTCTCTCTGTGTCTCTCTCTCTCTCTCTCTCTCGCGTGGTATTAAAAAGCGGAAACACTAACAAGTAGCCAAAGCTCTCAGTCATATAAGAGAACAAAAATCTCTCACCAGAAAGACACACAGAACAGGAGAAAGGAAGAAGAAGAAGAAGAAGAAGAAGAAGAGAGAGCCCCCACCCCTTCTTTCTCTGTCTCTCTCTGTCTGTCACTCTCTGTGTGAACATGGAGGACGAGGCGTTTGGGTGGCTGAAGCTGGCGCTGATATGCGCGGCCGTGGCGGCCGCTGCACTGAGGATCGCGGCGGTGCTGTGGTGGCGGCCGAGGAGGATCGAGGACCACTTCTCGCGGCAAGGCATAAGGGGCCCGCCGTATCGGTTCTTCATCGGGAACGTGAAGGAGCTGGTGGGGATGATGATGAAGGCGTCGTCGCAGCCCATGGCGCCGCCCTTCTCGCACAACATCCTCCCCAGGGTCCTCTCCTTCTACCACCACTGGAAGAAGATTTACGGTACGCGCTTCGCGAGCTCCTTCCACCCCCTCTTTTTTTCCATCTGAAGTCCTTCGTCCTCGATGCGTCTGGTGTTTGCATTTTCCACGGGTGGTTGAGCGTCTCCGTTTCGAGCGGGCACGGCTTCTGGGTTTCGGGAGAGGTGGTGGGGGTTGATGATTAAAGCGACTTGCGAATGTACTTCGGCGTGATGATGTTCCCTTCGGCCCCCTTTGAGTTTTCTTTTTTTTACTTTCAGTGGCTTACTGTTTTGTTCCTTTGAGTTCTCACTAGGGTACTTCTTTTTTTAACGGCTTTTCAGTCCCTCCCTCTTTTTTCTCCTCTTTTTTATCTTTTGGGTTTGTGGGTCTTTGTGAGTTTTTGGTGTTCTTGATGTTGAAGTTGAGGTTTTGGACTGTTTTGGGGTTCTTCTTCTATTAATGCTGCTTTGCACCTCCTGGGTTCCACCTTTCTCTCTCTTTGGTGCCCATCAAATTGCAATATTTTTCTCTTTCCTTCGAATAAAAAAAATGTGGAGAGATTGTGGCTCCAACAGCAGTTCTCGTTTTCCCCTATTCCCTGCCGATTTTCAGGCGTCACGAATCCGCAAATTCAATTTCCTCTTTTTCCCATGCCCTTCTTTTTCCCTCCTGCGTTGCGTACAATGAATTGTCATCTTTCTTCTGAGGAGGCTGAGCTACGTTTTCTCGCTGGCGTTTTCTTGTCCGCTTTCTTTTGTTTATCATGGGAGTTCGAATGGTGACAATGAACTTCCTTCTGTTTGTTAGCGACACTGTTCTGAGTTGTCTTTCCCCCCCTCCCCCTCTCTTCTCTCTCTTTAACTCGGGCGGTGGTAGGGTCTACACTATCCACGCCTCTGAATTTAATGGTTGTCGTGTAATCCTGCTCGTTCCTCTTTAAGCAAAACGCCCCCCACTTACTACTTGAGGCCTTGTGGCAGTTCCCTCTTGGTGCAAGAAACCCATTTGCCCTTTGGCAGCTGTTTCCATCTGTTGTACATTTTCCCCCCACTTAACATGGAAATTCAATGCCGCATTACCACCGCCTATCCCGTCGTCGTTGCACTAATCCGTCTCTAGCTTTTTTATGACATCACCGAGCGATTTCGCAGGGTCAACGTTTCTGGTGTGGTTCGGACCCACGGTCCGGCTCACGGTGTCGGACCCCGAGCTGATCAGGGAGATCTTCACCTCCAAGCAGTCGGAATTCTACGAGAAGAGCGAGTCGCACCCCCTCGTGAAGCAGCTCGAGGGCGACGGCCTCCTCAGCCTCAGGGGCGAGAAATGGGCTCACCACCGCAAGATCATCGTCCCCACATTCTACATGGAGAATCTCAAAGTAAAAGCTCTCCCCCACCCAAGAATCTCACTAGAGAATTCCAATCACATCAAGAAACACACTCAATTAGTCAATGCCGGATCGACTGACTCGCTGTCTTTCTCTTGTCGATTTCTTTTTGGTGCGCAGCTGCTGGTGCCGGTGGTGGCGAGTAGCGTGATGAGCATGCTGGAGAAATGGGAGGCATTGATGTCCAAATCGGGAGAGGTCGAGATTGAGGTCTCGGAGTGGCTCCAGAACCTGACCGAGGACATCATCACCAGGACAGCATTCGGCATCAGCTACGAAGATGGCAAGGCCATCTTCAGGCTCCAAGCTCGGCAGATGGTCCTCGCGGCCGACGTCTTCCAGAAAGTCTTCATCCCTGGCTATAGGTAACTCGTCAATCAAGCAACACCCGTCATCGCCTACTCGTCAAATCTTTCCGAACTGGCGTGCTGGGCTCGAAAAACCCGAAATTTATTCGATGCGTCAACTCACTTCCTTGCGCTCGCCCGGCCAGGTTCTTGCCAACGAAGAGGAACATAGTCTCTTGGAAGCTGGACCGGGAAATCAAGAAGTCGCTCGTCAAGCTCATCGATCGCCGGAAAGAGGAGTCGGGCGGCAGCAGCGACGATGGCGGCGGCGATGGCGGCGGCGACGAGGGCCGGAGCCGAAGCCGGCCCAACGACCTGCTGGGGCTGATGATCCAGGCGTCCAAGTCGTCGGACGCGGTCTCGGTGAACGACATCGTGGAGGAGTGCAAGGGGTTCTTCTTCGCCGGCAAGCACTCCACGTCGAACATGCTGACGTGGACGACAGTCCTCCTGGCGATGCACCCGCAGTGGCAGGTCCGGGCACGTGACGAGGTCCTCAGGGTGTGCGGATCACGTGACGTCCCCACCAAGGACGACCTTGTCAAGCTCAAGACGGTACGCTCGTCCCCTTTTTTTTTTTTTTTTTTTTTTTTTTTTTTTTTTGTTTTACTCTCTCTTTTTCATCTGCCGAAAACACCCCTCGCATTGAGATTTTAGTGCATCTTAATATGTTCATGACCCGCCGTGCAGCTGACCATGGTGGTGAACGAATCCCTGCGGCTGTACCCGCCGGTCGTGGCGATGATCCGGCGGGCGCGGGCGGACGCGGAGCTCAACGGGTACCAGATCCCGCGCGGCACGGAGATCCTGATCCCGATCCTGGCCCTCCACCACGACCAGGCCATATGGGGGAGCGACGCCAACGAGTTCAACCCGGCCCGGTTCGCGGACGGCGTGGCCCGGGCGGCGAAGCTCCCGGGGGCGTTCGTCCCCTTCGGCCTGGGCCCCCGGAACTGCATCGGACAGAACCTGGCCCTCCTGCAGGCCAAGCTGGCCCTGGCCATCATAATCCAGCGGTTCTCCTTCGTCCTCGCGCCGAGCTACCGGCACGCGCCGACGGTGCTGATGCTGCTGTACCCGCAGCATGGGGCGCCCGTCATATTTAAACGGTTGCCGGATCCCCCGGCCCCACGAGATCAACGGTCGTGAAACGAAGCTGCTCTTTAGTATATGTGATGGGGGGATTTTTTTTTTTCTTTTTTTTTTCATTTTTTGGTGTCATGTGTTGTTAGTGTGGGGGAATTGCCGGTGGGTGGAGTGGAGTGACAAATTTGTCCATGACTAATTAGTAATCCATAGTGCCATAGGGAGGAACAAAATGAGGGTGAAAAAAATTGAAGGAAAAGGAAATGGGAGAGGCGTTTCGAAATTCTGACCCAATAGTCATGTTTTTTTTTTTTTTTTTTAATTTTATTTTCTTCACAAAAAGGAAAAAAAGAGGGGGAGAGAGAGAGAGAGAGAAGGTGGGGGAGGGTGCCTAATGGCATGTGGGATTTTTAATTTTTTTTTTTTAGGTTTTAGGTAGGAATTTGCTAACGAATAGGAGTAGCTCATCTCATATGTGTATGTAATGTATATTTTGCACTAGTACCCAGCATTTTTGTAACATTATGCATTTATGAACATGAAGTAAGATGTTTTACTCAAGCCCCCCCCTCTCTCTCTCTCTCTCGCTTGCACCACATGTCTGGCAAGACATGATGCCGCATACGACGTTTTTTTTTTAATGCAAAATTAGTTGGAGAAAATGGTTATAGCTTTTAATGTACTTAAAAAATAATCCATAGACCAGAACATTCATGTGGCGGCAGTAATGGAAATTTAGTGGCTCGACGCGGAATTCACTCTAAAATGCAATGATTTTATCGGGCACTATTAGGAAGAAGTGCATCCCATTTCAAGATCTAGCCCTCGGAAACGTGGAGGAGATTTGTATTTGATTGTATACTTTGCATCGTCTAAAAAACCTTTAGCTTCTTTTCCTTACTTAAAAAGAGAAAAAGAAAAACTCTCTTTCCTATACATAGTTAACATCAAAATTAATATACTCAGCACTGCTTTTCGATGTGGGGACAATGGAGTTGAGGAATGCGAAAATCCAGGTACATTTGAATCCTTCGAAGTATCATCAACATGAACTTTAGGGCGCTCTGTCGGGGAGATTGGCCATAGAGTACATGCGAACATCTTCTACTGTGTTCAGTACCTCTCCACCAATCATGTGCCACGATTAGTATGGATGAATAGTTTGGATGGATGAAGTGTGGAATGATAGGAGGAAGAAGGTCCACGCACACATATGAACAAAAAAAAAAAAAACGTACAAATTAGAATATCATTTATTTACTTTAGTGTACTGAATTATCCTAAAGGTGTCCTCTCTCGTCCATGAAGCTCATCTACTTCGAAGATAATCGATACATATAAAGTCTTGTTATTGATTGATTCGTATAGTTAGTGGTGTTAAGTCTTTTTGGCGTGCATTGGATTTCGATATTCACGTTGTCTCCATCCTTCGATTTTGTGAGCCGGTCTTGCCGAGTCTCTAGAACTCGTTCCTGATTTATCGCATAAAAAAATAATAATGAAGTCTTGTTAATTAGTGCCCTTTCGGCACCGACCGCTTTTAATGGTACTTGGAAGATATACCTACGTCAAATGGAAAATGTCTACATTTCATGAAACAAACTTGACAAAGCTTAACGAGTACCCAATTACTCTTGGACATTTTCCTGGCGGTGAATAGGTCTAATACATATAGTTAAAGATAATGTTTCTGATTGCAAAGTATAAATATCATGTACATGGACATTGCACATGACTTGTCACCAAAACTCATAGTGAAGATATGAGAGTAACATGTAAAAGCTGCACCGAAATTTATTGAGATTGAACATCGTGCAATGTTTCGATTTAATTGGTACATGATAATTGTGACGGTACTCACAAAAATTTCTTCTAAATCCCATGTCAAAGAGAGAGGCAATGATCTTCATAAATGAATTTCCAGTGAAACAACATACGTCTCTGCAGGTATTGTTGGACCTTTCTATTCCATTCGGGGATGGACCATGTCAGGAAACGAGGTACTTGTCTAGGGTTTTCCTTCTTTATCTATCTTTTAAGATATCAAAATGTAGGTCAACTCTTCAATCAGGGTAAGATGCCCCACTGCAAACTAATGAAGTATATGCACTACCACCTTCTTTCCAACTAAAGCCAATCAAGAGCTGAGAGAGTCTTCGTCTCTTGCTTAGTGTGATCGAGTCTATAGTATCCACGAGTGCATGTGTGCGACACATTTCGCATGTATATGTGTGAATCATATATACGCACGGGATATATCTATATACCTCGATGAACATCTTGAGTTATATATAGGTCGAGTTGTTTGGTTACTTAGCTTTAAATTTGGCTGAAGAGAATGTGCATGTCAAGAGCTATCGATATTCTCTCGGTAAAGACTTTTAAGGGTCATCTCAACTCTCATGCCCACTCTTACATACATAATATACACCATATACATGTCAATATAGACATATATATTTTGAATTTTCCATTCTACAACTAGAGAGGTTACCATGTGGTTACTCCAGAGGAACTTGTAGTTACAAACCGGCAGGCCACTTTAGCAGGACCGCGACAGATTCTGGAAGCGACAACTCAAGGATGTGTTACGTTTCCTTGGAAACTGAAAAGTGAATTGTTAGGAATGGTCCAACCGATGCCATGTTCCTATCTTAAGATGATTTGGACCAGTTTCTGGTCCCTCCATTCACCTCCATTAAGAACGGACTGTGTCAGTTAACTAACTATGAAGACGTGGCCTGTGAGATTCAATGTAGCAGACGTGTTGATATTTATTAAATAAAGAAAAAGGAAGGAAAAGAAAAGAAATAAAACAAACACTCGAGAGAGAGAGAGAGAGAGAGATTTAGATTTGGCTGTATGTGGTGTGGAAATCGTATATAAATTCCCTTTTCTGATCATAGATTTGAAGCATTATCTCTCCTCATCGATGCCAGCTTCCCATTCACCATTTTGCACACATACAGCTATTTCTTCATGTTATGTTAACCTATTTAACTTAGAATTAAATGTATATTCACACTGCCAAAATGTTATATTATGTATATAAGACTATGGTGGATATAATCACAACATAGAAACGTGTCGAAAAGAATGGTTGCTTTTGTAAGATTCATCACGGACATCGTTGTTTCTTGAGATGTTGTTTACCTTAATTTGATTGAACAAACAACGGGATTGATCGCTCTTCCAAACATTGTGTTAACTAGTTAAATTTATTGTAAATCCGAATGTTCCATTCTTTTTGCTTTCTGCAATGGAAAAAAAAAAGCTTTTGTTTCTTCTTTACCTTTTACAATGAAAAAAGAAAGCACTAAAGAGCTTCCTTTCTACAAGAATTGGGACCTAAATTATATGGGATAACTGTACAAGGTCCAATTACCTCTAGATCCGCAATCGCCGGAAATTTGGGCAGCTCTTCACAGCCTGGTTCGTCTTAGACTGGCACGCAACAAGCGGCGCCAACGACGGCGATAGAGGTCTAGCGTTCCCGGCAAAGTAGAGACGGACCGAAGGTGGTAGACGGTGGGGGGAGTGTAGGCTTAATGTATTTTTCTCTATAAGAGACGGTGATTCGGTCGTTTTAGGGTAATTGCGCAGTTACCCCCTAAGTTCAGAGGATCTAAGTTCCTTCTCTAATTATATAGTGATTTTATTTTACACTGTGAATTTTAAAATCACACAAACTAGCTACTTGGAGGTAATCCTTTCTGCATTTTGAAAGTTGTTTTTCGAAAGCAGAATAAACTGAGATCGAATACGTTTTAGTTTAAGTTCAAATGCGACATGCATATGATAGCTAATCAAACTTTTATACATGCAAGATGCAACAATAGATTAAGGTAAAATCACAGACAAACCACATACAAAAACACTAACATTTCCCAAGGCACGAAATGTTCTTTTGGAAGGAAAAGAAGGTGACTGCAATCCACCATGCAAGGCATCTTTTATTTAAACGAACATGTCTCCCATCTTTTTATGGGATTTGGGGGCTTCGGTATGTGTAGTTTATAGTGAGCAGTGTCATTGAGAGGAGTAACCAACCTCTCCTTTATAGCACTAGCTTTTTGGGATCTTCTCATGCTCTTATTATTACTACTGTGGATCGTTTTGCTTATTTAAATAATTCGTTTGCCTTGATGGTCCCCAGGAGGAAGCATGTGGCTGGGGTAATTCCCCCTCCCTTTTGATCCTTGTGGGTTTAACTGTGTTCTCTTGCTTTTGTTAAAGGAATCCAAGCATGCCCACGAAGCCCATGTGATGGAAGATCTCATCTATAATTACAGTATGAGCACATTTGCTGATTTCTTGATTATCTTTCTTCACTTTTGGAGTCCCATGGCCATGTTTTGGTTAGGGTTTTGAGGTGGGTTTTTCTTCTTTTTTATCCTTTTCCTTTCCTTCTTTATGCATGATCTCTTCGGAGAGAGGGGGGACAAATCCTGGTGCACTGATGGAGATGATTGTTCCGGGTGTGTTCATTCCTTTTTATTTCTTGATGAACGTGCTAAGGTGAACCCATGAACCAAAAGAGAAAGCCCATAATTATTATGCTAATCTTGGAGTTCTGGCATTCCTGATTATTAATAATTGAATCAAGGGTTTCTCACATAATTAAGGGCATCAGAAGGAGCATGATTTACCTCTCAGGACCACCTCAAATTCCATATAACAAGGCAGTATTTTATAAAAGCCCTTACCGTGATTAAACTATGATACAATGCACTTCTCCACAATAAACAAGATCCATGTCCTCATCTTATAGTCTATAGTTTAGTAATATATTTGCTGTGCAAACAGAGGATTTTCTTCGTTTGTGCTTTGTCTTGAGCAAAGCCTCCTCATTAACATCCATGCAATGTCCCCCCAGGGTCAGTAAACGACAAAAATCAACATTCCAATGTATTCGAGATTTAAAAAAAGAGAGAAGGCACCTTTAAGTAAGATAATAACGAGGAAGGAAGATGAGGCTTATTGTGTAAAGCAAAATGTGCATACCTAATTCCTTTTTATTCATGCTTTTCTCTATCTGCCAAGAGAAAGGGAGATAAAAACAACATGTGAGTATCAAGAGAGATTCTAAAAAGTAGCCTTTAAAATCCCACTCAAGAACCAAGCAACTGACTTGGGGAATTTGAAGATTCTGCCAATCATGCAAGGTGAGCTGCAGACTTGCAATCTTAGTTGCAGAAATGAGATATGAAGGTTCTACCCACTATTAGGGAAAATTATCAGAAATTTTAACCAGAAACAATCAGTTCTATTTTGCTTCATTGTTTCAAAATATAATGTGAATTTCACGTAATCTTTCGCAACTTGATTAGAAGCTCTACTTAGTAATTAGTACCCGGTACTCGACACAAAGGTGAGGTCGGGTCGGGAAACTCGATAAGCCCGACTAGGGCCAATAGATCTTGGTGGTGGCCAGCTCACAAAATTTGGCTTAATTAAAGCATGAAGCCATATGGTTGGAAGGAGAGTCGCTTATATTGTATAAATGCAGTCATATTTAATCATAAAATGTCCCCAATAGCAGCACAAACGCCAAAGAGATTGAGCTGGCTAATTGTCTGTCCTTGATTAATGCTACCTTGTCGGGGTGTCATAGAACAATGTCCAAGGACTCACCTTTTCTCTAAAAAAAATTTAAAAACCATTTTTTTTTTTAAATTTATGTATGATTGGCCATTTCATGCTCAAATGAGTGAGCCATCTTCATTGTTTGCATTGGCCAAATGGCTCTTCTCTCTGTCTCTGTACACATCTCAGTGTTGTTCAGTCCCTCTGATCTTTTACCTGCCCATGTCATTTCTTTCAATGAGATCTAAGATTGATCATTCAACTTTTATGATGACAAACTATCAATTTTGACAGATGTGTGCTCCATTGCTTCATCATCCTCTCAGTGCATCACAGATACTTGGAGTGAACCCTGCATTTTTTCTCTTTATTTTCTCCAAAAGACAAGACAGCAGAATCAACCCCCTGCGTATACATTTTTGATTGAAATTACATAAGTGTCCCCGGTATTTCTAAGGAAATAGAGTGTACTTGTCTGCCTGTCGAGCTGTTGACATATCAAATTTGTGTACTAATCTAGAAACACATTCAAGCCAAAGTAGTAATTAGTGCATCTATGTTGACAATTTAGAAATTAGATGGGGAAGATTGATTGCTCCTCCATCATGTGTACAGTGACCAAATAGGAAGAAAAGGTGGGAAAACATTCTCTCATCGAAGAAAGGCTCTCTTGATCAATATAAACAATAGATATCAATATTGTACCAAGCTTTTCATGCTAAAAAATGCAGGAACTTTTTGCCCACGTGAAGACAACACTAGCAATCTAGCATTTGTTACCCCCTCAATCTCCTTTCCATAGGAATTGAAATTCCAGAGAAAAGTGGACCTAAATTGAAGATCATAAAGACTAGGAGCCATAAGAACAACCCAACTCTCTCTCTCTCTCTCTCTCTCTCTCTCTCTCTCTCTCTATATGAAAGAGGCATGATCACATGGCAGCATCAATCATGAAAAGATGCTAATGAGACGGGCTGGGGGGATTTGGTGGAGCCACATAAATGCACCAAATTCATTCGTAGGCTTCCCATCCATCAGTCTCACTTAAAGAGAGAGACACCATTCCAAACCATCAACCCCCATTTATTTATTTTATTTGATATAACAAAAACAAACAAACAAAGGGAAAATCTCAGATGAATTCACAGTTCAAGTTGTCTCAATACATTAAATATTTATGCTGTGCAGTATACACTGTAACTAGGAATGACACCAAGGTGGGGTTTGTTGGTGATTCCAGAGACAACGGCACCTGTGCAGTCCTCTCTTTATGGTCTCACAAAAAGTTCTTGGAAAATTGCCTTTTGAAAAAGGATGGCAGAAAAACAATCCCAGATTGATCTTTAACAAAATAGTTATATATATATATATATATATATGCGACAAGATGAAAATACTGAGAACAACAACACTTGAACAGTATTTTGATAATAAGAGAGTATATGTCTTCATGTGCTCCTATATCCCACTGGTCTTTTCATTTTTATTCTGAACCCAATCTTAGTTAGGTGAGCGCATGTCAGTACAGCAAGATGACAACCATACTAAGGACATATTAAATTGGCTCTTTGACATCGCAAGGTTGAAGAACAGCTCGATCATTACTGTTTCTGTTTGCGTATGGTTGTGATTACCAGAAAAACAGGATGCTTTTCGCAAGAAGTTGCGCCGAAAAACAGTTGAAAGAGACGACTCGTTAGTTTTTTTGGTCCAACTCGCATTAACAGTAATGAGTCCTAATTCTACGGAGTCTTAACGGTAGATCTCTGATTACAACAGATGAGCAATTGAAATTGAACTCCATCTAGAGCAACCAAGTCATCATCGTATATGGAATCAACTAAGGAGGCGTCTTGACCAAAATAAACGACGGTTGGTAATTTGCTGCTTTTTATTGCCAGATATTTCCCCAGCAATGTCGTACTTTTTCTTGTGGTTAGTCGAACTGATAAGGGTATTCCACATTCGATCGTAAGAGAATTTGAGCAAGGACATTAGATCCCTCTTTGGCACCCTACTGTATTAAACTTCCAGAAGTTGCTGCACATGCCCCTTCATTTTCAGGGACTTAGGTCCCCAGATGTTATGGATCCTCCCTCAGCAGTCATTGGGCCTAGACTCTAAGGGCCCAGTTAAAAAAATATCAGTTGAGTTCTCTTACCTTCTCTTTTGTTTTTTCTGGGCCAGTCTCTTTCCTTCTCTTTAATGGCCGACTTTGGATGTTTTCCTTAATCAAGAAGTCATGTCAACTTTCTTTAGTCTTTGACTACAGTGCTGTCTATTCGGTGGCTTCCGATGAGGACTTGAATATGCATCTCAGGAAGTGCAGATCTGATATTGAATTTTGCTTCATCATGGAATAGTCTGTTACAGCCAAGTCACGTAGAAGCAATTTCTCATGAATTTTTGTACGTGGTCTACCTTCGAAAGATCGAGATAATTGATGGATTTACTAATTATGGTTTGCAAAAACCAATTTATGACGAAAAGATACATTTAGTAGAAATGCATTTGATTACACTATTAGCGAGATGCTGAACATGTCATGCGCTTAGATGACTGATTGGCTTTGTAATGAACACGACTCGACAAGATTCAGAATGAGTTAATTGACTTTGCTTCACACTAACTCAAGGCTGAGACATCATCTTGCCTTCTCATCTTCTCGTCTAGACTAAAAAGAGCTGCAGTGGAATTTAGTCGAATGGGAACTATGTTGCTTCTGCAGCTTCTTCCTGTTTCAAACCTGAAGTGTATACCAAACACAAATACACCATAGCTCTAGATGACGCGTAAATCTGATTGCCAAGTGATTAGCAACGAGTTGGCTTCATATTTACCATTTTCATATTCCTGATTATGTCTGCATAAAAAATCAAGAGCACAATATATTGGAGGTTACAGGTTCTCTGATGCAGCTTTAGCTAGTGCGAAACCAAACAGAGTATAATTGCTAGTTTTGCTATGAACAAGGATACATCGATCAAAGCTAAGATTCTGCTATGCAGTTCTTAAGTGACTTGGCAAATCAGAAGGGTCAACAGACTACAGTATTCATATGACTAAGTTTCCAAGCAATAGAAAGAACAGCCAATGATGAATATTGCAAAGCGCAAAGCTTATCTTTGAAGTCTAATGCTAAGAAGTCCTCGTATGAACATTTGAAACCAGAGTTTGCAAAATAAAACTGAAAGCAATCAGGCAAAACGTCAGATCCTGTTTTCCAGCAACTGCTCAAAGGTAAATGAAAAGGAATCAATCTATGAATCTAAGTTTAAATGAAGAAAGAAGCCATATTGGTGTGCTTTCTTCAACTAATCTAGATGCTATGATCTGTAGAAACTAATTTTTTCAACTCCGTCAAATGTTCATCATTTGATATATGGAGTGAAATACGAAGGTTAGTCACCAGCGCTTCCTGCTCCCAACTCAAAGGTCCCGATGCGTGCAATGCCTCCATTGTGCAACGGTAAGCTTGCAACTCCAACTCGTGTATTTCATCTTCCAAGTTTTCTTTCGGCAAAGGGAGATTACTGCGTCCCTCATGTTCCCCATGACAAGTGGATTGAGCATCACCGATACAAGCGCTAACAAATTCAACAGGAGAAGCAGAGATGTCACGAGGACATATGTGACTATCATTTCCAATAATGCTACAACTACCGACTGAGCATTCTTTGTCATCATTGTGACTGGATTCTGCACGGGATGCAAAAGCACGACCATCTGCATCAGTTGATTTAATCCTCTTCGCATCCACTTCAGTAGATCCATTTATTCTTCTCCTCAAAGAAAGCTTTAAGGTTTCCTGATCCAATGTGTCTCTTCGGATGGCAGCAGCATCAACTTGCTTCAATAGTGTAGGTGTATTTGCAGCAGTTACATTGGGGAATCTTCGTTCTTTATCATTAACTTTACAACTCCTGAAAGCCTCAGAAGTTGCTTCCGGTACAATTGAGCCATTCAACCATGGTCTTTTCATAGAGATATGTCTATCGACACGATAATCCTGCAAATTTACGCCGTTCTCAGCGGTGGATAGATGGTTTTTCTGAGACAGCTTCCACGTTGCATGTTCCTTTTTACCTGGGAGGTTAGGATTCTTGTCACACCTCAACAATGGCATTTCCTTACATTTTCCTTCACGGAAAATTGCAGAATCCTGAATACAGAAACAATGTCAGAAAGTGAGACAAAAACAAATGCAAAGCAAGGCTTCATATTTATAATTCAGCTGGCTTGCATTGTCCCACCGGTGATAAATAAACAAGTGTTCGCATCTCTAATTCAAACTGGTTTGCATTGTCCCATTTGTGGTAAACACACAACAATATTCACATAATGACTAGCTTATGGCAGGATTCTAATTAACTGCAGACAGTCCATATGACTTCTTTCATCTGTTTACTAGAATAAAGAAACTTCGGGTGTTCTATATAGAGATGCTGATAGATCTTGTTAACTACCTAAAACATGAACATGACAGGGGAAAACCAACTGAACCAAGTGCGGCACATGCAAGCAATTGAAAGTTTCACACAGATACCTATGCAGATCAAAAGAAGATATCATGTAATTAAACATAAGTGAACCTTCAATGGTTTACCTGTCTGATTAAAGTCCATGTACCATGTTGCCAAGACTGTCTTGCCCGAATGTCATAACTCGTAACTCTTAACTGCTGAGAGGCTCCCAGCAACCTAACCAGATAGTAGTTTTTTCCCAAAGCCCTTAATACTGTAGCCACTTTCCAAGAGAAAGTATCGAACACCTCAACAACATCACCAGGAACCCAATTCCTGGAAATATCTAGCAAAGGCGGGCAAGGCCTGATGGCCTTACTTGATACCCTCTCCAGAGTATTTTTTACTGCAGCACCCTTGTAATTATAATACCGGACCATGTAGTTGCAGCCATTGCCAGATATTATCTCTGCACTTCGCCAGGAGCCGGATGGAAGCTCTTTTATGTTCAGTACCTCAACTCTAGTGCCCTTCTTATATCCCATCTTGACCACCATAATTTTAGTCTACCATCCGTCAGATGCCACACCCAAGAAGCTAGTGTTGACTAACATAAGAATCAAAATAGAAGAGATGACGAACATCAGCTTCACACTCTTAAGGACGTGAATTCATAGGGAAGTAGAGCTTAAGAAAAGCATGCATCTCATAAAACTAAAAGCATTAACATTCATAAGAAAATGTAATGTTTCAAACTCCAAGAACAGGAGGCATCAAAAGAGCAACAAGATTAAAGACACATGACATTAAGAGGACCTATCCAGAGAGTCCCCTCAAGGAAAGGACACAGACGCTAAAATTGCTACCATCAAGATAAAATCAAATCAGAAGAAAAACAAAGACTTGCAATGCATAAATCTGTACCAGAACAGAAAGACTGGATGTACCACCAAATAATCGAGACTGACAAAGTCCAGGCAATGTCTCTGCTTCACCCATCAATAATTTCCTTTGCCCGAAGATCAAACAGAGCATCTAAACGGAAAAACTCACAACAAACATCTCCATGTAACCATGAAAAGGACAAGAAACTTTAACATATCCAAGCAAAGAAATTTCAATTAGCAGAATATTTTCTCAGAGACCCGTTTGGTTGGAATCCAATCCAAGAGAGAGAATCCCACTTTGTAAAATTTATGACTTTGCAGATGTTGGGAAAGAGAAACAACTCAATCGAGCAAAATATGACTGCTCCGCTCGATGGGCCTGTATAGCAATCAAAATGCCAACGAAGAAATTATTCAAAGTCATGATCATAACTCCATTGTTTCCCTCTGCTGTCACAGCAACGAAACCAGAGTCAAAGAAATTTGGGCAAATCCTCAAATCCTCAAACTTTCACGTCAAAGGATTGAACTTTAAGCAATAATCCACGGAAACAGACACAAAAAGACATTGATGAGAAGCCTCGGAAACACGACCAGGAGATCAAACGAGAAGGCAATGAACCCTCAAGATGATATGGTTGAAAGAACTGCAAGATGGGTGGAATTTGACTGACCTTCTCTTTCCCCCTCGATGCTGAAGGTGAAGCTGTGCAGGAAACTTCTTGATGCTGCTCAAATGGGGAGGCTTTGTATGAATGTTTTGATGTGATGATGGGAAGTGGGGATGTCTTTGTTCTCCTCTTTTTTCACAGAGACACATAAAGATTGCCCCCTAAAACAAGCTGCTGTTGGAGGCCATTTTGTCCCTAAAAGTGAAATTATAGGTTTCCTGGGACATGGGTCATTTGCTTTAGAGCAGGATTTGGTAGCATGAGATATAAAAATAAAGGCATTGAAATTTTTTATTGTTCTTCTACATAATTTGGAATCTTCATTTTTGGAATATTGCTTATTTTGTTAAGTATGATCTGCGGTAGCGTCACAATGTAGGCATGGACTCAACTAGCTAGGATTATACGGCATTTCATTAACCGAGCGCTTGATATGGATAAGGAAAAAAAGGAAAACAAAAAAATTCCGAAAAAATACCCGACCGTCCCGGACATTCACACATAGCCATTGGGAAGAGAGGGCTGGGATGGGCAAGGGTGGCCGCATCGCTGCATCATCAAGGCGTGGCGACGACGAGGACTGCCCCATGCTTGCCGATCTATGGCAACCACCCTACAACCATTGTTTCATGTAGTAGTGTCTGGTTCGGCGTCCTTGGGAGTCGCATGACCTCCACAAGGGTTGTCCAAACATGCAGTTTAGGGACTCAATTGCATAAAAAGAATTTCAAGGACTTGATTTGCCAATTTACAATTGCCGTTTTTACTTCAGTCAAGTAACATGAGCATCGTGTTAGTAACTTTTGCGATGTAGGCAAATTTTTAACAGGCCTCGTTGGCGGAATTTTAACATGACGTAAATGTATTATATATGTACAAATTTGGGAATTAAGATAAATGTGTCATGGTGAGTATAGTTTCAGATTTTTTATACTATTAGTTTATAGGTAAAATTAATAGTTTCAGGGTTAAAGGGACCAAAAAAAAAGGAGAAGAGGAAGCGCTTCTCTCGCAAATGCGATCTTTCTGAGGTATTCCCTTGTTACCGCGAAATTAATCATTTCTTAAGATAAATATATTTATGGATTATGGCGAAGAATCCTTGTAGAAGTCAAAAAGCCTCTTCCTTCGCCAATTTTCTTAATTGGCAACCTACCATTGATGCCCAAAAATTAAAAGTTAAAAAAAAAAAAAAAAAAAAAAATTCATCGATACCATGTCAAACCCACCCAGCGTAACTACCAGATTACTCAATTTTTAAAAAAAAATGATAAATTCTTGAGGCATCTCTTTTCCAATCAAGAATAAGGACAAACATTAACGTGTGGGGCCCGTAAAAAAATATTTTGAAATTAATTATACGGTTGACATGATATAACGAATGAAATGCTTTAAAATTTTTGTATTTTAGAATATTTAATTTCCCTTTAATATTAGTTAGGTGCTCGCTACTTAGGGCTGAGATGGTGCAAGATCAAGTGAGAAAGCTAGAATAATTGCAAGGTGACATCCCATCACGCTAGTTAGGGAAAATCTGTTTTAAGACGGATAAGTCCTAATGTTAAATAAGAAATCAATTTTATGACCCCTCGTTCCAAAATATTGAAACTATAAATCGAACTTGTCAGCTCCTAAACCGAGCCGATCCTAGGTAGGTTTCCGACGTGAGCTAGGCTCGGTGCTCACCCCTATCTCTACTCCTTAGCATCCCAAAGTCCGCCGTCCTTGCCACACATTTTAGTAACACGTAAATAAATCATCCATGGAAAAGCGTTTCCATTTATTTAAAGATCCCATATATTTTGTTACAAATTAGTGAAGTAAACAGCTTTTCGCACGCGAAGTCAAAAGATACGTGCAATTGGGTTTACAAAAAAGAAGGAAAAGAAAACTTGGAATTCCTACAAATGGATCAGACAGGTCCACGACTGGTCCTTGAAAAAGTCCTTTTATTTTCTTTCTTTCTTTTTTTTTTTTTTTTTTTTTTTTTTTTTTTTTTTGGCGTTTGACCAGGAACCATTCAACACGGGCACTATTAAATTATTGTTACACAAACGTTGGAAGATTAGGACGAGTGATATGGTCATTAACGAAACTCAAATTGGAACTCTCTTCGTTACATGATTTTAGATGTTTTGAGGTGTGGAATTCATTAGGGATTTAGTAAAGAATATTACTTGCGTATATGCTTGGACGACTCCTCCGAATGTTGCTTCGAGGGTTCTCTAAGGAGCAAAGTTTTCTGGGAAAGACCTAACTTTCAGCTGGTCGTCCAAAGCAGAGAAGAAAAAAAAGGTGGGGTTCCGCAGCTTCTGGTGTTGCTATTTCAGAAGAAATTGGAAGCTTATTCCTAGGATAACTTGGAAAGATTAGGCTAAATTTGGAAAGAAAATTAAACAAAAAATCATTCAAAGTGTTAGTCTTTTCCACGAAACCATTCTTCTCATTCTTTCTAGGGACGGATCTATACTCCCAAATGAAAGTTAGCTAGAGACGCACCCTATCATGGTGGCTAGATATCGAGCTCGAATTTGGCTGGAGTCGACACTAGGGAGAATGCTGCGAGAAATTCCGACCCATAGGGTAGAACATTACAATTTAATTTGGGTAATTTCACGTTCTTTTTCTTTCCTTTTCCACCATCAAAAGAGTTCATCTAAATCCATAAATTATCAATCAATACAGTATAGCTACTAACTTCATAGACCTGCAAAAGAAGGGATAATTGTCTGAAAAATCTTGAACATATTATACGATGGCCAATTCAGTCCCGAATCTTTTAATCGTACTAACTTAGTTTCAAATCTTTTGCCAATTTAGTCACAAACATTCAAGTCTTGTCAATTTAATTTTTAACTTTTTGAAATTTCGCCAATTTAGTCCTAAATACCTATCATTTGGATGATTGGTTGATAATGTTTATGACTACTAAATTGGCACAATCGAAATATCTAGAATTAAATTGGCAAATCGTCAAAAGATATAGGACCAAATTGGCATAACTGAAAGATTTGGAATTGAATTGACCGCCGTATAATATATGTTCAAGACTTGTTAACCCAAAGAGCCTAGCTATAGTTCATCTTTGTGAGCCACTCATTTGTGTCGGCAGGACCCTTGGGACCCTTGTAATCCGCAAGCCTTGGAGACTTCAACATGAGCTCGGGTCATTCGGCTTCGTGGGAAGAGTCGACGGTCCTTCAAGACGTGGATGAATTTGTACGTGAAGTGTTCGAGCGTACACCGGCACCTTTTGACGTATGAGGCGTGGGAAAGACCACCGAAGGCTGGAGCCAATAGTTCCTGCATCTCACGTCTCTCCTCGATTCTCCTTCGACGCTTCGCTCTGTCTATGTACGACGAGATCTGGCAGCTCTATCGTTTTCCAGGACGGGGCGATTGCTTCGGAGTCACGGCCACGTTTCCCACGTTTGTTAATAAGCAGAAGACTCATCACAAAGCGACCACGCAAAAGACCATGATGTTATACGATTGCAAGCGAGCCGACGCCATGTTTAGTTCTTGATAATCTCGATTATCGATCTTGTGGACCGGCGTAAGGGGAGGTTAGTTTAAGATGGTATGAGCCTTCCAGACTTTCTCGGTCCGCCTGGTTCAGATCAGTCTTTCCCCTAACGATCTTCTTTCTCTATATTGAGGGAGGGAGGGAGGGAGAGGAGCTGCTTGACAGCTAAAGTAAGTGATCCCAGATGAAAAAAAAATGGTGTTCTGTGAGCATTGTGTCAGAATTAGAAGCCATTTACTCTAATTTTTTCATCCAAGGTAGATCACCAACATAATCACTTTTCCTCTTTTCCAAGAAAGAAAAAAGAAGCAAACTAAATCACATATGAGTATGACCGCATTGCTGTTTCCTTATCAATGAGAGCAAAGCCAGAGAGTGAGAGCACAGAGAAAAAGAACGACCGGGATGAGGTGAATGGCTCTCTCTCCCGGTGACCTGAGGTGAGCACCGCTTTCCTTCTTGGTCGAATCAGATGAGGGATGACGAAACAGCGGCAAGTCATCGGCAGACGGGTTCCTCAGCGCCGAGAGCGCCGCTGACGCGGGCAACAGGTTGACCGAGAACTCGTCCGAGTCCCGCGACCCGCTCGATAGTCTGTGCATTCTTCAGGAGATGGGAAGCACAAGAGAACCAATTTGAAACCCTACCAAGTACCAACCCTCTGAAAATCACCAGACTTTTATAGATGGCTGAGGGCCTGAGGCATAGGAGTTAAAGGCAATTTGGCAATGTTAAGCTTCCGAAAGCCTGAAGTGGAGGCGACGGATGATGTAGCTTTGACGTGAAAAAGCACTTTTGGATGAGAAAATTCGAAGCTTGGCATGTGAGACTGTAGTGAGCCAAAGCTAACCATGGATTTGCAAGAAGAGTTATGAGGGTGTCAGCGTGTGTTGGAAGCTGCTTCCAGAGCAATTAAGGCATGCATGTGCTTGCCATACAATTCGACTTCAACACATAAAGAACCTCCATAGATAAGCGTAATTTATTTCCGTAGATAAGCATAATTTATTTGAATCTAAGCTTGGGGATTGCATAATTTATTTCCATAGATAAGCATAATTTATTCAGAATCTAAGCTTGGGGATTGCATAATTTATTTCCATAGATAAGCATAATTTATTTGAATCTAAGCTTGGGGATTGCTACTAAGCAGGAGATGCTCGATCCAATGTCATATGGCCTCTCTCCTCCTACCAGGAGAGATCAGAACCAATACAACTTGCTCGTTATAAACTTGAACTATTTCAGGCACTAAAGACATATCAGCTAATTTTTCGATTCTTCGGAATAAAAAAGTAACTAAAGAAAAGATTTAGAACAAAATCAAAATGTACAAAAAAACAATCTACTTTTTTATTCTCGAGAACAAAAATGGAAAAAATTATTTTTGAACTGAAATTGTTTCCGGGAATAAAACAGTTACCAAATGCAACCTAAATATGCTTCACATTCTAAGCCATCTCCCATGAAGCTCCTTAGCAGTAAGAAAGCTTAAAAAATGAATGAGTGCCATCTTTCTTCTGAGCACTTTGAACATCTAAGCTACGAAACTCGGAAGTCATAATTTTCTCAATCGCTTATCAAGTACTGTTTATCTAGTGGTTTCACATTCACAACCGAACGCTCAAAACACAAAATGCACACTTCAATAGAATTAAACATCTGTTCAAAGCCCTCCTGAGTCAATTGCTTGTGCGGATCCACCCGCTTCAGGGCGGAAGTCTAACCCAACGATCATCTACCCAGCTTCTAATCCTGTCAGGCAGTGCTAAAAATCACACCCCTATAATATCTTGACCTCCTATGGCATCAATCAATTACATAAGCCAAAATGCATTTCGCTACTCGCTACACCATCATATCGATTACCAATGTATCATGGCTGCAAATTTAGCCTCAGAGTGAAGATAAACTGGCTAAACTAGTACGTAGTAGTTAATGCATGCAGTTTAAAATATTGCTCACCAGGAAGATATTAGCTTGCAGAAGAATGGAAGATTTACATGCATGCAGTTTAAAATATTGCTCACCATGAAGATATTAGCTTGCAGAGGAATGAAAGATCGACACCATATTTATAGTTGTTTCCTTGAAGCAACAACTATTTACAGATTCCAGAAAAAGAAAATCACTGGAATTCTAGTAGGAGCGCATGCTTTCTCCCAAAACAACCGCACATTGTTTAATTAAAAGGGGTACAACAGTTTGACTTGGAATATTGAGTGTCAAAAAAACAGCAAAACCCTCCAAAGAGAGCTTGTCAACGCAGAACCCAAGGACCTGTGCTCCAAAACACAGTAGGTTGCCTGATCCCGAAACTCAGGCTCTGGAAAACCATAAGCAAGCGAATATTTTAGGGATGGCAGTGTCATAGAAGATCAGAATAAGATTACAGCAACAGCCTTCTCGAATGAATGGAAGTGCTCAGAGTACATACCTGTGGTTAAAGCTGAACCCAAATGATCATTTTGTAACTTTCAGTGTCATTCAACATAAAACGATTTTCTGAAAGACTGAAGTGGATTGCCAGAGGGTTGCTTGAGTCTGCCATCCAGCTCAACCTCCATTAATCGATGGTTTTCTTTTGAACGGGTCATAGCAAATGAAACATCAACATCATCCCCTTCAGAAACTGCAACGGCAGGATTTAATAGGAAAACCTGCACATGCAAAAGTACATGAGAAAGGGATGGTATGATTCAAGAATTAAGTAATCAAGACAAAGTTCAAAATGATCATGTGGCAGTTCTCATATATCATCTAACAGACGCAAAACCTTAGGAAAACCATATTCAAGCTTTTACGCAACGGATGGCAAAGCTCTCATAAAATGGCAAAAAGCTTGAAGAGAAGAACCAATATGGCTTTATTTAATACTTTGCCTATGCACATTCAAGATGTTAAATTTTCCATTCACTGACACATTAGTAGCGGACCCACTTAGTGGGATAAAGCTTAGTTAGTTGTTATTCTGCACATATTTGTCAGAGGAATACAACCTGCTGTCCCCAATGAGTGCCATTGTCCACACTAGGTGCTGTAGTCAACTCAATCTCTTTCTGAGCTGGATCTTCCATTCTCCCCTGGGGGTAACGAAAACAGGGAAGTTAGTCATAGCTCATTCATAAATGTCAGGGATGCATGAGTACCATCTTACCCGGAAATGGACATCAAACCATCCACTAAAGCCGCAAAGTCTCGTATTAAATTTTATTATTGATGAAAAGTTTGATCTAACTTCTGCAATATCATTCACGGTGGTAGTCAAACAGTCAATCTCCTTTACGGTGGCTGCCATCCCTATAACTTGATTCGGGTGAAGGTTGTTCCACAAGGAAGTCTGCATAATTTAGCTTTCTTTTCAATAGGCAAGACCAATATTATTTTAAATAAACGTGCAAAAGGACAGAAACTGTTGACATTCTTCATGCAACATAACAGAACAGTAAAATAAAGAACATGGCATCAGGATCCATTTTAACCCTCTGAGTTCCAGGCAACAACAAAAGGCCAACCAACAAGGCAATCAGTTTTAATTACAGTCTCAATACACATTTCTATGAAAGTGGTCCATCTGGTTACATAAGTATACGAGATTTGTATTCAGTATATGTCAGAAGAATGAATATCAGTAGAAAAACATTGTATTATCAATACTGAAATCCCACATCGACTTTCAAGCTCAACTCAGGTTTCATCAATTGATCCAACCCAATCATCACTCATGCAAGAAAAATTTGACCACAACTTAATTTGAGGGGTCCAAGGTTGGTAGAGGTCAGATCACGAGACTAGCTGTCAATTTGGAGGCTGCCAATCGACTACCAATTGACTGCTGGTCAATTTCTATGGTTGTTTGTCAATCTTCCAAGGTGGTTATTTGCCTTCCCAGACTAGTGGATGAATTGGGAGAGTCAAGTCGTAGTTACCATGCATCTTAAAGTGTTGCCAGTTTCCATGAATCATAATGTGTCTATATAACTGTCCCAGAGTTATTATAGTTAGCTAGATTTCAAGAGTCATTTAAATTGTTTAGTTCCTAAACGAAGTTTCTCCACAAATAGAGTCATCTCACATGTAGAGGCAGAATTGAATTCAACATATACATGACATTTTCCTCAAGTGAGAGACTTTCTATTTTCGGTTCCTCATCCAATCCCAGAGTTATTATTGTTAGCTAGATTCCAAGAGTCATTTAAATTGTTTAGTTCCTAAACAAAGTTTCTCTACAAATAGAGTCATCTCACATGTAGAGGCAGACTTGAATTCAAACATATACATTACATTTTCCTCAAGTGAGCGACTTTCTATTTTCGGTTCCTCATCCAATCCCTTTGGTAGTGAATCAAAAGTGCTTTATACTTCATTGGTGGCATGTTCCTTTATGCCCAGGTGGTGAAATTCATCTATCCCAACCTCATTTTCACTCATACATACTCCAAAAACCCCTTTCATTAACCATTTCCAGTAAACATTCTTCCATATACTTAGCACAGAAAACACGTTTAATTATCTCTCATTCCCATCATGCATCATCACCAAGCTGGAAAAGTGGATGAATTACTCAAAATGCTATACAAAGCAGAGTGACTAAAAGGGAGGAGACAGTTGAGTTTTATGCATAATAGATGTCCCTGGAAATACAAAGTACTAGTCATGCTTGCATGGAGGCAGTCAGAATATGCTTGTCAATGCATGTATACATGAAATAAACACATTAAATTGATGTATTTAACACATGCATAATATTGCATGCTGTAGCACATGACCTCCCTATTGAATTCATTTATGAGAAGCTCTTCTTAGTGTACATCCTATTCTATAGCACATGAATAAACTAAGGGGAATAACTATGACTGGACTAAGAACATGCTAAAGAGGAACGATGTGACATCCCAAAGACCACAATTACTAGGACACACCTGAAGATACCATTTTTTCTGCTCTTCAGCAAATGGTTTGGTCAAGATACTCATATCGACGCCATAGCTAATCCTAGTATCCTCCAGAAAACAGTGCCAGTCATCCATGGATCCTTCAAAGTCATTCGATTTTTGATCCGCCAACCCAGACCTGATAGGAGCCATCCACATTCGAGCATGACTAGGATACCTGCCAAAAGGGGGATATTTGGTCAGACAAAACAAAGTCTATAGTCATTATTGTCAAAAAAAAAAAATATATATATATATATATATAAATAAAAATACTAAAGTCCGAGGTTGTCAAATATTAACCAAATGCAGCACCTCTATCTGACCGTGCATGAAGAATGACAAGGACAGTGCTACTACAGTTTATCACTCAGTTTTAAGCCTTTTCTTTTCTCAAATAGATATAATATTGAGTACTTAATACTGTATCCATCTTTTCTTTTTTGCCTATTCCTTCTGGTGCACATGTACTACAATGATGATTATGAGTGAGTGGTGGAATCACAATGTGTGCAATCACCATGGTAACACACTGGCTCTGCCACTGCAAGAGGATGGAAGCATACAAAGCACTCTTCTTTAATGCTTCATAGTACATGCAGCAAAGAACTGCACATATACAACACAATAAACTAAAAGGATGCTGAACATGCTGAAGAGAGCTTTTACTTACATGCCACATACTCTAGGCTTGGCACCAGGTTTACAAAGCAATGTGCGGAAGTGGAAAGCAAAATGCAGTGTGTGGAAGCAGAAAGCACAGTTGATTTTTTCCAATACCAGTTGAACAAAGCCCTCAAATAAAACCACACATCTTGGTTTGCTCAAATCAATTATAGATAGGCACAGACGTAAATGTAACATCCCAAAATCAACAGAAGACCTAAAGCAAGTAAAGCAAAGGCATCTGACAAGATGCATTTCAGTTTATATGAGGCTAGTTCTCCGAAATGAAGGTCATAAACCAAACAAAACTAGTCATACCCAGACTGTTGGTTACACATGTGGTTTCTGCAATTCCAACCAGGGAAAAAGTGTAAAAACTCAGATAAATAATGAAAGGGCAGAGGGCACAACAGCCTAGCCCTGAGTCCCTGACTATTGCTACTAGCACCACCACCAAACAAGGGAAATGCACTTGGCATGCAAGTCAAGCAATTCAAGTAAAAAAGCATTTGGATTTACCTAGAAAACTTACATGACTCCAGTTGGCTTCAGCCAGCGGTCGCGTGCACAAATCACTGAATCAAACATAGACTCACGCAGAAGGAAGTAACCCATCCATTCTGATATGATCACATCAACTGCCATCAAAGGGTTTTCATACTGTCATTAGCGATAACTAGGCATAGCATACACCTACATCAGACTTAAGATACATGGCATGAAAAACCAAGAATGAAATCATATGATGCCAAGCTCTAACCTTTCTCAGGGAGACTAACATCTTCCATTGAAGCCTCAATCACTTCAATAACGTCTTCAAAATTATTTGCTTTTACCAGAGCTCGGGCATGCTCTGACATCTTTGTCGCCTCCACTGCATAAACCTTCCTCGCACCAGCTTGAGCTGACCATATTGCAAGAATACCACTTCCTGTTCCTACATCCAGCACCGTCTTCTCGACAAATTCATCAAGTCAGTGCTTATTCCAACATTTTAAAAAAAAAAAAAAAAAAAAAAAAAAAGCACTTCATGTGTTTTCCGGTGCTGTTGCAGCTCATGATTAAAAGAAAGAACTTCAACACTCCTAAACTCTGCCCCCAAGGACAAGAAGAAACCCAAATAATCAAAATGTCATATTCTTTTTTGCATATGCTAAATTGTATATCATCCATGTGCGAAACGAAATTTCTATCAGACACATCAGAACTTGAAAGTACCAGCAAAAGCTTCACTTGACAACAAACTATGAACTCACTTCTTTCCCAACAAACCAAACAATTCCGCAGCAAAAGAACACTAAAGTTTCAAGCTTTCATCCACTAGTCATCCAAAAACATGGAAACGGACTCGACTTGATCCGACCCACAACACAACCGAACCATTTACAGAACAACCAGAACAGCAAAAACCCACAACAAGAACGGACCTAAAAGCAGAGACATTTCCACCATAAAACCCGGAAAGGCCGTACCTTTCCGAGGAAATGGTTCTTGTTCTCGAAGATGGCGTGGTAGTAAGCGTCCATGCGGACGCGATCGGAGAGCATCTCCTTCTGGTGGTAGAGGAAGGCGTAGGTGCAGAAGTAGTTCGCGAAGTCGACGCCCTTGTCCACCGCCGCCGCGGGGCCGCCGCCGACGCCGCCGACGCCGCCGTAGGGGCCCGTACGGTCGCCGGCGGGGCCATTCCCGAAGCTGCCCATGGCTCGGAGAAAACGAGGGTCGAGCTGAGGGTTCTTCGGAAGGGTTTTAGGGCAACGTCGCTGCGACTGCGGTGGCGGCGCGCCAATGTCTCCCCTCTCGCGCAGTTAACGTTCCACTTTCCTTTCCTTTTCGTTTCTTTTTATTTTTGGGCCGACATATTTTAAACTATTTTTTACAACAAGTTGGATATGTTTTTTTTCCCAAAAGAGAATTTCTTAAGGAGCGCCCACAAAAGCAAATATTAAGGATGTGAGTGATAGTTATTCAAAATAGATTTTTCTATACTTAATTTGTGAACCAATTTCTGAATAAAATGGAGAGAGTTTTTGGGATATTTTTCTTATGTTTTTTTTGCCACATTTGAAAGGCATGGAATTTGTTCCCTTTCTAATTGCAAAGAAATCCAACATTCGATTGTCGGTATCGGAGATCACATTAGACTCGAAGTTGCTCCTGTTGAGTCATCTGTCGTCGTCCCCATCCCATGGAAGAGTGTTTCTTCTTTTAATGCATTTCCGAAATGAAAGGACGTCACCCTTTTCCAATCTTGTCAGCGTCAGAATTGTTATTTGAATTTTGAAGACTACAAGAAGTTGTACATGACTCCATGAGACTTTAAAAAAGTTTAACTCAAATGCATGCAAACATGCTAGCATTGGAAGTTTAAGTAGTAAATCACACATTCTTCTATGATGAAAAGGGATGCCTCCATGTAATTCATACCTACTTTTGAGTAGAGTAGAAATCCCCATCACAATCGTTGAGCAGTAGGACTCGATTTCACTACTATCTGCTTTTCAATTAGTGTTTTCAATGACTTAAACCGACCAACTACCTCACTCTTATGCTTGAGAAGACAAATCAAGACTTCCATCAATACATCATCAACAAAGGACGAAACATACCTAGCACCACTCTTGGTTGGAACTTGATGGGTCACTATAAGTCTGAGTGTATGCAGCTTATAATCTAGTGAACCGTCGCGTTAAACTTCACTCTTTGCTGACTGACCATGTCATGGTGTTTACAAAATTTAGCTTCTTAGTCTGACGACCCCCTAGTAAAGCCCTTCAAGTTATAACAATCATCTCCATTTCACTCATGTGTCTAAGTCTCTTATGTTACAACTATGTCATGTCCTAATCAGAAGTCTCGAAGAATCAAATAAACCATTATCGACATTCCCTAGAGTCGATACAATTTGCAATCTATCTTCCCAAATTGGCAACTTTATTTTTTCCAATTTTCATAATATTTGAATGGTTACTAAACGCACTCATAGTGTCAATAGCCATTGATACAAGCCCAAGGATATCTCTCTCATTTGAATTTTGCAACCCATGAGGCCTCTCTATTTCAACCCGGAGGTTGATCCTAGGATGAGGACAAGAAAAGGAAATGACACTTTAACTCTCTTTATTTTGACAAAATTAAATAATTTAAAAAACATATTTTTGAAAATGACCATTTACGTTGAAAATATTTTGACATAGATTGTTCTCAATAATAAAAATATTTTCATTAAATAATTATTTCAAGAAATACAAATAATCATTTTTAGAAAAATATTTTTCAAATCAGTCATTTTCCACGAAATAAATAGAAATCTTCGTGATGAATCAAGAAAGAAACATAAGAAACAAGAAAATATGTACGTAAAAAGCTTCATACATCTCATAAAAAGACATAGGGGCCATTAGACATAGAGGATTAGAGGCGTAAAGGCGGAGCGGGCACAAAGTCGTCCGTGTCCGTCCCCGTCCCTGTCCCCGTCCCCATCCCTATCCCTATCCCCGTCCGCACATGAGGCCCAATAAAGGCTTTTCTATTGGCACCTTGAAAATTTATGGATTGCGGACTTTACCCACTCTACTCAAGGGATGGAGTCGGAGAGTCTTAGGGCGCGCATGATAAAATTTTTACTTCTTTATTTTCTCTGTTTCTCTATTCCTCGGAACATGTTTGAAATAGAAATCCGTTTGGTAACGCAATTTGATTTTTCTATTTTTGGAACAGATATCTATTTCAGAAATAAAAATTGAGAAATCAATTTCTGGCCAGAAATCAATTTCTGTTCCAGAAATTTTGTCATGCATACCCTTAGATCCAGAATTCGATTATCATGAGCACTATACAAACTTATACATAAAAGTGACACATGAGACCAAAGGTGAAAAAAGGATGAACTGGCATCTCTACTAAAAACTACTATTGCTTGACTAAACCGATAAAATTGCTAACAATAGTTGTATGTCTATGCCAAGTCTTACATGATAAGATAAAAACACATCTTGGTCAACAGCGACAAAACTTCTCAAGTTTACGTAATCCGAATGAGGTATTGTACTCTCATGTCATCTCTTATACTAGTCTTCAATTTCGTGGCCGGCTATTTTGTTATACTATTCTCTCGTCATTTGCGAGTGATTAGTGGTTGCGCATTCAGTACTGATCTCATGTCATGACAGAGTAATTGTCTGTTCATCTCATTAGTATAGGTTGGCCTAATTCCAAAATATTAAAAACGTCAAAGCCCTAACAATGCTTGTTTTATGTACACAACATGATTAAACTAATCAAGCGAGTTAATCCCAATGACTAAGTAAAGAAATCAAAGTGTGATTTTCGAATCGACCGATAAAAAATTTTCAAATCAAGAACATACAGATCTATTGACTCGATTAGTGTCTATTATCATATAAACAAAATAATTACTGTCGATGGTACCCCTCGACTCGTAGCAAAATTGCAAGAAAGTATGACAATGAATTTAATGAACGGGTCAAACTCCAGGATTCACAGCGGGTAATCAGTCCCTTTCAAAAGACTAATGAATGTAGCAGCTCGCCCATTGCTCGGTCAAGATTTTGAAGACAGAAACCCTGATTAAATTACTCGTTGCAAACCACGAATAATTTCGAAGAAACGAGGCCTGATTCGACCGTGACTGAGAGACTGAATCAACTACGCAAGTGGCCACTAATGAAGCAGCAACTCAACGTACATTTATATAAAAGAGAGTGAGCCTGTGACCTTCCTTGGCGTTTTCTTCCGTTCATACAATGATCAGACCCAGCCTCCACCAAAATTTTCAGACATTTAGGAAGATCTGGACACGAAAAATGGGTTTTCTTCTGAGTTTAACCTTGGAAATTGTCAACCTGCCGTTTCCCGGAGAATGTCTCCTTAACCTGTGGATTTTCACAACCTGAAGCAGGGATGAGGTCTTGATGGAGGACAAGAAAGCGAACTGGATCGCTTGCTCATCGGTTCTTGCTCTGATCGTCGTGATCATCGTCGTCCACGCGACTCTCCGGCTTTCCAAGGCCTTTTACCTCGTTCTTGGTGTGGATGTCGCGCTGATCCTCTCGGTCTTCGCCTGGCTCGCGGTGAGGAGGCACTACAACCGCCACCGGATGCTGCTCGAGTCGCGCCTGGCCGAGGGCCGTGAGCTGAGGCTCGAGTACAGTTTCCTCCGCAAAGTCGCCGGCATCCCGACCAAGTTCCGGTACAAGGAGATCGAGGAAGCGACCGATGGATTCCAGGCCCTGGTGGGCCGAGGCGCTTCTGCGACGGTCTTCAAAGGGGTCCTGAGCGATGGCACGGCCGTGGCGGTCAAACGCATTGACGGCCAGGAGCGTGGCGAGAGGGAGTTCCGGTCAGAGGTCTCCGCAATTGCGAGCGTGCAGCATGTGAACCTCGTGCGCCTGATCGGCTATTGCTGCGTCCCTGCTGGGCCACGCTTCTTGATCTACGAGTTCATCCGGAATGGTTCGCTGGATTGCTGGATTTTCCACAAGTCGGGGCGGCGGAGGCGGCCCGGAGGCTGCTTGTCGTGGGACCACAGGTGTCGGGTGGCTCTCGATGTGGCCAAGGCGCTTTCATACCTCCACCATGATTGCCGGTCTCGCATCCTGCACCTTGACGTCAAGCCTGAGAACATACTGATCGATGAGAATTACCGGGCTGTCGTCACTGATTTCGGCTTATCAAAATTGATGGGGAAAGACGAAAGCCGGGTTGTTACTACTATTAGAGGGACAAGAGGGTACTTGGCCCCAGAGTGGCTATTGGAGCACGGAATCTCCGAGAAGTCGGACATCTATAGCTACGGGATGGTCCTGCTCGAGATGATCGGAGGGCAGAGGAACGTGTGCTTGATTGACAAAAGAAACAGCCGGTCAGGGAGGAAGTGGCAGTACTTCCCCAAGATCGTGGCCGAGAAATTGAGGGAAGGGAGGCTCATGGAGGTGGTCGATCGCCGGCTATTGGAAGACGGGAGCATTGATGAGAGGGAAGTGAGGAGGCTGGTTTTCGTGGCCTTGTGGTGCATCCAGGAGAGGGCAAGGCTCAGGCCGAGCATGGCCCGTGTGGTCGAGATGCTTGAGGGCCGCGTGACAGTTGACGAGCCCCCTGAAACGGCAATGATCGTGGTTGACCTCTTATCTATCGATGAGGAGGAGCAAGGCAATCCGAATTGCCCTACAATTGGCGCATTAACAGCACATACTGTGGAGTCCAATGTTGCTAGTTCTTCATGTTCATTTGCATTGTCTGTTCTCTCTCCTAGATAGGTCCAATCCAAGGTAACATCATCAAAACAGGATGGGTTGCTCTTGGTTGGCGCTCTTATTCTTTTGCCTCTTTCTGTCAATTATTGTCAATCATTCAACTGTCAATCTCTTTCTCTAAAAAGATGAATTGAGGTTTTGATCTGAGCAATTGGCATTATCTTTATGCTTTCTGCACAAATTCTTGACAGCAAGAAAGCAAAGCTCACGCAAACAAAAGAACAAAGGTTGGTGCTCTTTATCCTTTTGCCTCTTTCTGTCAATTATTTTATCATTCAACTGTCAATCTCTTTCTCTAAAAAGGATGAATTGAGGTTTCCGTCTGAGCTCTTTATGCTTTCTGCACGAATTCTTTACAGCAGGAAAGCTAAAAGCTCACAAAAACAAAAGAACAAAGGGAAAGATTATGTCCCTTCTTGACCGATTTGACAAATTCCTGGAAATTCTCGATGAATTTACCAGGAGAGTTGCTTTTCCAGGGACGATGTTTTTGGCAAGTCATTCTCCAAGTTGCCTTTCCACCGGTCCTACAAAATTTATGGTTCACGGCCACGGGGGTCTACAGTGTACTCTCAGCTGTCAAAATTTATTATGTAGTGCCGGATTCGCGCCACTTTCTCGGCCCCTCGAAGCGTGCCTCCGAAATCGTGGCGCGAGTTCGACCCTGAAATATGGCACTAAATGCTGCCCTTCGGTCGACGTTCCTGCAAAGCTACTCTCTTGTAACTCCTGAGACCGCAGTTGGCATTTTCGTGGATCTTAGGACGCTGTACTTCATGTGACTTCGACGGTCGGTCTTCCCATCCTTACACCGTGTATTATACACCAGAAGTATGGAAGTGTATTTCAAATTTTTTATACGGTACTGATACAAATAATTAAAAAAAAAAGTACTGCAAGTAGACCAAGTATTCAATAACATTCTCTCGGGCTTTTATAACTTCATTGTAAAAGTCTCACACTCGATCTAAGTATCAGATATAGACCATAACTATTGTCTAGACCATCTCGGCCTTAGAGAGATCCATAGAGAATCACTATTTCAAAATAGGTAATGTCATCATCATAGCCTCACGACATCTTAGCATGATGAACACTCTTTTGCACGAGGATTGGCTTGTGAGTCTTCTATACTTAAAACTCACGTTCTGAGGCATCTTCGCCATTCTCAAATAAATTCTATAGAAATGTAGTTCAAGAAAGCTTGTTTCCCATGTTCTCTCTTATCCCACGTTGCTTGAAAAGCTCGTATTATTCACTTTATTAATGAGTTCACTTAACTAACTTAACAATAACGGGAAAAAAATGTATTGAGCTGGCTCGCACTCGAGTTTTGATGGAACTACGACTGAAATTTCAGAAGCTCGTGGATTTTAAATTTCAGTTGAAAAAACAAGAGGGATAAAAGGCATGGATAATTCCCAAAACGTTTTCAATTTGTTGATATCTAGCCTTTTTAACACCTTTTTTTTTTTTTGTGATTTATTTCGCCTAAGCTCTTTCGTTGAATATGCAAATGGAGATTCTATAGGTGGATTGCCCCGTAATTGTCATGTCGAGTGGTGACATGAATTTATGTTTGTTTCGACTAAGTTAAAACCGCGTGCAGTGCCGGTGAAGGCCACCAAGCGCCCGCCTGCCTCGGGTGACCACGGCCTAAGACCGTCCGATTACTATTCGGGAATGCAATCATCTTCTTAAGGCTATATGTATTTCACGGAAAATAGTTTTCCTTATTTTCTAATGTTTGAATCGATTAGGAAAATAAGTTAATGGAAAATCTATATTTAAATTCAGAAAAAAAAAAATTCTATTTAAAAAATTTAAAATCAATTTTCAAAATATGACTAAATGTATGTGCTTGCTCCTCAAACTCCGCGCTTCGGTAAGGAAATCCTAATGCTCATTTCCAAGTCCTTGACATATGAGAACGAGTCCTCAACGCCCAAGCCCAAGTCCATTAAAGCTGGGCTTGTGACTCTGGTGCCCGTGTTTGAGTCCCTAGTGCCCAAACTCCGATCTCTAGCACCCATGCTTGGGTCCATTGAGGCCTATCTTAGGACCCTGATGTTGGTACTCTAGTCTCTAGCGTCCACGCCTAGGTCCATCGAGATCAGGCTAGAGACCTTATGCCCACGCTCCATGCCTTCGCATCGACCTGGGTCCACAAAGGTCTAGCTCGGGACCTTGGTACTCGTGCTTGAATCCCTCACGCTCCGCCCTAAGTCAACAAAGGTAGTGCTCGGGTCCTCGATGCTCATGTTTGGGTCCATCAAGGTGGGGCCCAGGTTCCCCGGTGCTTACGCTAAGGTCCTTGAGCTCGAGCTTGAGACCCTCATGCTCATAACATGATCCCCCACACTTGAGCTTGGGTTCAACAAGGCCGAGGCTTAAGACCTTGGTGCTCGTGCTTGGATCCATCGAAGCTGAGCTTGAGCTCGGTGTTTGTGCCCAGGTCCCTCAGCACCCAAGCCCAAGAATCCTATGCCTACGCTAGATCGCCTGCACTCAAGCTTGAGTTCGTTGAGGTTGAGGCTTAGATGCCTAATGTTTGCGCTTGAGTCTATCAGGGTCCCGAGATCCCAATGCCCATGCCAAACTCTATAGAGATTGGGTCTTGACGGGCTCGAGGCCCCAATGCTCTTACTCGTGTCTATGGCACTTGAGCCTTGGTCCATAGAAGCTTGACCTGCCCATTGTGCGTATTCGAAGTCCCTGCCCAATGTAAGTATTCGAATTCCCAATGTCAAAGTCCAAGTCCATTGAGATTGAGGCCCGAAATGTTGATGCTAGTGCCAGGTTCATTATGGCTAAGCCCGGGACCCTAGGACATGTGCTTGAGTCCCTGGACTCAAGACCAATGCCATTGCCTAGATCTCTATCACTCAAGCTCGAGTTCATTTAGATCGAAGCTTAAGACCTCAATGACCGTGCTTGGGTCTATTGAGGCTAGGCTTTGGACCTCGACATCAACGATTGGGTCCTAGCAATTATTTCTGTGTCCATTGATTCTAGGTCTGAGTCCTAGCAACTACAGATCTTAGGCCTAGCATGGGCACCAATGTCCTTGGGCTAGCCTTAATCGACCAGGGCTCTAATATTGAGGGCTCGAGCTCAATCATTGGGAATCGCAATCATTGAGGCATCACGCTTGGCCTTTGTAGACTTGAGTCTAGGTGCCAAGGATTTGAGCACAAGCTCAACCTTTATTGGCCTGGATCGGGGCGCCAAGAAGCTGCATACAAGCATAGGGTTCTTAGTTTTGCCTTCTGTGGACACTAGGGCGTGCATGACAAAATTTCTGTTCCAGAAATTGATTTATCAATTTTTATTCCCCGAACAAGTTTCTGAGCAAAGAAATCCGTTTGATAATGACTCAAAATTTCTATTTTTGGAACAGAAATCCATTTAATAACAGAATAAAATTTCTATTTCTAGGAATAGAAATTGATTAAATAACAACATAGGAAATCCTCAAATACAAAATAATAGTCGAAATAATACTAAAACAACATAGGAAATTCTCAAATAGAAAATAATAGTCGAAATAATACTAATACATTACAAAAGTTGAAAATATAATTTCATGGAATTTCTTATTACATGTGCTTACGTTTCCTATTACGTAATATTTTCTTTCGAAAAATAAACAACGTGGCAAAAAAAAAAAAAAAATCAATTGAAATTCAATTGTAGTGAATATGTCGTTATGTTTTTGCCGAAATTAATTTCACATTAATCAAATAAGTCTAATGATAGCAATGATTATAATAGTCTAATCTCCTAAAAAAAAAATCCTAACTTCAAGTCTAATTCCAATTTCTTTCCAACTTTTGTTAAAAAAAAATCCTCACCATGTTAAAAAATCGTCACCAGTTTTTTTCAAAATTATCAACACTAGGATTATTTAAAAATTTATTATCAAAATCTGTATTTTTATTAACACTCTTACAAAAACAATAGATTCCTTATTAAATCTCTTTTTACTCGCGTCTTGATAAGTGAGGACACTATATAAAAGAAAAATCGGATGAAACCCTAATGATTTGACCCCTTTTTACCGCCTCAATATGAAGTTTATGATTAAAAAAATAGTTAGCCAAATAGAGTTGTTGTCTGGCGTGCTACGGAAGAGTAGATGAAGAAAAACTCGTTAGATATAAATATGACAAATTGACTATTATCATGCATGAAATCTCATGCGTGTAACAAATGAAGCCTTGTTCATTCAATTTCCACCATCTGGCCCAATGGTTAAGATTTTCAATCAATATTGATTGAAATGATTATATTAAAAAATCATTAAAATATTTTGGATTAAATTAACTAAATTGAAAAGTTGAGAAAAAGAAAATTCTATTTCTATTTCGAAACGAGAAGTTAAAAATTTCAAACTTTCGATTTCTTCGATTTCTCTATTTACGGAATAGAAATCTGTTTGAAATAGAGAATCAAATGCGTTACTAAACGGTTTACGTTTCTAAACCTGCATTCCTAAACGTAGAAACGAAGAAATCGAAAAACATAAATTTTATCATGCGCGCCTACCCTTGCACGAGGCCTGAATGCCTTTGCCTGGGTGTGCTTGGGCTAGGGTCTATCATCCTAATGTCTATGCCTTTTTCCTTGATTGCTCATGCGCAAGAAGATGGAAGAACAAAGAAGATGATGAATGGTAAAATGAAAAGCAAAGGAAAGAAACGTCTTTAGACAAAAATGCCCCTGACTGTGACATTGGAATCAATATATTAGATGCATGTGCTCTTTGGTCGGCACAAATTTGGTTGGTCTGCAAGGCCCTTATTTGAGATTAAATATGTCATTTCAAGCTTTTATTTGAGATTAAATAAGTCACTTCAAGCCCTTATTTAAAATAATATCTACTTGATACCATTTTTTTTTTATAAAATGAGGACATTACAAGCCCTATTTGGAATTCTCTCTATTTTACTCGAAATGAAAAAGTCCATTGGGAACATTTATTACTCAAGGGTCTTTACTATTTTATATTATTTATTAAAAATGGCGAGATCTATCATGAACAAAAATAAAGCTCACTTGAACAAATATTTTTCACAAATAGACTCGTTTCCCTCTCGATGAATATATTATACCACAAAATAGATGAAGTTACATGTAATAACTCCACTTTACTACATAGGGAATTTTATTTTTCTCCAAAAATGTTAATATCATGAAAAACCTTATATTAATATATAAAAAAATAGATTTACCATAAACTAATTTTTGGATTACAAAAAATCTTAAATTGGTAAATCCATGATAAATTTACCAAAATTGATATAAATTTCTACATAAACTTATATTATCAATTGAATTATTGCTAATTCAGTAATTTCACGTTAAAATTTAACAAAAGGTAATAGAGGTTAAATATGTAGTGAGTGTACTAATTTGGAATTTTTGATGACTCAAAAATTAATTTAAAGTACATTTGTAATAAGCAATTTGAGATATATTTTTTTTTCGTAGTACTAATTTTTCCAAAATTTATATTTTTCTTAGTTTTTTTTATAAATGAATGCCGGCGGCGTGCAAATTAAATGTAGAACCTGATTCGCCATCTCCCTCGCGAAAGTTCTGAACGGCCATTAACCGGTCGCACGTAACGACAAAAACATAACAACACATGACAACAGAGATAAAAATCTTACCTTTAGCAGCAGAGACGCAGAAGAGAGAGGAAAGAGAGTGGTGGTTTGCCCTCGCAATCTTCGCCAATCGATCGAGGTACGCAGCGCCGGTGCTCGGCTCCACTCCAACCCTAGAGCCTCTCGTCCCGATTCCGTTGTCTTCTTCTTCGCGATGACCTCGTTGGGACCGAAATCGTCGTCGTTTATTGTTCCTTTGTGCTGTTTTGACTTGGGTTGATTCTTGGGCATGTTCCTGCTCCTTTTTCTCTTGTGATTGTTTTGTGCATTGTGTCGTTTTTTGATGTCTTGAGGGTAATGGGTGATTTTCTTTTTTGTTTTTTGTTTTTTGTTTTTTGTTTTTTCGTTGGTTCTGCGTAGTGATGCGTGTAGCCTTTCTGGGCTCTTGATTTCGTGTTAATTTGATTATTTGCGGCTTCTCTCTTCTGCCCATTTTAGGAAAACCTGAAATTGTCTCTTTTGCAATGGGTGTTTTGAGATTATCATTTTATAGATGTGTTTGGTGTCGAAGTTTTCGGTACTTTCAAGAGTGTTGTGAATCGGGGAACGTTGTTATGCAGTGTCGTCCCAAGTCAGCCTCTTGTGAGCATCCGCTCCCTGCTTGTCAGAGAATGACTCATGTGTTTCGCTTTAGCAGCGTAGTAGCAGGATGCCGACATTCTTTACGTTGCAACAATGATGTGCTAGACTTGTGCTGTGTGTCAATGCAGTAGTGTTGACTGTCAATTCAGGATGAACTGCTTGAGAATTTGACAAAGTTTATACGTGTTAACTTTGGTGACTGCCCTGACACCAAGATCTCTCTTTCGAGATGGGAATCAGCCGGTGTAGGATTTGAACCTACAATATCTGTTGTTGGAGCTGGATTCTGATGGGTTATATAACTTTGATGTTTGTTTTTGTCAGGGTCTCCACTGTTCCGAACGGTGCAGAAAAGTTTCTTTGAGTTTTACATCCTAAGGAGCCAAATGAGCTTGACAGGGTCTTCGATGGGTTCTGGTTTGCTTGATCTTCTTTTTCCTTTTTCTCCTTGTTGTAAGCAATTTTTCTAGAGCACTTGATGCTGGAATCTATCAAAAAGGTCCTTTATGATTGGCTAAATTCTTTGAATGTTATATGTTGACATCAATATCCTATCTGTGGTCATTGCTTTATTACAGGCGGGCAAACAGCTAGAAAGGCAGTTAACTTTGGGAGGACGTATGTGGTCAGGCCCAAAGGTAAACACCAAGCAACTGTTGTTTGGCTGCATGGCCTTGGTGATAATGGTTCGAGGTAATATTTGACATCAACACTGGCCTACCTAATGTAACTTCATTTATTAATCTGTCTGGCAGCAGGTTTCTTTAATGATGACATTTTCAGTCTAGAAGAGTTTATCTGATATGCAATCTTCGCACACCTCCACTTCTTATCACAAGTAAATAGTTGTACTGGTTCTTCGTGTCAAGGACCAAGGTCAAGCTGTCTATTTCAAGTTTTCATCCGCACATATAACATGTGGCTTCCAAGTGGGTTGTCAAATACCTCTTACATTTGGGTTATTGTAGATTTCTTATTTACACTTCGATTTTTTTGGCAGCTGGTCGCAGCTGTTGGAGAGCCTGCCTCTTCCAAATGTAAGAAATAGAATTTATAGTGAAGGCACGCTTTATTGCATGCTCTGTGGCTGCTTCCTTCTCCTTATACGATTTCATAACTTTTCACTATTTATATCTCAGATAAAATGGATATGCCCAACTTCCCCTACACGACCAGTCAGCATTTTTGGGGGCTTCCCTTCTACTGCTTGTACGTCCATTGCTTTTCAAGAAACAGGCATTCCATCAGGAAGTAGAATTGTTATATAAATAAAAACAGTTTATCTTGAATATAAGCATGTATCTTAGGAGGAGGCAATAAGCACCTTACCGCATAAAAACAATTAAGATATCCTTACTCCATCGTGAAAAAAGTTACAATTGTTATTCCTGGTTAGGATTTTTATGCTTGTTTTGAAGAAGGTAAATCTCGTAATTGAGACATTGGCGTTTTGGAGAAGGTAGATGATGTTGACCATCATTGTGTATGTACTAATACTATTTAATTCAGGGTTTGACGTTGGAGACCTTTCCGAGAATGCTGCTGATGATTTAGAGGGTTTGGATGCTTCAGCTGCACATGTTGCAAATTTGTTGTCGACAGAACCAGCTGATAGTAAGTTTCATAATGTTGATGTGATGGCAAAGCCTTTTCTGATACCAATTAATATTGAAGAAGCCTTGGATGTGGAAGCAATAACTCCTTGATGGAAGAAGCTTTCCTTGAAGGATAAAAAAGTTTCCCTATCCCTTCTATTAGTTTTTATCTTTCATTTTTCTCAGTAAGTTAATTCAATGAGCGCTTTATACATTTTGAAAACCAGTACTTGGTACTTTCTTCACCTTTGGCAGTCAAACTTGGCGTTGGAGGCTTCAGCATGGGAGCAGCAACTGCTCTATACTGTGCATCATGCTGTGCTTTGGGAAAATATGGGAATGGCAATCCTTACCCAGCCAAAATAAGTACAGTCGTTGGGCTCAGTGGCTGGCTTCCATGTTCAAAGTTTGGCTACTTTCATTATGTTTTGTCTTATCTGAATTGGTGGGGCCTTGGTGCTGAGATAACTAGTTCTATTCTTCAACAGGACTTTGAAAAACAAGTTAGAAGGGGAAAATGAAGCTGTGACACGTGCTGCTTCATTGCCCGTACTTCTTTGCCATGGCACAGGTATGTAAACTACCTTTGCATGAGAATGCACCATTCAGTGTTTCCTTAGTATAACTCTTTTATGTTCAGCTATGTGACTAATCAATACTAAGTCATGGTAGCTCTCTTGCATGCCTGTTGTGTGGTGCCATGGAGTAGAATGACTTTTATAAACAGTTGGACAGCTCACTTAGTTTGATCAGTTCTCAGTATGTGGAACAAAGAACGAGAGACATGTAGGTTTACAGTTTTTATATCTTGTTTGTGCACTGCCAATTTTCCTTTCTATATGTAAATCATAGATTAGTTCCTTCTGACCTGATGAGGCACTGATGCTTAGCTTAAAAGTAGCTACTTATCGGTAACTCACATCTTTCTTTTACTCACCACGGCCACCCTATTCGATATAAACTTCCCAACCTTTCTTGTCATCTCAACCAATTTTCAAGTGATGGTTGCAGAAAAGCAGAGTTTAGTTTCCCAGGGTCTTAGTTTAGGTGCATGAAGGATTTACAAACTTTACCATAATATATAAAACTTAATTCTTTCTTTGACCATCTTTATCGTTCACCCTTTTGCCATGTGACATCTGATCTAAGTAGTCATTCTGTGGCTTTCGTTTCCTGTTATTGCTATTCTTATTGTTCAAGTCTGACGATGATTGTCATATTTGCGGGTTTATCGCTGGTCAAGATAAATTTTGTTAGCCATTTAAAAAAAAAAAAATTTGATAAAACAGCTATTTTTCTGAAGCATGTCTCACTCGACGAATCAGTGCCGGTCCCTATGTGAACTGCAGAAGTAATTTATCCATTTATGTTGATATGCTGTGACAGGTGATGATGTGGTGCCTTACAAATTTGGTGAGAAATCCTCAGGGACCTTGAAAGCTGCTGGGTTCCAAAATGTGACATTCAAATCCTACAGTGGGTATGTTGCGGCAAACCCTTAAGAGCGCTACTTAGGAGGAACTGATTCTGAGATTGAATTCATGACCATCTCATTGTAATTTCCTCGACTGTGCAGGCTCGGGCACTTCACAATTCCTGAAGAGATGGATCAGGTGTGCTCATGGCTATCTTCGAATTTGGGGCTTGATGGCTCATCATCATAAGGCATCAAGACAAGTTTCGAGAAATGACAACCAAGGAAGAGCTGGTGTTGAAAGAGATTTGTTAGTGATGGGGATAAATTGAATTGGGTGACCCATAGTTTGTGCTGGTGGTTGCAATGGTATACGTACGTTGGCTATGAGTTTCGTTCTCCTGCTGTCTTTTTCTTATTGTTTGGCACATATGGAACCTCATGGACTCATGATGGTGGTTCATGGCGTCTCATGTAGACAATTAGTTTGGGGGTGGCCATACCGGGATTCTGGATTTTTAATTTCATGTTTGCTTAACTGCACATTAGACATGGTCTTTTAAGCTGATTGGTTCCTAGTTTTCACTTTCCTAGGGCAATCCTGGATTAAACTTTTGTGAGCAGATAATTTTCGAACTTGCAACGAAAGCCAGGACACAGAAGGTAAGAGCAAGATTTAATGATGAAGTGCTACTACTGATGCGATCTGACCTCAGAGTTGATAGGGTCGGGGATTTTGTTTCCGCCTGCTAACCTGCGCATAAAGAATGTGCTTGGTCGTCTGCTCCGGAATCCGGATTTTGCATATGCCTGAATGGGGTGGTAAACCAAGTCTCCATATTTGCTTTTTGGCTTCCTCTGCTAAGCCAAGGATGGTTATGATTGATTCGAGTTGCTTGACGCAGATGATGTTATATGATTTTCAAGCTTTGCATAGATTTTAGGAATGGGAAGAGCGCATAAAAACCAAACCCATAATGAGGCAAATCCATGGAAGACCCAAGTCACCTCATGTGTGAAGGAGAGTTTAGAGAAGCTGCTAGTCTTTCAAAATTTTGTCTTTACAGTCAAATACATAGCTCATTCAACCTAAATCTTGCGATGATTAAAGGGGTGTGACTATTTCATGGAAAATTTCATTTCCATGATGAAGAGAAATATTTTCTATTAGCTTTCATTTGTTGGATAATTTAGAAACAAATGATTTCCTTTTTCGTCATAAGGGGAAGTAAGTTCCCCTAATCTAATTTTTTTTTTTTTTTTTGCAATTCATGAAAAAAATTCCGTAGATTGGTTAGTTTTTTGTCGTCCAAACATCAAAAAACCAAAACATGATTTTTCCTCAATGAAATGGAACCTAAGATATTGAATCAAAGACCCACCATCTTTTGAAATGGCTCAGGGCATGGTCACGTTCAAACTGCGCTGTCCACTTTGTCCATTTTATCGTTTCCGTCCACATTTGACAGTTGTGTTCTCATGTATGCTTGGTCACTCAGAGAGAGAGAGAGAGAGAGAGAGAGAGAGAGAGAGAGAGAGAGAGAGAGAGAGAGAGAGAGAGAGAGAGAGAGAGAGAGCAGCAGCTATAGCTTGTCTGAGAGCACGTACATCAATGCCCCCCTGCCTCCAATAAAGCAAAATCATTAATCACACGGTTGCTGGCAAGATGGACAAAAGAACAGAGATTCAGAAAATTTTGAAGTCGTTGAAGGTGATCAAGTCAAGGACAAATTCCAATTGCAAGTAAAAATACAAAAGTTGCGAGTGGCAAACCAATGAAAAATAACAAATGATGAATTGGCCACAATCATATCTCTTTGATCAAGCACGGTTAACAATGTTACAACCCCAATTGCAAGGCATCTTGCCCTCCCTTCGTTGAGAAGGCACTCGGGTATCATCACTTCTGCATCTCCTTGACGAAAACTACTTCTCCGCTTCCCGTGCCAGGTGACAACAAGTGCTTTTCTTGTTCGTTTTCGTCTATTTCAGTCGACTCACGAGGAGTGGCGTTTGAAAAAGATTCTGTTACTTCATCCTCTGGAGATTAAAAAAGAACGAAAGGCAATTACATGCAGCTCTTAATGGCCAGCGTGCAAATTGAAATTCGTTAACAAAAGTGAGCGAAAAAATGCAGAGAATCATTACCGGAACATTCATGGTACTCTGGCATCTGTTTAACTGTGGTTACTTGTAAGCTTTCTGGAAGCAGACAACTGCATACAGCGCCTACAGATATAATGCAACGTGATGATCGTCAACATTTCAGAGTGTTTCTGTATAAGAATAATCATAGTAAAAGAAAATTTTAAACATCTAAGTATAATTTCCATACATAAGTTATTTCATAGATTTGATATGCCACCAAAATACACAGTAAGATGCACAAAATGCTAATGGCAATAATTCACATCAGTTCTTTGTCCTGAATAGTTGTAGAGAAAGATACAAGACTTAGCATGAGATAAGTATATGTCTACCCCAGTGCGATGGATATAGCTAGTTTGCTTACTTTGACATCAAGATAACCATATATTTGTAAATTTCAAATCACTTAACATGGAGAGAATATGGACTTAAGCAATCAAGCTTCACTTCATTTTTATATTATAAAAGGTCAAGTCAACCTATTTTTCACTTAGCATGATGGTGATTATAATGGCAAACAAAAACGAACAAGCTGAGGAGACTGAGAAGAAGTATGCACCAAAAATTTCATGAGCTTACCTAACCGAGCAAGCCTATTTACCCACCCGGGGATCCGTCTGTCCGTCAATCTCAACGAGATATCATCTGTGAAATGATTGCAGTTCTTGGAGATGAGGTGGTATGTATCTCCATGGTATTCAGCTGCCATATTCTCAATAAATGTTCGAAATTCTAAGGGAGACATCTTAATGCGTCCCAATGATATGGAACACCTATATAAGAAACCTGGGCAGCTCCTTGGTTCCACTTCAAAAACCCCACTAACAGGGAAGTCATGGGCACCAAACCCATACTCTTTGCCATGAACTGTTCATGAACATCAGTCGGGTGTTTCAGGTTATCACGACAATTGAAGAAATAAGAATTCAGGAACACAAAAGGGCAATACAAGAGAAGCAACTTCTTGAATCGGCCTAACAGGGGATTGGAGGCATAACAACATGTTATTAAGTACATCTGCAGTGCTGTAAGCATTCAATTAATTCGAACGGTAAGGCCCATTAAACAATGCAAGTTGCAGAGTAACACCCACTGCCCTACTATTGCTATTTGCTTATGTCTCATTAACAGAGAGTAAAGTCCTCTAGGATCATCTCCAAGAAATCGAAAAAGAAGCCAAACCACTCAATGACATACAGGTTAACCAGAGACAAGAAGGTCATAACTTTCGACAGGTCTTCTCCCTCTCACCACGCCTTGACCCATTGACCTTCTTGACTCAATGACATACAGGTTAATTTATATGATGTCCAACCACGAGTTCACAAGGAACGAAAGTAAACACTCAACAAGCATTCCTCAAGCAATGAAATTCAGTCGCATTCAGCAGCTCACGATGTACAAAAATACAGGAACTAAGGAACATCCAACTTCATCATGAGCATTCTACACACTGCATTTTTCAGTCGGCATCAGATCGTATCATCGAACATCACACCAAATCTCTCCCAAATTCGAAACTCGTATCTATAGAGAGTACAAATGCACCTCCGCGGCACTTCCATCATCATCAAAACCCGAGCTTCCGACACCACAGAGCTAATCCCCGCAAATTCACAAACACCCAGATCACGAAAACAACCCAAGAAAGCCAAGACACCTCGAACGACAGGAGCAAGAAGCCATCAGCTCAAGCAAAACTCACCTTCAATGCCCGAATGGAAGATGCCGAAGCCGAACCAGCGGGTGTAATTATTAATGGGCGTGAGATCGTAGACGTTCAGCACCACCTGCGTCTCGCATTCCGAGCCCGATCCGGAGGTGGTCTCCGCACCCATTTTCTTGGTTCTTGGCTTTTCTTCCTTCGAATTCGAAAGACACCCACCAAAGATCAAGAACCCTAGATTCGTGTTATGTGACCCGTCAACCAAAAGAGAAAGAAACCAAGATTCACAGCCTCCAAGATCTCTCTTCCAGCCGCACACAGAGAGAGAGAGAGAGAAGTTTTGGACCCTCGAGAGAACGAAAGGGGAGAAGAATCTTGAGTGGAAAGGGGAATAAAACCAAATATGATGAGAGACGTCAATAAAGAACACGGGTGTGGCTCCCTCTCTCTCTCTCTCTCTCTCTCTCTGTGGCTGGCAGTTTGACCTTCGGGTGGAGAGAAATGAAACAGTAAAGGCTTTGTAATAATTGGGCAGCCTTGGAGGATTGTAGCTCAGACCAAAACATGCTTTGTCGCCGGCTCTTGTCTGTAACGGCAAAGATTGCTTTCATCTCCTTCTTTCGTGTGGAAAATCTCTTTGGCCTTTGGCCCTTTTGCACTAACTCGATTTTGGACATCATGCTTTCACAGGACAAGTTCGATTTGTGTACTATCTTTCCGATGACGATCCGGAGACAAGGACTGCATTTCTATATAATCCTGATTGAACTTGTCGTATCCACATTTCTGCGGAATTCATTAACATTATCATTCATTACATCGAGGGAATTTGTTCTTTCGGCAAGGAAAGAAATCCTACCTATCAACTACCATAAGAGAACTAACCAATTTTACAGAATAAAAGTATCTTTATCATATGAAATTAAATACGACCGATGGGCGGACTGGGTCTATTGTTAAATTCTAAAATGGCCCTTCAAATTTGCTCATGATTAGAACAACTTTAAAATTTCTATGTGGAATTAAATGGTTTGGTAAGTTCAAGGTGGACAAGCCGAGTCCAAGAATTAAGTATTTTACCCTTTTGGCGAATTGAGTCTAGTCGGAACCACAGGTATTTGCCTAGCAATGAGGTCTAATTGGAACAATGTTTATCAAATTAGGTCTTAGAGATTGAGCATGTGGATAAAAGTTAGCACAAGGACACCGTATTTTGCATCTTTCTCCTTTGCAAAATTAGAGATGATTAGCCAAATAAAACAATGAGTTTAACGGGACTTTTTGTGATCATGGCAATCCATTTCTTCGTACTCTTACTGTCCAGTCAAAGATTGAACAAAAAGTAGAAAGTAAAAGTCTATCTGGAAATGCCCACGACATTATTATGTTTGATGACAAAGACTATATAACGATAATTACGAGATGTAGGTCTTTTGAACCGATCAAATAGGATTGGAAGCGTGGAGTTAAATCAATTTTGAGCCCAAATAGTTGATTTTTGGTCAAGGGAGGGTATAGTTAACTAATCAAGCGAAATGCCTATTTTAAATCAAGTTGATTTGATATTTTCTATTTGACGAGAGCTTATTAAAAAATCATTTTTGGAAGTTTTCTGTTAAAACATGTCTACACCCTTAAAAATATATAGTCCAAGGATTAAATTGAACTAGTACAAAAAATTTAGGAATCGTATTGAACAAATTAAAAATTTAAGGACGACATTGCACATTAGGCTAATGTTTAGAAACTACATTGAACAAATTAAAAATTTAGGAATCATATTTTACATTATGCCAAAATCCATGAAGTATTAATGTTATCATCCCAATATAAAGTGACTGAGAGTACACTAATCAGAGAGACAGAGACAAAGATTTTACATTAATCTAAGACTAACGTTTGGTTTTCTACACATTTTTTAACAATCGTCAACGGACATATAATTTATTCTTAAATTTATTCTTTTTTTCTTTTTCTATCAAAAGAATTCTTAAATATCTAAATCCTATGTTCTCGAATCCCGTTTTATTATTAATCTCGTTTAGTGTTCACCCATATTCATTTGATTTGTCAACATTTACCCATTTCAATTGTCGCTATGCACTCCCACATCTCTCGAGCAAAAACTGATCTTTGAAATAGGCATACTTCTACTTATCTCTTTATCCAGAAAGCGCAGATATCTAATTCACACCGTTAAATTTTAATTGTTGGTACATGTCAAAAAAATGTTATTAAAAAGAATGACCGATGATTTTTTTTTTCCAGATAATCTGTCGATGACATACTAACATTATTATTAGTTACTAATTTTTTTTATAACTTGTAAATATGCAATTTTCATGCTAACCTACCATCTTTTATTTTGCAAGACTTATTGAACACTTCAAACTTATGAACTTAACAATTTTTGAAATTTAAGACACCGATAAGAAAGATGAAAAACAGTTGGTAGTTTGCAAACTTGCAACAGGAGTTAATTATTTGGTAAACAACATCAGTAGGTTATCAATAAGTTATCGAATGATTTTTGCCATCAGTTTTTGACACATCGAGAGAGATAGAGAGAGTCCCAAGAATGCATTATCAATTGCAATCTCAGCAAGAAAAGTGACAGTTTGACTCAACGTCCTGCATGTTCATCTCACAGGCATATGGCTCTCGAATTATGGATCGTCGCATCACAGCGGTGACTGCAAAAATTAATTCACCGTTGTCGACAGATCCTAACAACGGTCACTATCTTCATAACAGTCCTCTAAGACAGTGGACGGCAAATAGTACTCAACGCCCCAACATGCCCTGTCCTCGGTGTTCCTAAAGTTTACTTAGTTACAACAAAAGAAACCGGAAGACCTATATATATATGTATATCATCATTTAATGTTCATTGCAGCTGACATGGCTCGTAGCTCTTTCGCAATGTCTGAGAAGGAGGGCCTTGAATTCACATCGGTGGACCAACATCTCTCCATCAGTGATCTCCACGCGGGGTCACACCAACTCGGGATTTCGGGTCGCAGAGTTCCTTTGATAATACCAGCTGAAGCATCATAGAGGAAAGAAACAAAGTCAGAACAGGCTTTCCTTTGACAATGCCTACTCTGATGAATACCCTGACGAAAAATCCAAGAAGGGTATCTAGAAAAACCAAGTTATGGAAAATAAAGCAAAATCCACGGAGCATTCAGTCTCCAATTCTGCAACACGGGGGAGTGCGAAGAATAGAGAGGGCCAAAATGCAAAAGTTGCTGTCTCGGTTTTGCTCTAATATATTGGAAAAGCATAGAAGACCAAACAGAAAAAAAATGGCATTCTGGAATTAATGTTTAGGCGGATCTTTTGAAATGTAAAACACGTAAATTTATTACAGATCAGAATTCTCAGTCTGGGATCATACCTATTATATCTTCCGAACGTAAGTCTGCATAGGGTTCTTCCCCTGTCAAAAGTTCCCACATGACTATTCCGAATGAGTAGACATCAACCTACATTGTCAGCACAATTTTCCCATATTACAATGTTAAAAAATGGGGCAAGGAAAATGTTGGCATCTGAGAGTTGTAAATTGTATATAGTCCAATTAGTAAGATACCTTCTCTGTCACCATGTTGTTCTTATTGTTGAAAAGCTCAGGAGCCATCCACGGTATTGTCCCTCGTACTCCACCAGAGACAAGTGTTTTCTTCTTGATTTTTGATAAGCCAAGATCACCAATCTGAGGAAGGTTCCCACTCACAGTTATACCTTACTCAAGTACAATGAAGGATTTGCAAATAAAGGCTCAGGCACTTAATAAAGAGGGAACCTATAATGTGATTAAATTATGAAAGGCAGGACATCTAAGGTAATTGATTAATCACCTTACAAACTGGTCTCTGGGGGTCCCTCATATTCATGAGGAAATTATGAGATTTCAGGTCAAAGTGAACAATGTTCTTCTCGTGTAAGTATTCCATCCCAAAGGCTGCATCCATTGCTATAATCAGCCTCTTCCGACGATCAATCGTCCTGTCATCCAGTAGAAACATAAGCAATTGGCCTTAAATTAAATTCCATAAATGCCGAGACAGGACTTTGTCCACTTAACAGAGATGAAACGGTCATGTGAATATTTCACAAATGGTTTTAATTGAGAAGATTTCTAAGGTACAACTACCCACAGCTCATATCAGTATAAAGAATATGTCTTATAATTCAGTTTCAAATTTCAGACTGAAGACCTTGCAGGGAAGGAAGTTGCTTTTTCCTTTCCTGCCAACGTTGTCCACTCCATAAATTATTTCATCCCTCTTAACAAGCCTAGAGTTGGATCAACTTCTTTGTTTTAGTCAGTACTGAGGAGGCATATGCGCCTGCTTCAATTCAGGAATTGATTCCAGGACTTTAGAATAGAACAGTGTAAGACAACAGTCACTGTAACTTCATAAAGAATGTCGACAACTCTATAATCACCTGAACAAGCCAAGTTAATGCCAGAATAGACGGTAACAGAAAAAGAAACTTGCCAGAATACAAAGTGACGGGCTAATGCAAGGTTACTCTCTGCAACAACACTTCAAATCTTTATGATCTTGGTGATAATTCACAAAGTTCAGAATTCAAGGATGTCAAGGCAACTAAACCAAACCAACTGGTTTTAATACTGATTATATGGGAATCCACAAAAGCCAAAAGCAAGTAGCAGCAATAGGTCAGGTACTTAAATTTCCAACTTCAAATTATTGACATTAAACTTATTTGTTTGTCTGCTTATGATATTAAGTTCCATGTACATAATTCAGACGGATTTATACCTATCTTTCTTTCGCAAGACTTGTTTGAGGGAGCCATTGACCATATACTCTGTTACAGTTGCCAAATCCGTCACGGGCCCATCTGAAACTACTCCATAAAATGCCACTATATTTGGATGGTGAAGCTGGCCCAGCAAGTGAGCTTCCTTCCAAAAGTCGGCAACCTGGACAATATTATAATGAGATTGACAAATTAGACAAGAACTTTTCATTCAATAGCCTTTTGTTTTCCAAGTATAAGTTCATTATTCATGTCAGACAAAGAAGCTGAAATAGCACGTTTATAAAATAGTAATATTACGAGTTGACTGATCTGTCTAGTAAATAGGTGACCCCTGTGCCGAGGGAGGGAATGAGGCATGCAAAAAGCTTTCAGACAAGAAGATTGGATCACTGCAACCAGAATAACATCTACATAACACCAATTAACTTTTTGAGACACTCTTAAATCTAAATATCCCCCATGAAGATTGAAGGGAAGGCTTAAAATAGGCTGGTGATAGAGGAGGATGAGCATTGGTGCAAGCAGATGCCCAGAATGCAAATGAGAAAAGGCACAAGTGCTTTGCATGAGAAGTGCATCTGATCTTTCTAAAGTGTGTTAATTTAGCTAAGAGGCTAAAAAACATTGTTCTCTAGTATAGAAAGAGGTTTGAATGCTGCTGCAGATCAGGTGGTAAAGATGATGGACAATAAATGAAATGTATCTCTTCGACAGAAAAAGCATGTACATATAGAGCGAACCCGAACCATTTATAAACTGAAATGACCAAATTACAGGTTCTACATCACATTTTGACAACTTGCAGGAATATGTGAGGTACCTAAATAGACATTTAAATTTACAACAGAAAGTTGAAGCACAATTATGGATGGACTATAACTCATCTATGATCTATTGCCAGTGAATAGTGAATATGTTAAAAAAGGACTCAATTAAATCAAATTTTGGATCACTGAGTTATGCATATTGAATCCTATACTATCCTGACATGCAAAAGGGATTCATGTAACCTATACCGTCTCCATGCCTTTCTGTGTTGCTTTATAAAGTGATACATTTGATGTATTTCCATACTTAAGCAAGCAAGGGTGCAATAAAACACATGACTGAAGTCGAAAGTTTCAAATGAGAGACTAAATAGTAAGGGTGGCAGTTCCAGGGAAGAACCACTTCAATCAAGTCTAATGATCATGGAAAAGAATTCAATCAAATTGATGTCCTACTGCAAATGAGCATTCTTTTCATCAGTAGTGCCTCAAAGAAGCATTTAGTTAAACATTAGCGAACAAGAGTACTTCTGTAGGGTTTAGGCCCCAACTTATACGAAAAGAAATGGACATTTTGACAAGACATCAGTTAGGAGAACTTATTATGACAGATATTCAAATCAAAAGGACACCATACATGGAATTTCTAACAGTTAGGTTTGCCTAAAAATATTTAGTGGACGATAAAAAGTTTGGAACGCTATGATCCTACAAACAGTATTTCTCATAAAAAAAGATAGTGACTATAGGTGATTGGTAACTACAATAAGTCTGCAATTCTGCCAAAGTAATCAAACATTTAAGATGTGACATTTAAATGTTACAACTGGGAATATTAGGAATATTTACCAGACGATCTTCCCGAGCAGCACCGTCTGTGAAGCAACAAGATTTTAGCCTCTTAATTGCAACATCAGATCCCTTCCACTTCCCATAGTATACAGTCCCATATGTACCCGATCCCAGTTCTTTTATACATTCTACATCTGTAGTTCTAATAGTCTGCAGAGAAAATGAAACCTTTAATCCTTCTGATATTGGAAGGGAAGGCACCAAATCAAAATTGAAATATTACCTGCAGCCCTTGAGAAGTGAGGTGTGCATAAAAAGCAGTCAAGTCTGTTGAGATGCCACCAATTAATTTAGAGCACTTGGGACTCTCTTTAAACTTTTCCTGTCAAAGGAAAGGCTCATGGTGAATGAAGTCAATGGAAATATCATATGCTCAAGAAACTTTACTCGCTTATTTCTTGAGCAAATGGGAAAGTATCCTCGAGCATTACCTTGTCATCAATGCTTAAACCTGATGAAAGTTCCTCCAGATTATCTTCATAAACATGATCTTTTTCCACCTTAGGGACATCCTCTGAAGATGAATCAGATTGAACTCCATTTGATTCATCAAGTTGTGGGCCCGTGCTAAACTCCATCAAATCTATAGACTTGGTTTGTGGCTTGGTCAAAGCATTAGAAATGTTGCTTGTTGCGTGAGAAGAATGTGCAGATGGTTCCACATCTTTGGGTGATGACAATGAGAGGTGATGTAATGACAGATCAACTGATGATGAAATGTTATTATTATAGCTTGACAAGTTAATGCCCTTTGATCTACTGGGATACTTGCCATTGCATCTCATGCCTGTGCCGTCACTACGTTTGCTGTCACTTGGCAAGAGACATACATCGGAACTTTCCAAAGGATCCATAGGAGGTGGTTTCTTGTATATGTTAGAATCACATTTTGACCCATTAAGGAAATTTTCAAGGGAGGTTTGATGTATTACAGTGTTCTTATATGCATTTAATGCAGATTGGACATCTTCTTGAGCATCCATCACCTCTAGGCACGTTGATGGACTTATGGAATCGGGATGCACAGCTGGCTTCCCATCCACACCTGCAGAGACGCCCCGATAAGCTGGATTGCATTCCATAAACTTTGCATTTGAAAATAGTAAGGTCGGATAATCACCTTGAGCATAAATGCAAGGATTTTCACAATTCAAATAGGAGTTCATCAAATTCACGGTTCCATTTGACAAACAGTTATAAAATCCAGTCCATGCCTTGTGCTCTGCCTGATGTGTTCTCATGAACTGCTTCTGCTTTGACATATTAGAAATAGGCTTGAGACCAGGACAACTTTTTCCAAGTGAGAGCCTCGGTTCAGCTTTAACAGCTAGATGGCTCTCCATCTCAGCTGGATTATAGCAATGATTTCGAACATGATATGGATGAACCCTCTGATATCTTGCATCAGATGCCCCAGATCTATGGCTGTGGTTACTGCTCTGCATTGCTCCCCATGCCCTGCCAGCCACAGCTGAAGGCTCTTGAGTATAACTTCTTCCGGTGAGTGGATTGGTGCAAGGTGATGGTACAATGTTTTCCCTGTTCAAATGACTGTGCAACCCTGCCTCAATCCTTCTCAAGTTTTTCGGAGCATTAACACTTTCACTGTTCAAAACCACTGCGGGATTGCCCCATTGCATTGGATCCTGAGGTACGGTAATATAATGACTCAAGCATCCTTTGCAGATCCCCAACTCATGGCTACATTTCCTCGACAAAATCTGCGCAGTTACATACGTTGGCACCGGAAGATTCCCATTTCTTGGAGTTAGAGGGCGTGGGCGTGCTACCCGAAATTGAACAAGATTATAACGACTCTCACTGCCCGGACAATGTGTGCCCACTTTTACGCAGTCCAACAGATCCATTGGGGCTTGGGGTCCAGAAGCCAAACCGGCAGGTGACCGGTCATACTTCACGCGCCCCGGGTGAGCGGAAAATCCCATCTTTGTATTTGAAATATCTCGAACCTTATTGTAAACAGCCAATTGTTTCACTAGAATTGGCTCGTTCCACCCCATATTCCTAACAGGATCATCACGAAATCCCGTCCCCGCAACGCCATTCACCGGATTCTTAACGACCGCGCAACCAACCCAACTGCCACGAAATCGGACCTCCTGATCTTTCTGGCCCTCGAATCCGCAACCATTGAAACCCTCCAACCCGCTCCTACCCAAAATCTCATTATCTCTACACACACCCCTCCGCGTATCACGATCCTTCCCGAGCCCACCCTCTTCGCGACATTTACCATCGCTACCGTCGCTAAAAACAAAGACCCAGAGCCTCGCGTGCTTACCGCGCGCCTCGAGCCTGTCGTGCTCCTCGATCATGCACCTGACGTCGTCGTCGGAGGCGACCGAGACCAGGGGCGCGTCCCCGCCGCCGCCGCCGCCTTTGCGGGCGCCGGCGTCGGCGTGGGGGAGCTGGTACTTGATGGAGAACCCGGGGGATGCTGGGGCAAAGGCCGGCGATCTTGGACGCGAGCCGGGAGAAGGAGACGCCGCGGTCGACGGAGACGATGCGGGTCTCGCCCCCGACGTAGCGCAGGTCGCCGGACGGCGGGCGGGGCTGGAGGGCGCCATTGAAGCTGCAGACGAGCTTGAGCTTTCTTGACGGGTTGCCGGCGGCGGCGGCGGAGGGTTTCTTCCGGAGGCGGGGGAGAGAAGGCGGTTCTTTCATGGCGAGAGAGAGAGAGAGAGAAGTGAGAGTGTAGAGCAGTTGCGAGTGGAGCCGGGAGTGACGGGAAAGGGGGATTTTATTCGAGTGGGATTCGATAAGAAATTTCCTTCTTTTTTTTTTTTTGAGTTGCCTCTCTAAATTTCAATAGATTTGTTATTCTTTATATAAAAAATAATTTTTTTTTCTTTTTTCTCCTGTGAATAACACCCCAAAATATACGAGGAGGATCGACACTACATAAATCTAGTAGCGCAACTGTGTAGCCCGTCTGTAAGATTGATGAATCATTCCGTGTGAAACAATCGAGTTTAGGCGTAAAAGAACTTTTTAAAGTATGTTTTTTTTGTGGTCATATTTTCAAAGTACCTGAATTTCCGAAAGTATGACTGTAATCTCACTTTCAATTGCCCGATCTACGGTGGAATCCCATGTTATTGAGTCGGATTTATTAAACTATGTGTGCATGCTTTTGTAGTTCGTTACGTGTAGCGCCTTGAACGAGGCAAAAGCAGAACTCATATTTGTCCTCCAGTCCATGGGTTGGGGAAAAGACAAAAGAAGGGAGAGGAGACACCTGCCACCGTCTGGATTCGTGCATATATTATAATGTATGGTGGAGTGGTGTCATCGATCATTTCACTGAAAGTATATGCTAACTTGCGCGCCTAACGAGAAAACTTTTAATAGTATAAATCATAGATAGATTTCATGAAATTGTAAATTCGAATAATATATTGAATTTCTATGGGAAAATTAGCCAGTAACAGAAGTCAAAATAAAGAGATTTTATTATGTCTATTTTCACTATAGAGTTGAGTATCATTTGGCCATGTGTTTCTTTTGATAATTATTGTATTTACATATCAAACTCATCGCTTAACTTTTAATCGACATTGTTGGTATCGATGTGGATGTGATTATGAAACAAAACAATGGCCCACATAAATATATTTTATTACTAACAAATAATGGTAGAGATGGCAATTACTCACAGAGGAATTATCCTGTCAACTTCTAGAACAATAAAATTGACACAACATAAATTAAAGTACAAATTGCTTTAGTACCATATCTTACAATTTTTTTTTTTGTCGGTATATCTTACAAATTGACACTCTTATTTTATGTAGTTAATTATTTTGTTGGAATATATGTTTTTTTTTTTTTGTCAAAAGTTGGAATATATGTTAGCCACCAGCAATCTTGGGGAAATAAATAATAATGAAAAAAAAAAAAAAGAGTGCGCACTTTAAGGTTGGCACTTGGGAAAGGTAGTCGCACATTGGGAATCGAGTCAAAAAAAGAGAACTTCAAAATCAAGTTTGGTATCTCTCATGCCGACGTGGACCACTAAAACCCACCTGAAAACCACAAAAGCCGATATATGGTTGGGGATTTGGGCCCAGCCCACGTGATATCGGGCCCACTTTCGAGTTCCAACCACGAACGACGCGTGTGGTGGTGATGAGTCGGTAACCTATTTCTCCATTTAAAAAATAAAAATAAAAATAAAAATTCATGACATAATTTCAATTTTTTTAATTTCCGGAACAATTTTTTGACTAAAATATAGGTTTTAAATAAAATAAGAGATAAAAAAAATTTCTTATTGCTTGCCCTCGTCGCTATTTCTTTTTCTTCTAGTTGGCTGTCTACTTGTCATCGCCAACTATCCGTTGTCCCGCCCCCTATCACCCATCGCTGCCCACCTCCCTTGCCTCTCGCTCGCACTACTTCCTTCCGGCCACACAGGAGGGAGAATTTTTTGTATCATTATCAAATTGATATTTTTACTTAAGAATTTGTTTGTAGAATGAAAATAGAAAAATATATTTCTGACCAAGGTTTAGGAGTAGAATTTCATCATCCTCGCCTTTAGCCATCGCCGCCTTCAGCAGTAGGTCTTGGGTCAGAGTCAGCACGTGAAACCCGATGGGCCAATTTAGAGTAGCCATGTGTTGGGAGCTGCTAATATGAACGAATCGGATGATGGGATTGATTTAGTGATTTGTACATTGATTGGGAAGTGACTCATTTTGGCATATAGGGACAAAACATCCACGTTTGATTTAGTTTCTCTCTTTTTTGAGGTTGTGATTTAGACGTGCTGTCCTTCAACTAAAATGACGAAAAAATATTATGGTATCATGGATATTGGATGACATCGAGGTTAGATCGTAAATCAAGCCTTAAAATTTTCAAAAGGGTTTTAGTTCAAATTTCTTCGTGAATTACACCCTAGAATAATTCGAGAGGTGTTGACACTACAAAAATCTTGCTATGTGATTGTGTTGCTTGTTTGGAAGGTCAAGGGATTATTTCATGTGAAATCGACGGGCCTAAACATTGTCGCGAGTTACTTAGTGTGATTGGAGGCTCGATAGACTCCAAAGTATTTCTTATTAAAGTGTGGTTGTAATCTCCCATTTCATTGCTTGATCCATATTGAAATCCCACACGGTTGCTCTCCTCGTGAAGTGGATCACTTGAACGATTTTATAACTATGTGTTTATACTTTATAGTTCGTTATGTGTAGCACCTTAAACGTGGCAAGGCAAAACTTGTGTTCGTCGTTTAGTCCATTATGTGGGCCCAAAAGAAAGAGAAGACTGTTAGAATAATTAAGCTCAAATCTTTTCAGATCTTATTTGCTTTCTCAATTAAATATTTTTACTATTAGGGGGAATGTTAGAATAATGTACTACACATGCTTCTAAAAGTTTAAACTTTTTAGAATAGTTGGTAGAGACCAAAATTTCATATGGTTCTAGAGTAGGAGGTTTTGAGTTCAAGTCTTTCCAAGCCCGTATTGTCTTCCCAATTGAACTTTTCACGTTTAGTATTAGGAAAAAAAACCAAGCTAAGCGTGATGGAGAGTTTAAGAATAATTAAATATAAATCACGCATTCATATAACAGTTTAAGCTTTTAAAATAATTGACAATAATCTTATAAAATCTATCGGAAAGAAAAAAGTAGAAACTTGCTGCCACCTAAATTTGTGCCAATATTATAATATATGATGGAGTGGCGTCATTAGCCATTTAACTAAAAGCATATGCTAACTTGCACACCTAACAAGGAACCTTTTCGAAATACAAATCATGGATAGATTTCATAAAATTGTAAATTCGAATATTTTGAATTTCGATGAACTAATTTTCGCATAGATAGATTTCAAAACAACTAGGTTTAAGGCTATCTAACATCTCGTATAAGTTAAGGGGTGTGAAGCCATTGATGGAGATTCCATCCGTGAGAAGAGGATCTATTATGTTCATTTCCGCTGTAGAGTAGGGTACCTTTCCTTGCAAGCGGTGGTAGGAAAATGCCACGTGTTTATTTGGACAACTAATTTTTATACACATTAAACTTATTTCTTAACTTTTAATTAACATTATAAGTCAATGTGGATGTGATTATAAAACAAAACCATGACCCACATACATATATTTTTTTTGATAATAGATCATGGCAGAGACTGTAACCATTTCACAAAGGACTTATCCTGCCAAATTCTAGAAGGAAAAAGTCGACGATGCATAAATTAAAATACAAATTACTCTAGATGCCACATCCTAGATCATTAAGTATAAATTAATTCCATCATTAGCGAATTATGGCACTTATTTTATGTAGTTAATTATTTTGTCGGAATATTTGTCAGCCACCATCATTTTTAGGGAAATAAAAAAAAAGAAAAAAAGAAAAAAGAAAAAAGGATGGGTACTTTAAGGTTGGCAATTGGGAAGTTAGGCGCATGTCGGCTTTCGGTTCAAAAAGAGGAATTAGCATGACAACTTCAAAATCAAGTTTGGTATTTCTCGTGCTGACGTGGACCCCTTGAATCCCACCTGAAAAGTGAAAACCACAAAAGCCGATGCAAGTGTGTCTCTTTGGTTGGGGATCTGGGCCCGGCCCATGTGTTGTCGGGCCCACGACACATGGGGTGATGAGTCGGTACCCATCTCTTAGCCGCCACCTCCCTAGGCCCCGCGTGGGTCTCGGTCAGGGTCAGCTCATGGGGCCCAGTGGCTGGCCTCAAGCAGCCACGTGTTGGGAGCTGCCAATGTGGACAGATTGGACAATATGATTTGATTTGTGCACATTGGTTGGGATTAGAGGTCGCAAATGGGTGGGTCGGGTCGAAAATTGATCGATCCATATTTGACCCATTTAACCCGTTTTGACTCATATTCTTGTAGTGTAAATCTAGTGACCCATACCCGACCCGACCCAACTCATATTAATAAAATATAACTTATTCCTATGTTTTTTTTTTTTTTTTTTTTTTTAAAATTAAAGTACTTCCAAGTTTATTTCTTATATATATTAAATTGTATTGCTAAAATAGTTTTATACAACACAAATTTAATGGACTATTTTTATAATTTTAAAATAATTATTTTTAAAAATCGAATTTTAATTATTTTTTATTTTAAAAAAATTATATATTTTTTCTCTTTTCTTTTTCTTTTTTTTTTTTTCTCCTTCTTCTTCTTCTTCTTTTTGGCTAGCTGCCGGCCATGACGACGGCCGGCGATCGGCCACGGTGAGCCTCGAGCTCGCCCAACGATGGCTAGCGACCGGCCGGGCGAGCCTCGACTCGCCGGCGTCGAGCGAGGCCGATCCCGATCCAATGAGGCTCGAGCTCGCCCGCGTGGGGTGGGGCCTCGACCTCGCCAAATCGGCGAGGTCGAGCCTCACCCGATGCCGTGAGCTCGAGCCTCGACAGATCTGGCGAGGCTCGGCCTCACCGCCGTCGCAACCCGCCGACAAGGCTCGGTGCCGGCGAGCTCGAGCCTCGCCTCGCCCGTCGTCGGCCGGTGGTCGGCCGTCGCCCGCTAGCCATCGGCTAAGGGATGAAAAAAAAGAAAGAAAAAAGAAAAAGAAAAAGAAAAATTGAAATATAAAAAATAATTATAATTTTGATTTTTTATTAATTTTTTTTTTTTTTATAAATTTAAAGAAGACCATGGCCATGGGTTGAAAGTGAGTCTAAATGGGTTATTAGTTTTAGATTTTAAAAATGGGTCGAAAATGGGTCACAATTCTGAACTCATTTTCGACCCATATAAAATTGAACTTAAAATGGGTCGAATATGGGTTATGGTCCATTACAATTTCATAACCCATATTCGACCCATTTATGAAATATATGAGTGCAAAATGACTCATTTTGTCACGTCTAGCTGAGAGTATCAGTCATTCCAATTTTCCAGATAAAAAGCAAGGCAAATGAGGGGTACTGTATTTTCACTCGAAAGCTGTACTTCAAACCCGTGGCAGAACCTTGCGACAAGCTTAAAGGTGTTTGGATTAGCAGAAACGTCTCGCAGGCAGTAAGATATCATTTCGCAGGAGTCTTTTTCCTCGAACAAAGCAGCTAGTTTTGCTGATTTTGCTGCTAGAAGCTCCTGATAAAACAATTGGACCGTTAAATTTTAAATTGCAATCAGCAATTCACATTACTTAGGCCATAACCATTGATCCAACAGAGAAAAGCAAAAATGAGTTTATGTGATCTGAGATTAATCTTGTGAAAAATTTCCTCACTTTACTTGATGCGAAGGGCTCACCGCCACAAACAAGAATCCGAAGTTCGGACGGCCAACTGGCCATGGCCGACCGGCAACCAGCTATTTTGTCGATTTGATCTGCGCAATCTAGTTGATCCAATCCGTCATGTAGAATTGGAGATCGAATTGGTTGTTGTCAATTTTGAATTTCCCACACTAATCTCCTGGGAACCATCTAGAATTGGTAAAGGGTCATTGCCTCCTAGAAACACCCAAAGAATTCAGGTTCTTTCATTGAAAAAAATAAATGATTTGAAAAATATTTTCTTAAAAATGGTTATCTATAGGTTATTTATTTTTCATGAAACAAACAAAATTTAAAATAATAAATATGTCAGTTTTTTTTTTTTTTTTTTTTTTTTGGTAATAACCGAATTTTATTTGTAGCATGCAAATAGTATTTTCATGTGAAAAAATTGCGATTTTACTTCAAACAATTTTTTATTTTTTATTTTGTCAAAAACGAGTTTTATTTATATGATAAACTGGACACAGCAGAGCCCAAACCGAGGGTATCGTTACAAAGCAAAGCCCAAAGGACCTAAGGAGGGGAAGATAGCCAATTTTGAGGAAGACTTGTTTTCCTTTGAGCCTGTGCAGTCGAGTCAGCCACTGGATTTGCATTTCTTGGGCAATAACCCAAGCCAGCCCACTTCTAATAATCTTAATAACAGAGAGAGGCAGTCTTTAATGATGGCTTCTGCTTCCCGACTGAAAGTCCCTTCGTTCTGCAACATATTTTATCATATAGGTGGCTCTGAATAGCAACATCCTCTGGATGCTTTTAATAGTTGGATACTTCCCTGCTTTTGGCTCTTTTTGACGAATAGCATTTGTGATTGCTCCATTTTTTATTTTATTTTTTTCTTTAAATTTCTTGATGTTGCTGCTCTAGTGTTCAATGTGGAAATGGTGCAACTACTACGTCGAACGAATTGCTTTTATTCTTCAATTTTATAAGGGGACATTTCGAGGAGGGGGAGGGAGGGAGAGGGAGGTGTGGATGGGCGAGGGCCGCAGGATTCGGAGGGCTGTAGGATTAGGGTCAAGGGGGAAATGGGGAAATTTGGTCGGAGGGCTGCAGGATTAGGATCAAGGGGGAAAATTCGGTAAAATTTGGTCGGAGGGCCACAGGATTAATGTCAAGGGGGAAATTTTGGGGGAAAAATTAGTGAAAAATTGGTTTGTACGGGAATGGTGGGTGGCACCATTCAGGTTTTAAAAGACTATTTTAGTAAAGAGGCGCATCAGAGGGAGTAATTAGGATATTATGGGATTTGAAGTATTATATTTTTAGCAGAGAGGCAAACCCGACAAGAGCGAGTTCTGAGGATATGGAAGAGATCATGGTAATGGGAGCCATGGTCCTAGTGTTGGTGGCTTTTCTGGTGATGAGTCAGTACCCATCTCTCAGCCGCCGCCTCCCTAGGCCCTGAGTGGGTCTGGTGGCCGGTTTCGAGCAGCCACATGTTGGGAGCTGCTAATGTGGACGGATCGGATGGTATGATTTGATTTGTGCACATTGGTTGGGAATCTTGGGATGCGACTCCAGTGTCACGGGTCGATCGATCGATTAGGATCGTGACCGTGCGGCAACTTGGGCACTTTTGGATCGTCTTGGATTGTCGGGATGTCCAAGTCAAGCCTTGCTCGATTGATCGAACACTCACTCACTCGATTGATCGAACACTCACTCGTTCACTCGGATCGTAGAGAGAGAAAGTTCCTAGAGAGAAGCTCTGGAAAGAAAGGAGCCTTTATATTGCTGAAATGGTTGGAATGTTTCAAATGAGGGGGAGGGCATCCCTTCTTATACTAGAGGCCCTTTGATTACATCTGTTGATCGACTTTTTATTCGGCGGACGAGATCGCATCGCCATATCTACCAACTACCGACACTTATGGTAGGAGACTTCTAGAATTTGGCGTAATGACCGTATCGCCCGCCCTTAGAACGTTTTGGAAGTCTTCTTGTTGGGAATCCAAGCGAGCACATGAGGTCCTCCTTGAGAAGGCGCGGCCCTTTAGCTCCATAAACCCCTTGGCCGTGACACTAGCATCTTTTGCATGTAGGGGACAAAACGTCCGCGTTCGATTTGTTCCTCTATTTTTGAGGTTGTGGTGGAGACGTATTGTTCTTCTTGTAAACGAGGATGTACTATTCAATTAATATCACGAATAAAATTAATATATTTATGATAAATAAATTTATTTTAAATAAATTTTTTGATTTTTATAAATTGTTATATTCGCGATAAATTGAATTTTACCGTCAAATTATTGAATTAAATAACACGTGACAATTGACGAGTATATTAATTTGAGCTTTTAACCTTCGTTCATCATATATGTATCAATTTGTAGTTTTTTTATGGAATTAATCTAAATTAACCAAAACCAACATATGGTAAATTTGACATAAATATATTGGTTTGGGGTTTTTTGTTGTACAAAAAATAATTTGGGATAAATTTATCACTAATATACAAATTTGAAATTTTTTATGGTTAAAAACTTTATTTAAGATAAATTTGTTACATGTGTACTAATTTTGGGTTTTTTATTTTATTTTATTTTATAATATCAACGTGAAAATTATTATGGTATCGTGGATATTGGATGATATTGAGGTTCGACAGTAATCAAGCTTTAAATATTTCAAGGTTCATATTTATCTCAAAAGCGTTCGACCTTGGCTTGATAATCCATCGTATTGCTAATGCATCTAGGATCTCAATTATCATTTAATCTTTGGGGGCATATTCAAGAATTAGACGAACATTAAAGTCGTTGGTATAAAGTGCTGTTGTTAATTACTCGGTCGAGACCAGAAAAGCCCCATCCACATAGGTTATGGAGAAATAAAAATTTGCACTTCATATTTTCTAGGTTATGCTTGAAAGACCTGAGCGCACCATTTATAGTCACAGTTAATAGACTAGGAGACTTAACTTGCTAATTGCGTGCAATAATGATATGCGCGAGAGTGAGTGATTCTGGGAATTGGGGTTTGCTAGGTTATGTACATACGAAGGGTGTGTTAAAATGATAGAATAGAGTGCTTTAGGATATATATTGATGGATTAACGTAGATGCATGATATAATATGATCACCACAAGGCCTAAAATGACGCCCTACCATTCGAGTATGAAGATCGAGATCTAAGGCATAAAGGACAAGTCATTGGCCAACGATAAATGACTTCCGGATAGTGGAAGCTCATCATCGAGGCCTATGGGGAAACCGCTAGCTAAGGATGAAGCGCTTTTTGACTCATCACCCAAGAACAATCCACCTTTCAAAAATTAAAAAAAAAAATCGGAATAGGAGTTATTTACTATCCGAAAATATTCACTCACATAGAAGAAGATCTCATGTATTTTAATTCATCCAAATCTATGTTATAGATGAGAACTCTCCTCAATTTATAGAGGGACTAAAACATAGGAAATAGACAAACATTAAAGAGACGTGAGAATCGCCCAAACATTTAAGGACACAGGGACTAGAAAGCATTTAAAGACCTAGTAATTGGAAAATTCATCAATGACATGGAGACCTGAAATATCGACTCTTCAGCCCAGCAATAAATCTTCCGAAATTCGTCCATCAGCCTTATCTAGAAAAATAACTATCTCGGAACTTCCCCAAATAACCAAGGAAATAACCAAGAATAGTCTTCCATCAAATATGTTGTTAATTAGTGTTGAAAATTGGCAACTATTTTGGCGAAACGGAACTTAATTTGCAAAAGTCAAAAATTGACAACTCCTTATTCGATGGCTCCGTAGTCAATCAGCAATTATTATTTTGTATCGCTAACTTGATTGATGGTCTTCACATCAACACCTTCATTTTGGACCCACCGCAGTAAGTTATAACCAAAATTTATCTTCACATCGACGCCTTCATTCTAGATCCACGCCTTCATTATGGATGCTCCCGCATCAGATAACATATCCAATTGCGACGTTCTTGCTTTACGGCTCAGCTGTTACTAGGCTCGATCATGTAAGGTTGGCAGTTCCCGACGACCCATTCACTCGTTCTCAATTAAATTATGCCATCATATCGAAACAATTGTGTAACAACATGAACGATGAGACTAGTCGACACGCACGAACACAAAACACAAACATGAATTCCCAGGCAGTATGCTTATGGGCCGGCCTTCTCGATGAGCCGCCGCCCTCATTTGCCACGCGTTGGGTCAGCTTTCAAAAGTCAAAGAAGGCGAATTATCTCCTGTCGATATATGTCATTTTCGGAGCTTGGCTACAAAGCAAAATGTTGCAACAGTTCTAAACTAACGGCATTAGAATGCATCAGTTCCAATTTCGAAATGTAATTTCTTCCAAAAATTTATTTCATCAGTATGACGATGATGGTCGAAATCACAGTTGTGATGATTGAACCTCATGCCAGATCAAAATTCAAGTCATATATAGCACGTATCTCAGTGTTACAAGGCGGTGCTTAACGATACAAGTCTCGCTCTGCTTGGTGCAATATCTGCAATGGTCTTATAGAGGGCAGATATAATGGCTTCAACGCGAGGCTATGGTAAAGTCACAGCCCTCAGGAGCTATTGACTCCTTAACTCAAAAGTATTCATTGATTATCTCAAGCGGACACATTTTTTGTCGAGGTTGAAGTTGAACTTGACACGAAACGCAATCCGAGCATCTCCTGTGCCTATTCTGAAAATCGAGTCAGACTGATAGTCTGAGCCCAAGACTTGAGTAAAATCAAAGACTCATGAAAATTATTTAAAAAAAAGAGTCATAAACTTATTACAATTGTATCAATTCAGTCATATATATATATATATATTTTACCAATTAAGTCAAAAAATTTTTGTATTTGTTTCAATTTTTAATAATATTTTAATGTTTTTCGAATTTATTTACTTGTTCTTTTCTTTGTTCTTTTTATTCTTTTCTTTTCTTCTCTTTTTTTTGCCCTTCTCTTTCTTATTCTTCCAGCTGGTCATTAAACCGAATTGATACAATTGTAATAGGTTTATTATTATTATTATTATTATTATTATTTTGGTAATTTTCTCTCAAAGTTACGAGTAAGACTCTTTCAATGTTTACATCAATGTCAACCTACGTCTATTCTCATATTCCGTGCAAGAAGTTATCTCTTCATTGATGGCATTGACTGTCGTTCTCCTGCTGTTCTCAAGATTCTTCCGTGAAGTTACCAGGAAAGATCCGCCCTCCTACTTCCCCCGAACAGATGAATTGATTCGTCATTTCGTCGTTCGACTAGTTGAATAGTTGATCAGTTGAATACGAAACTCGGTCAGTACTCCTTGGAGAACAAGCAACGGCAATACAATATATGCTCGGGTTAGCTGTCAATTTCCCAAGCTATAAAATGGTCATGAAAGCAATAAGTTTCGGAAGAACCATTTCCCACTACCTTCGCTTTCTATTCAGATTTCTCGTTATGACTAAGCAGGTCAAACCCAACGTAATCAGGGGGTAGTCAAACGGATGCTTCTCATTTTCATCGTCTGAAACATAAAAAAACTTCACATCAGTCCTTTTCTCTGATGGTAACTCCAGGTCAGCTGTACAGGCAGACAGGCTTATCTAAGCATTTTCTTGAATTTGGGCCTTTACTAGCCTATATGTAAAGTCATTGGCCCATCGTTGTAGAACAAGTACTGCCTGTCTGAAGTATAGCTCGAGCTCGAGCTAATTTGACCACTTAAGTTCAGAAAAAGACGACCATGGATTACAGCTACTGCATGGCCACTCACGACCAAATGGTTCGTTGTGTCGATGACTCTGCTTCGAGGTGCTCGAGTCATTTCAGTAATGTCCATGACATTGCTGTGAAATCAAAAATGGGACATAAGAACTATGCCAGACAAGTCTTTTAGAAAGATACAGATGTCTGATCCCATGTTCAGAGAAAGCTTCTGCATTTTACTTCTTGTTTTTTTTTTTTGGGTGCCTTTTCGTTTGTCTTTAATTGAGCAATGCAACTCCCACGTACGAGATGTTCTGAGCTCGAGACTCCCGTTGTTTATTAATCTCTGCGACTTTTTTCGTTGAAAAGAATGCAGAGGCTTCAATCGTCAACGCAATTCCAGCACTTTCACACAAAACCTGAAGTAGGACAACTTTAGTGGCCGAGGAATGAGTCGACTCTTGGAGGATACGAAAGTGGTCTGTCCCTCCTGGAAGAGAAAAGAAAGGAAAATACAACTTCTCTTCCTGCAACTCTTCTTGTTTTCCTTGTTACTTAGCATCTTTCTCAAAGACTGAAGCTTTTTCAACAATGGCCTCGACCTCGCTCTGTATCCTAAGAAACTCGTGCAAGTTCCATGCTTTACTCTTCTTTCTCTTCTTTCGTTCCTTATCGCTCTGTTTTTCTGCAACAACAACCGACACACTCTTGCCGGGTCAGGACATCAGCGGCAACAAGACCTTAGTGTCGCCCAACCAAGTGTTCGAGCTCGGATTCTTCAGGACTGGCGGGTCCTCCTCCGTGAACTACTACGTGGGCATTTGGTTCCGAGACGACCCGTACCAGAAACCCATCTGGGTCGCCAACAGAGATAACCCAATGTTGGATTCCTCAGGCGTTCTCACCATCAGGTACGATGGGAATCTGGTGATCACCGATAAGAGGCAGATTCCAATGTTGGTTAATAATGAGATGCTTGCCCCTAGTAACAGCATGCACGCCACGCTTCTTGATTCTGGAAATTTCGTTCTTGTGGAGGGAGAGAGCCAGAGCGTTGTCTGGGAAAGCTTCTTTTATCCATGTGACACGTTGTTGCCTGGGATGAGACTTGGGTGGTTCAACTTACGGACCGACAAGTTGAGGGAACAGTTCCTGGTCTCGTGGCAGACCCCATCTGTTCCTTCCGCCGGTTCGTTCGCTCTCGGCATTGATACGAATAACGAGACTGCGATCCGGGTGTGGCACTTCAACTTCTCACGGGAGATTGGGTATTGGGACGGCTACAGATTGAGGTTCCTCTTCAACAGCTCACTGGATGACTACAATTTCAGTTACGTGACTGGCAGAGAAGAGATATATTTCACTTTCGCTAATAGGAGGAATGATAGCATTTCCTGGTTTGTGATGGCGCCTTCGGGGGAAATTCAAGCTTTCACTATGATAGGGAAGGAGATATCAATGATGTATAGTCCGATTTGCAAGAATACTTCCTCTTCCGGTGCAACTGACTGCTTCCTCGAGCAGCCGGTGTCTTGCGGCAATGGGAATAACTTTTCTAAGATAGAAGGGGTGATGCCAAATCCTACTGTGTTCAATGACTCAGTTCGTCTGGGTATTAGCGACTGCAGCGTCATGTGCAGAACCAATTGCTCTTGCACTGGTTTTGCTTCTTATCGAGACGATGGGACTGGATGTGTGTTTCATTACGAGGACACTAGCTCCATTTTAGACAGAATTGGCCAAGGTAATGCCACTGTATTCATCCGTGGGAATGCGACCAAAACTGCCGACCAAAATCCAAGGAGATCAGGTAGGCGTCATCTTAGTTCTTGAAATAGTGTCAAATCTCAAAATTATGTAAAAGAAAACAACAAATAACTCTGACCCCACAATGTTGCACTTACCTGGCTGAAGTAGATCTTATGTTTGCATATTGGCTTTAACTTTCATCATGAATTCATCATCAAGCGGTTCATCTTTGTGTTTAAAAGTTAGCGTAGCATCCCCTTTTCTTGTTATATCGCTGCCGGTGCAGAAAAATGAGACGGTTCTATTTTCAGGTTCTTGGAACAAGAGGCTGCTCTGGTTGATTGGAATCATTCCTGCGGCTATATTGGTAATTTCTGTGGCAATTTGCATCTCAAGAGGGAAATATTCCACCTGTCTAGGTATTGAGTCATTGACTATGCCTGAACAAATTCATAAGATCGTTGTCTTCTTAGCCTTAAATAGTTTGCTTGATTTCTCAAGTAGCAGCTTGGAAGGAGGATTGGACCAACACAAATCGAAGTTTGGAGCTGTTTCTACAACAACTGGGTTCAGCACGAGGTCAAAACAACAACACCAGTAGACTTGATTCCGTCGAAAAGAGGGTTCATGAGCTCCCGATTCTCAGTTTCTCTTCTGTCACAACATCTACAAATAATTTCTCCCCAGCAAATAAACTTGGAGAGGGTGGTTTTGGGCCCGTATACAAGGTAGTTTGCCCACCGAAGTACACTCGGTTACCAACACTTGGTTTCTTGTGGGTTTATCTTTTAGTTTTGGTTCATTTGGTCACTCTGCATTAGAAGCAGTGTTATGAAGTCATGACTCTCATTATGATGTTAAGTTTGATTCTTCAGCATTCCTCTAAAAACTCTTGCAGGGCATGTTGCTGGGGCGTGAATTTGCAGTAAAAAGACTCTCTAGGAAGTCCGGACAAGGGATAGAGGAGTTCAAAAATGAGGTTCAATTAATATCCAACCTTCAACACAGGAATCTCGTTAAGTTGTTGGGCTGTTGCATAGAAAGGGAGGAAAAGATTTTGATCTATGAGTACATGGCAAACAAAAGCTTGGATTCCTTTCTTTTCAGTATGTAACTGGATCATGGCAATGCCTCTATTGATTTATAGTCCCACATTCGTTTTTTGGGTCACTCATGAGATAAATTACAGATCCTAACAAGAAGCAACTGCTGGACCGGAGGAAAAGAGTTTCTATAATTGAAGGGATAGCTCAAGGGCTTCTTTACTTACACAAGTATTCTAGGTTAAGGATCATACATCGAGACTTAAAAACCAGCAACATATTGCTAGATGACGACATGAACCCAAAAATATCAGATTTTGGGATGGCAAGAATTTTTGGGGAGAACGAAGCAAGGGCAAGGACGAATAAAGTTGTGGGAACCTAGTAAGTCTCTCGCATATACGTGTAAAATTTGATGCCCATGTCTTCTGATATGTTTTAATTGTTTTCCTTTTCTTGAGCAGTGGTTATATGTCTCCAGAGTATGCTGTACATGGGCTTTTCTCGACGAAGTCTGATATATTCAGCTTTGGTGTTGTTATGCTCGAAATCATTAGTGGCCAAAGAAACACAACTTTCACTAATCGAGATCGCTCTCTAAACCTGCTTGGATATGTAAGCAATTGCATTCTTCTTATGATCTCATATCCAAATCTCCTAACACTTAGCTTTCAAATGGAAGTACTGAACTAGTCCTCAAAAACTGTCTGCATGTAGGCTTGGGAGCTCTGGAATAGCAACCAAGGCATAGCGTTAATTGATCCGGTGGTGGCCGACACATCGGCAAGTGGCAAACTGTTGCTATGCCTCCACATTGCTTTGCTGTGCGTGCAGGAACGCGCAGAAGATAGACCGTCGGTGTCAGATATTGTTACTGCATTAAGCAACAAAAATGCGGATCTGCCCCCGCCAAAGAAGCCAGCGTTCTCAGCCAATATCGATTATTGTAATTCACCTCGACAGCAAGATCTTTCGACTAATGATATAAGCTACTCTGTCATAGAGGCTAGATAACTACTGTAGATACCATCTCAACAGCTTCTGCAGCTAAGATATTCTATTAATTTGTGAATATTCAGTCAAGAATTTGCATGTGAAGTGAGATTAGATCATTCCTTTAAATTTCTCAGCTAAAATTTTCTGAAGATTCTTTTATTTGTCAAATAAACAGATTCCTGATTATTGTGCACTGCAATTCTGAATTTCATTAGCTTCTTCTCAGCCTCATAGTGGATGAGTTTTTCCTTTATTCTTCAGAGATCATGAATTTGATGAATAATTCATGTCCACACCCTAGGATCAAGCCAAATGGAGAATTAGTTCCTCTTGTTTTTGTATTCAATGCCAGTTACAATTTAGCTGCTAAGATTCTAAAACAGACTGGCTTCTTCTCCTTTCTTGCTTTCCCTTTTCTTTTGGGTCAATATGCTAGTGAAATACATTTTGCATAAGAAGTAAACTGGATTCTCAAACTTCAAGGAGTGAACCATAACATAGTCAAAGGGAAGACAGTCTGGAGTCTCTAACCAGCGTGTACCATGCTTGGTGTAAACGATTGTGGAATTTTTCGGTCCAATCACTTGGAGGTAAATCTGAACAGTTCTGAAAGCAATAAATTCTCCTACATGGTTGCTTTCCCTATCAAGGAAATAAAAGCTAATTCTCAAGTTGTTGATAATATCTCAGATGTCATTTTCTTATTTTCACTACATAGTGATCTTGTTCTTCTGATGGTGGTGCCTGATTTTTTTTTTTTTTTTTATGCTAGTGCCTTATTTGGGAATCCATTTCCACCGTAAAAGTGAGTTTCTGTCTGATGAGCATCAGAGCATCTCTCAATGCAAAAAGCCTTGTATCACTAATACAGAATTTGTTATTCAAGACTAGTATCTTTTCAGATATACTGCAGCTATTCTGCTTTGGACTTTCTGGTTCCTCTCTTGCGGCTTATGTCCATTGATTGTTTCTTAAGTATTTGCTGCTCATCCCCGAGTTCTGATGACTGAGTTTATCGGAATTAGAAGCTTTCCTCTCAAAAGGCGTGAATCCCGTTTTTCCAAAAAATTCCAGCATTTTTCCACTCTCTGGTTAATTGATCATACTGAGCATCAAATCTTGAAAAGCCATAAGATGTTCATCTGAGATACGATCTGCAATAGAAAGAGCTGTTATAGGGTCAGCATTTTTGTTGATTCCCATGTCGATTGAATTGACAGGGAACTCAGACTAGGCGAGAATTGTTACTTTGTGGAACAACAGTGTTAGGCAAGTCTGCCAACTGATGCAAGTTCAGACTGTCCTAAAACTGCATTGAACTTGGATTGAGTATGCCCACGGACAAGGTAGTAGTGGGCAAGTGGCCAGAACTCAAGGAACGGAGCAATGTAAGAGTTACTAAGAACGCAGCTAGAGAAGAGGAGGTTTTGCGGAGACACACTGACTGCCAAAATGAAAAACAACAGTTAGATTTATTCTTCTTTTACATTGTAGTTGCAAGGACATCGCTACACTTGGGCCGATGGTTTTCCATTCAAAGGTCTGGTATTTTAACTACAAGTTGCAATTCGAACCTTTGCAATGTGATGCAATGTTAGTTTATGACATTTCAGTCTTCATATTTGCACCAATGTGGGTAGTTTGGTTTTCTTTACATTGAGATAGGAGGCAAACCATACCTCTTTTGGCTCGAAGTTAGATTGTTTCAAAGTTCAGAATTATCTAGTATTGACTTGGCCATTCCTACTGATGACACCATGTTTGAAAAAGCTAAATGATCATCATGATATTACCCGCTTATTTTCACTGCTTGGCAGTCGACGCAGTTTGACGTCACAGTTTCATTGTGCATCAAATCCAGTATTTTTGAATCATGTTGAGGATCACCATAATCCCCTGCATAAGTTTTCAGAAAATAATACCATTTGAAGGACAATTTCTTGGCAATCAGCATGGCTTTGAACGATTAGTTCGAAGAAGCGCAGACCGTCATTTGACTTTTTTTTACCAGTGTTATGTGCGCATGAATATATTGAGCATTTTGATCCTTCTCCAGAGACCCTTCTGGATCTAATTGAAGATATATACTGAAGCATGGGCATGCTAATTAAGTTCCCTTCTTTGAGAATTCTAAAGGCGATGATGAAGAAGAAAGGAGTGAACAGATTATCATGACTCTTGTGCCTAAGAAACCAAGGCAGTTTCAACACCCTTGTTGGCTTCATAATACACCGTGAAGGTCTCTGTCAGATGAACAACACGTAAAAGGATCCACGCTTTGATCACAGCATAAAATGAATCTGGAGTATGTTTCTTCCTACTGATTAACCACACCGAGGAAAATTGGAGGAGAACAAAAAATCAGAACAACTAGTTGAATGATGGTGCTCCATAAGCAGTTCAATGACATATAAGTTACTTGTACGAGAGGAATTTTATCGTCGAATCTGACTGCTACCTTGCTTCCACCATGGAATAGGTTATCTCAATCGACGAGCAATCTGGCTGCTCTTGTGAACCACGATAACCAACATGTGAAGAAAATGCCGGCTGTTTCGGCAAAGGCAGATTGGAACTCTCATTAGTTAGCATTGAAACGACTTCTGACATGTTTGGTCTATCTTCTGGATGCTCTTGTAGGCACAACAGCGCAATGTGGAGGCATTGAGGGAACTCTCTTACGGAAGACGGATCAGCTGAGACAAAGTCCATTAACTTGACCCCTCCTCCAGATTTCCACAATTCCCAAGCCTAACAAACACGACTTTTTGAGTCAGCTCACAGATTGTGTAAAAGGAGTTTGAGGTTATTTGTAAATGTACTTCAAAATGTCGGGCTAAACACTGCAACTTACGTATCCTAGCAGGTTTAGAGAGCCATCCAAATGAGTGAAGGTTGTGTTCTTTCAAGAAGTTACTAGAAAAGAGGAATTATTTCATCGCTTAGTTATTCAGATATTTGATCAGTCAACTACCAAACTTGATCGGGAGTCGATGGAGAACAATCGCTGTCCACACAATTTGCTCAGCTCAGCTCTCATGTTCCTATCTATAAAATGGTCGAGGGAGGAATAAGTTTTAAAGAACCATTTCCCACTAACTTTGCTTTTTATTGAGATGTCTCACTCTGACTAAGCAGGTCAAACACAACTTCGTTAATGGATTAGTCAAACTGACAATTCTCATTTTCATCATCTGAGGCATAAAAAACTACCCATTATTACTATTCTTTTATGATAACTCCATATTAGTTGTACAGTGGACGAGCTTATCCAAGCATTTTCTAGAGCATTTGGATGTTTAGGTTTGGTAATCATTCTGTTCCTGAAAATAACTTTTGCTTAGAAATGATTATTCTTTATTTTGTTCCCTTGATAAGTTTTAGAGCATTTTAAGGTGTTTTGTAATTGTCCAAATTTTCTATTTCTAGAATAAAAATACTTTTGGTGTGACCCTTAATTTTTTTAAATTTTTTTTAATACTTTTACTATATTTTTTTTCTTTTTCTTTTTCCTTCCCTCTTCTTCTCTAGCCAGTCACCGTCACGACAATGGCTGATGATCGGCTAGGCAAGGTCTGGCGACCTCGCCAAAGCCTCACTAGGCTAGGGCAAGGTTCATTAAAGGGATTACAAAATCGTTATATGTATTGATTTGTGTACCTCATTTATGAAAGGCATTATGTTGTGAAAGGGTATATCTTTGGTATAGTGAAAACTATTTATGATATTGATTCTATATTGGTTTTCTGGAAAGCATTGATTTGTTAAAGGATATATGTTTTGGTTTGTAAAAATGTATTTTGATTATGAGATTGATTATGGATTGGCATTCTGATGTTGGAGAATAATTGTCACGCCCCAATCTTTGGGCACGCGCCCATCTCTTGCCTTGGTCGATTAAAAATTTGCGATATCCAAGGACGTATTGCCGACCCTTTTATTTTAATGCGCATGCGGAAGCATATAATAAATCCCCAGACAATAAAACAATGGGATAGGAAAGTAGGACTCCAAATTTCAAACCTTCACTCTTATATACATTGCAAACCAGTGCACATATATATACAAAGTGAACTATTAAGTCCAATTCAACTTAAGCCAGTTTAAAAACAAGGTCTCCAAGCAGAAGTGGGGTCTACAAGCTACGGGTTCCTATCCTCCTCTTCATCATTCTCCACGCTCCAACTGGAGCCTTCAGCAGACTGCACCGAACTTTCAAGATCTTCAAAATCCAAATCTACTGCATCTCGGATCTTAAATAATTATTCAATAACCAATGAGACAACGTCTCAGCAAGTTTTACCCCCTAAGACCCGATTAGTAAACCAATATACCTTAGGGCTGCCTATGCACAACACGAGTTAGGACTTACCTTGGCCTCGGATTATGTCCTGCATAGTAGCACAGATCAAAAAGGCACCCAAGCAATCACATCACAGATCGAAGCATCAATCAAATTGACTCAGTCGATTACATGTCAATCGAACCATTCACCGGTCATTTCCATTCAATCAATCAATTCACAACATCAGATCAAGCAATGATCAATCAACCTAGTCAATTACATGTCAAACAGACCAACTCTAGGTCATTCCCAAACATCAATCACATGTACTCTCTCGGGTGTCTTTCTCGCCAACTGCCATACCATCACCGATCACGTGCATTCTTTAAGGCGCCGTTTTCGCCAATGATATCCCAATTACCGAATCACGTATCATTTATGGGGTGCCGTTTTCGCCAAGGTGACGTATGCACTAGACAATTGCGTGTGTTCTTTAAGGCGCCGTTTTTGCCAATGATGTCCTTAATTACCGAACCACACATGCTGATAACAATGTATTTAATAGACAGTTACGTGCATTCTTTAAGACGCCGTTTTCGCCAGTGATATCCTTAATCACCGAACCACGTATGTCTATAAGTTACGTACATTCTTTCTCTCTAGTGCCGTTTTCGCCAACGTGACATATGTAATGGGTAGCAACGTGCGTTCTTTAAAGCACTGTTTTTGCCAGTGATATCCTTAATCACCAAACCACGTTTGTCCACTTACATCGTACCTAATTGGTCTTAGCCGATAATTCCTAGTTTACTCTCATGATTCTTTCCGCTTTACAACTCATCAAAGCATTATAAATGTTAAATAATCATACTCGGCCATCTACTAATCAATCATTCAATTCCACTCAATTTCAATCAATTAAGGAACAATTCCTCAAATTGCACAATCAATTCAATTCAGCACAATGTGGAGCTCAAATAAATAAACGGACTGCACCATGACAATTAGCACGAAATTCCGGTCACCGGCCATCCTAGTTGAATTTTCGGAAAAATAATTAATTTCGAAAAATAAATAAATAAATATTAAAAATCCAATTTCTGGCCGTATTGCTTGATTGGAACCCGAAGCGGGTCGGGAAAAATCCCGAGATACATTCAATAAATATTAGAAGTTCTCTACTTGCTAGTGACTAAGTTTAACCACATAACATGCATCATTAAGTAACTAATTTAATTAATCTAAACTAATCTAACCACCCAAGTGCACTTAATTAAATATATCCAGCCCCTAAGCATAATTAGCAAACTAAGAAAGCATTAGTGAGCAAAACTCACTTGTGCAAAGCGAAGATTGGAACACCGCGACGGCGACGTGACGGCGGCCGAATCCCAAAATTTCGGCGACGTTGATGGACCCTCGGGCTGGGCCCAAAGATCTTGCCTCGCGGGCTTGGGCTTCAAAGGAACTTGCTGGACTTCACTGGATTATGGGCTGAATTGGGCTGCTGAAATTGACAACGTATTGGGCTTCAAAGTTAGACTGGCTTCAAGTGGGCTGCTGCACTTGCATTTGTGGGCTTGGGCTGCTAACTTCTTGGGCCGAACTCCACTAGCTTGTGGGCTGAAGAGGCCGAACTAAGGGCTGCTGGGCCGAATTTTCCTAAGCTGAGGCTGATGATTCAGTGGGCCTGGAAATTTGCTAAAGATGGGCTGCGGCTTACACGAAGATGGGCTCACGAAATTCGCTAGAGACGTGGCCGCTTCGGTTCGGTGAGATGAAGTCAGCTTGAGGAGCTTCGCTGATCTTCGGTGGCAGCGAAAGGGGCAGAGGACTTCGGGCTGCTCGACAGCTCACCAAAATCGAAAGAAGAAGAAGGTAGCTGGCTTCTTTGGTGGACGCTGCTTCAATCAACAAAACCGAAGGTCTTCGCAGGAGATGAAAGCAAGCAGATTCGGTGGGCTTTGGTGCTGCTGGACGCGAGGGCGTGGGGTGCATGCGGTCAACCAAGGGCTTCCATGGTTGATGGTTGACCAAGCTGAGTTAGGAAATTGGTAAGTGGCGCGGGTGAGTGGGGGAGAATTCGGTGGCCGCTTAAATGGAAAGAAAATGAAACTTCAGTGGAGGAAGAAACAAGCCAAGGGGATGCTGTCGTGAGAGAAATAAATGGAGAGAGAGAATTTAAGGGGATGAAGCTGCGGTCTTTTAAGAAAAAAATGAGGGGGAACGGCAACAAAGAAAAATGAAAAGGTTTGAGAAGCCGTGAAGAGGAAGCCAAGGAGGGGGCCCAAAGTCATCAATCCTATCCCTTTAATTCAATGCTTGGTCTCCTTTAAACTTGCATAAATATCTCAATGTCCCCCACATACTTTCTCCACATTAAAATCTCATAAATTATCCAATTTTGAAGTCAAAATTCCAGCTCCATCCAAGGCTCCGAATTTTCAATTTTCTGACTTTGATATCTTCGACAAATTCCCCATAATTGATCTCCAATTTCCTCAGAGAAAAAGCCCATATCATTTTTGCAAGTCCCTAACGCCAAATAGTTCAGCTTGGAAGTTAAAACTCTCGCCAATCCGGCCAATCCGAATTTCTGTTAATTTTTCCGTAACGTCCGAACCGATTTTTCGTAAAAATCTCGAACTTGACGGAATTTTTCTGAAAGACAAGACGATGTCCTATAAATGAACCGTGACATGCTCGAATATCCGATTCCTGAAATTGAATTCAATTTCATGGTTAAAATTGACCGAATGCAATTTTAGTCCGATCCGACCTATTGGGTAGCTTTTAAAGATTTTACCGCGGTTATATCCCTTAACGGCTTCACCCAATAGATCGGTTAACTCATGAGTGATCGGCTCAGAGAAAAAGGACTATAAGCGCGTCGACGAGATGCCCATTTCATATTATTCTGGACGAGTTGAAAATTCAGGATGTCACAATAATTTGATGCATATTATTACTGTGAACCCGGTTAGGGGTTTCTTTGATGCATATTGGTTTCAGGAAATCTTTTTAGGCCGAGGCACCGATTGATAATAGATGGAGATCTTGCCAAGGGCGGAATCTTGGCCTCCTTATGTCCAAGCGTTGTCTAGATCATAGTTTGATGTTGTGCATTAGATTGGTCAGTGGAATGGACGATTAATGTGTGATTTGATGAGATGCATTGATGGAATAGACTATTGATATGTGGTATGAGATTAATCAATAGAATAGACCAATGATATGTGAATTGATGAGATTGATTAATGTACCGAATCTTTGACATGAGTATTTCTAATATGTAAAAATTTCTGTTAAAAAGAAGAATCTTCTTTTTGATTTCGTAGATATGCTATACCGTGGATTTTAATTAAATGAGTTTCGGTATGGTTTTGTAAATATGTATAATAGGTATTTGATCGGTTCAAAAGATATATACACTACTCAAAGAGCTGTGTTGCTTATCCCATTCCTTTAAAATCTTTTCAAGTTGTTTAGCTAGCAACAATTGAGTTGAGAGTGTTATTGGCAAGGAGCTTTTGGTAATTGATTTTCGAATATGACTTGAGTTGAGATAATTGGATATAGACATTTTAATATTAGTTTTGTGTTTAAGGCAGTGTTCTTGGGTGGAAAGATGGCTATGTCATCTCCCTATTCTTATAGGATTTATGGTGTGATAGTTTTAACTCTCAAACGGAATTGAATTTGGCTTGGACCGACAAGTTCAAGGTCGGATCAAGGGAGAACCGGTTCGGTTTTGAGTTTCGAGAGCCTAGAACCACCCTAGGACCAATTCACTTCCTGATTCCAAGGTCGAAATCCTTAGATCTACTTGAGAATTGGTTCCGATCTAGTTCCCATTCCCAAGTTGAACCTTTGTTTGACCCAAACTACAAATATTAACAACCACCCACAAAGACAAACATCCCGCGCATAGTCCTTCTTCCTTCGTTGTTCAAATAAACTAGCGATTTCTCCGATTACTTAATCAAATCCACCATATATGTTATTTTAGATATACACCTTTGATTTGTTTAGTGACAATCGTGGACTCGCAGTTACTAAATCATCATCATCACTAGCGTTGCCGATCGATTTTAGGAAAAGCACGAACCTCCTTGATGCTTCCATTGGAGACTTGAAGTTGAGTCAGTTTCGGGTAGAACCCGAAACAAAAGTGGAACCGACTAGTTCGGTTTATGATTCCAACAGTCGCAAGGTTGTTTCCTAGTTCTACGCCGAGAACTAGGTTGAAAACCGGCTCATCCCACTCATAATTTCAACATATTCATAACATTGCGAAATGAATATGGAATGATACGTGATTAAAACTCGAACTTAATAATAACGAGAGACAAGTTGGGAGAAATTTGGAGAAACAGACAGCTATTTAACGGGGTTATTGAGTTGAAGTGATTAAGCTTAGAATACTTTGAAGCAAAGTCAAATTTGGAGGGAAATTTGAGAAACGGACGGCATAAGGGACCGGCCAAAAATATTAGCAATTCACCTATTTCCCCGTAAAGTTCAGTGAAAGGTAGCCTTCTATAGAGACGTTTGATCCCAAGTTCTTAACTGGGCCGCGCAGCTCCCACGTTCAAGATGCTGTGAACTCGAGACCTCGTTGTTCATCAATCACGGTGGCTTCTTCATGAAAAAGAATGCAGGGGCTTTCAATAGTCGACATGATTGATTCCAGCTTGGAAACCTCAAGTTGGACATCCGAAAGGAAAGACTTCTGGCAACTCTAATTGTTCGTCTCTTCCGACATTGAACCGCTGTACCCGGTTGACTACCAGTTCAGATATTACTTTTCGCCTCTCCCGTCACTCTCTAATGTCTTTCGGGAAAGACTTCTGGCAACTCTAATTAATTGTCTGTCTCTTCAACGCTGAACCGCTGTACCCGGTTGACTATCAGTTCAGAGATTACTTTTCGCCACTCCCGTCAATCTCTCTCTCTCTCTCTCTGTCTCTCTCTAATGTTTTTTGTTTGAACAGATCTCTCTCTAATGTTGATTCGTCTAGATTGTGCCATGTCTTTCGCTAAGACAGAAACATTTTCAGAAATGGCCACGGCGTCGCCCTTTCTCCCAAGAAACTTGGGGAAGCTCCGTTCCTTTCTCTTCTTTTGTTCCTTCTTGCTCTGTTTGTCTGTGACAGCAACCGACACGCTCTTGCCTGGTCAGGACATCAGTGGCAACAAAACCTTAATATCTTTCAACCAAGTGTTTGAGCTCGGATTCTTCAAGACCGGGGGGTCCTCCTCCGCCAACTACTACCTGGGCATTTGGTTCCGGGAGGACCCCTACCAGTTACCCATCTGGGTCGCCAACAGAGAGTACCCGATTCCGGATACCTCGGGCGTTCTCGCCATCAGGTACGATGGGAATCTGGTGATCAACGACAGGAGGCTGATTCCGGAGTTGGTCAATCCTGTGATGCTTGCCACTAGTAACGGCACGCATGCCACGCTTCTTGATTCTGGCAATTTCGTTCTTGTGGACGGAGAGAGCAAGAGCGTTGTCTGGGAAAGCTTCTTTTATCCAAGTGACACATTGTTGCCTGGGATGAGACTTGGGTGGTTCAATTTAGGGACAGACAAGTTGAGGCATCAATTCCTGGTCTCGTGGCAGACTCCATCTGTTCCTTCCACCGGTTCTTTTGCTCTCGGCCTGAATAAGAATAACCGGACCGAGCTCCGGGTGTGGCACTCCGAGGTCTCACGGGAGATCGGGTATTGGGATGGCAGCAGATTTAAGTTCCTCTTCAACAGCTCACTGGATGACTACAATTTCAGTTACGTGAACAGCAGTGATGAGATATATTTCACTTTCGCTAATAGGAGGAATGATAGCATTTCCTGGTTTGTGTTGACGCCTTTGGGGGAAATTCAAGCTTTCACTATGATCGGGAAGGAGATATCGATGGTGTATAGTCCGATTTGCAAGAATACTTCCTCTTCCGGTGCAACTGGCTGCTTCCTCGAGCAGCCGGTGTCTTGCGGCAATGGGAATAACTTTTCTAAGATAGAAGGGGTGATGCCAAATCCTACTGTGTTCAATGACTCAGTTCGTCTGGGTATTAGCGACTGCAGCGTCATGTGCAGAACCGATTGCTCTTGTACTGGTTTTGCTTCTTATCGAGACGATGGGACTGGATGTGTGTTTCATTACGAGGACACTAGCTCCATTTTAGACAGAATTGGCCAAGGTAATGCCACTGTATTCATCCGTGGGAATGCGACCAAAACTGCTGACCAAAATCCAAGGAGATCAGGTAGGCGTCATCTTAGTTCTTGAAATAGTGTCGAATCTGAAAATTATGTCAAGAAAACAACAAATAACTCTGACCCCACAATGTTGCACTTACCTGGCTGAAGTAGATTTTATGTTTGCATATTGGCTTTAACTTTCATCATGAATTCATCATCAAGCGGTTCATCTTTGTGTTTAAAAGTTAGCGTAGCATCCCCTTTTCTTGTTATATCGCTGCCGGTGCAGAAAAATGAGACGGTTCTATTTTCAGGTTCTTGGAACAAGAGGCTGCTCTGGTTGATTGGAATCATTCCTGCGGCTATATTGGTAATTTCTGTGGCAATTTGCATCTCAAGAGGGAAATATTCCACCTGTCTAGGTATTGACTATACCTGAACAAATTCATAAGAGAGTTGTCTTCTTAGCCTAAATAGTTTGCTTGATTTCTCAAGTAGCAGCTTGGAAGGAGAATTGGACCAGCACAAATCGAAGTTTGGAGCTGTTTCTACTACAACTGGGTTCAGCACGAGGTCAAAGCAACAACACCAGTAGACTTGATTCCGTCAGAAAGAGGGTTCATGAGCTCCCGATTCTCAGTTTCTCTTCTGTCGCATCATCTACAAATAATTTCTCCCCCGCAAATAAACTTGGAGAGGGTGGTTTTGGGCCCGTATACAAGGTAGTTTGCCCACCGAAGAACACTCGGTTACCAACACTTGGTTTCTTGTGGGTTTATCTTTTAGTTTTGGTTCATTTGGTCACTCTGCATTAGAAGCAGTGTTATGAAGTCATGACTCTCATTTTGATGTTAAGTTTGATTCTTCAGCATTCCTCTAAAAACTCTTGCAGGGCATGTTGCTGGGGCGTGAATTTGCAGTAAAAAGACTCTCTAGGAAGTCCGGACAAGGAATAGAGGAGTTCAAAAATGAGGTTCAATTAATATCCAACCTTCAACACAGAAATCTCGTTAAATTGTTGGGCTTTTGCATAGAAAGGGAGGAAAAGATTTTGATCTATGAGTACATGGCAAACAAAAGCTTGAATTCCTTTCTTTTCGGTATGTAACTGGATCATGGCAATAACTGGGTCATGGCAATGCCTCTATTGATTTATAGTCCCGCGTTCATCTTTTGGGTCACTCATGAGATAAATTACAGATCCTAACAAGAAGCAACTGCTGGACCGGAGGAAAAGAGTTTCTATAATTGAAGGGATAGCTCAAGGGCTTCTTTACTTACACAAGTATTCTAGGTTAAGGATCATACATCGAGACTTAAAAACCAGCAACATATTGCTAGATGACAACATGAACCCAAAAATATCAGATTTTGGGATGGCAAGAATTTTTGGGGAGAATGAAGCAAGGGCAAGGACAAATAAAGTTGTGGGAACCTAGTAAGTCTCTTGGATATACGTGTAAAATTTGATGCCCATGTCTTCTGATATGTTTTAATTGTTTTCCTTTTCTTGAGCAGTGGTTATATGTCTCCAGAGTATGCTGTACACGGGCTTTACTCGGCGAAGTCTGATATATTCAGCTTTGGTGTTGTTATGCTTGAAATCATTACTGGTCAAAGAAACACAACTTTCACTAATCGAGATCGCTCTCTAAACCTGCTTGGATATGTAAGCAATTGCATTCTTCTTATGATCTCATATCCAAATCTCCTAACACTTAGCTTTCAAATGGAAGTACTGAAATAGTCCTCAAAAACTGTCTGCATGTAGGCTTGGGAGCTCTGGAATAGCAACCAAGGCATAGCGTTAATTGATCCGGTGGTGGTTGACACATCGTCAAGTGGCAAACTGTTGCTATGCCTCCACATTGCTTTGCTGTGCGTGCAGGAACGCGCAGAAGATAGACCCTCAGTGTCAGATATTGTTACTGCATTAAGCAACGAAAATGCGGATCTGCCCCCGCCAAAGAAGCCAGCGTTCTCAGCCAATATTGATCATTGTAATTCACCTCGACAGCAAGATCTTTCGACTAATGATATAAGCTACTCTGTCATAGAGGCTAGATAACAACTGTAGATACCATGTCAACAGCTTCTGCAGCTAAGATGTTCTATTAATTTGTGAATATTCAGTCAAGAATTTGCATGTGAAGTGAGATTAGATCATTCCTTTAAATTTCTCAGCTAAAATTTTCTGAAGATTCTTTTATTTGTCAAATAAACAGATTCCTGATTATTGTGCACTGTAATTCTGAATTTCATTAGCTTCTTCTCAGCCTCATAGTGGATGAGTTTTTCCTTTATTCTTCAGAGATCATGAATTTGATGAATAATTCATGTCCACACCCTAGGATCAAGCCAAATGGAGAATTAGTTCCTCTTGTTTTTGCATTTAATGCCAGTTACAATTTAGCTGCTAAGATTCTAAAACAGACTGGCTTCTTCTCCTTTCTTGCTTTCCCTTTTCTTTTGGGTCAATATGCTAGTGAAATACATTTTGCATAAGAAGTAAACTGGATTCTCAAACTTCAAGGAGTGAACCATAACATAGTCAAATGGAAGACAGTCTGGAGTCTCCAACCAGCATGTACCATGCTTGGTGTAAACGATTGTGGAATTTTTCGGTCCAATCACTTGGAGTTAAATCTGAACAGTTCTGAAAGCAATAAATTCTCCTACATGGTTGCTTTCCCTATCAAGGAAATAAAAGCTAATTCTCAAGTTGTTGATAATATCTCAGATGTCATTTTCTTATTTTCACTACATAGTGATCTTGTTCTTCTGATGCTGGTGCCTGATTTTTATTTTCTTTTTTGATGCTAGTGCCTTATTTGGGAATCCATTTCTACCGTAAAAGTGAGTTTCTGTTTGATGAGCATCAGAGCATCTCTCAATGCAAAAAGCCTTATATCACTAATACAGAATTTGTTATTCGAGACTAGTATCTTTTCAGATATACTGCAGCTATTCTGCTTTGGACTTTCTGGTTCCTCTCTTGCAGCTTTTGTCCATTGATTGTTTCTTAAGTATTTGCTGCTCATCCCCGAGTTCTGATGACCGAGTTTATCGGAATTAGAAGCTTTCCTCTCAAAAGGTGTGAATCCCATTTTTCCAAAAGAGTCCAGCATTTTTCCACTCTCTGGTTAATTGATCATACTGAGCATCAAATCTTGAAAAGCCATGAGATGTTCATCTGAGATACGATCTGCAATAGAAAGAGCTGTTATAGGGTCAGCATTTTTGTTGATTCCCATGTCGATTGAATTGACAGGGAAATCGGACTAGGAGAGAATTGTTACTTTGTGGAACAACAGTGTTAGGCAAGTCTGTTGTTTTTTGAAAAAAAAACAGAGGAGGAGTTGACAGCAAAAGCTATGCGTCGTATTCAGAAAAACTGAAAAAAAAATGTTCAAAATACATACTAGAACGTAACCATAAACCCACGTTGCCCTCTAAGGTCCACAAAACCAGCAACAAACCAGAATAGCTAAAATACGTGCAGCTAACTGCTCCTACATGATAAGATTGACCAAGTAAAACAACAATTAACAAACTCCTAAAAAACAGGACACCAACAAACTGACTAAACAAAACAAAGAAGAAAAAAAAAACAGAACGTGCAGTCTCGATACATCAACACTCTCCTCCTGGATCAAGTACTGCACACTCCTAGCTTTGCCTTGAGAAGTTCAAATTGACCAACATGAAATGACTTCGTGAATATATCTGCAATCTGGTTTTCTGAACTGCAATACACCAGTTTCACCTCTTCAGCCTTTTGCACTTCTCTCAAGAAGTAAAACTTGACCTTAAAATGCTTTGTTTTTCCATGAAATGCTGGATTATGTGAAATGGCCAGAGTAGCTTGATTATCCACAAACACTTCTATGTCTTCTTCTTGCTACATATGCAGATCATCCATCAGCTTCTTTAACCATAATGCTTGATTCACAGCTGCAGTAGCTGCAATGAACTCAGCTTCTGCAGTTGATTGAGCCACTATTTCCTGCTTCTTTGAACACCAGGAAAAACATGCCGACCCAAATGTAAAGCAATAACCTGAAGTGCTCCTCATATCATCCATTGATCCTGCCCAGTCACTGTCAGAATACCCCTGCAACTTAAACTCTTGAACTCTACAAAACTTAATCCCATATGAAAGAGTACCTCTTAAGTACCTCAACACCCTTTTTGCAGCTACCATATGCAACTCACTTGCACAATTGAGAAATCTAGATAAGACACTTACAGGAAACATGATGTCTGGCCTAGTTGCAGTGAGATACATAAGACAACCAATCAAACTTCTATAAACTTTTTCATCTGCAGGTACTAATCCATCCTTCTTTTGAAGCTTTTCCTTATGACCCATTGGTGTACTCACACTCTTGCACTCCTCCATGTTGAATCTCCTTAGGATCTCCTTCAAATACTTCTTTTGACAGATAAAAACTTCATTCTGAGTCTGCCTAACCTCCATTCCTAGAAAATATGACATCTCTCCAAGATCGGTCATTTCGAACATCTTCATCATCTCTTGCTTAAATGCAGTAATTTGAGCACTATTACTCCCTGTCACTAGCATATCATCCACATAAAGAGACACCACCACTAAGTCAAATACTAACTTCTTGACATATAGAGTGGATTCACTGAGGCTTTTCTTGAAACCTAGACCCAACAAGTGCTCATCCATCTTACTGTACCATGCTCTGGGAGCTTGCCTTAAGCCATAGAGAGCCTTTCTCAGCAAATAAACTTTCTCCTCCAGGCCTAGTGTAACAAAGCCTTCTGGCTGCTCAACATAAATCTCCTCCTGCAACACTCCATTCAAAAATGCAGATTTCACATCTAACTGATATACCTTCCATCCTTGTTGAGCTGCTAAAGCAAGAATCATTCTAATTATATCAAGTCTTGCCACGGGAGCAAAGGTTTCTGAGAAATCAACTCCCCAAACCTGTGCATATCCCTTCACCACCAACTTGGCCTTCTGCTTATTCACTAAGCCATCATGATTAAATTTGGTCTTGAAAACCCATTTTACTCCAATCACCTTCCTATCTTCAGGCCTATCCACTAGCTCCCATGTCTGGTTCTTTTCTATCATAGCCAACTCTTCCTTCATTGCATTCATCCACCTCTGATCACTTGTAGCTTCCTCATAACCTGCAAGTTCCAAAACAGCCACACTACACCTTTGATATATATCAGTCAACGATCTGGTACCTCTAACTGGAACATCATCCACCAATTCATCAGGTCCCAATGAGACCTCTTTGTGCTTGCCTTGTGGCTCATTTGTCCAATCCCATTTCTCATCTTCTAGAAACTGAACATCCCTACTAGTGATCACCTTTCCTGTCTGTGGTTGATAGATCCTATAAGCTTTTGACACTAAACTGTAGCCAACAAAGATCCCAGGTTCAACTTTCTCTCCCAACTTGTCTCTCTTGACCTGTGGAATATGAGAAAAACACAAACAGCCAAACACCTTCAAATTTCTTAGAATTGGCTTGACATCAAACCAAGCTTCAAAGGGTGTCTTCATCTCCAATACCCTCGTAGGTAATCTATTCAGCAGAAAAACTGATGTGTTTGCTGCTTCTGCCCAAAACTCTTTTGGTAGATTTTTCTCATACAACATACAACAGACACCTAGTCATCTCCATAATAGTTCTATTCTTCCTCTCACTAACTCCATTTTGTTGTGGAGAGTAAGGAGCAGTAAGCTGATGCTCAATTCCAGCCTCTTCACGAAAGAGTTAAATCTCGTGAAGTGTATTCTGTTCCATTATCGAGATCTAATGACTTGAATCTTGCAGCCACTTTGGTTCTCAACCCATTTCTTAAACTTTAGAAATACCCCAGCAACTTCTGACTTTTGCTTCATAAAGTAAATCCAGCACATTCTAGTATAATCATCAATGAAAATAATGAAATACCTGCTGCCATTTAGTGAAGGAGTCACTTGTGGACCACATAGATCTGTATGAATCAGTTGTAGCTTCTCTGTAGCTCTCCAAGTGGATTCCTTGAAGGGAAGTCTTGTGCGCTTACCCCGGCAAACAAGTTTTGCACCCCGTGATCTGCTCCTCCAGGCTTGGTAACCCAGTTGCCATTTCATTCCTCTTTCACGTTTATTCTTCATTTCCCTCTTTGCACTTTCACCGCTCTAGCCACCACTATCCCACTAACTTATTCCCCTTGGCTGTCGCACACCCTCAACTCTAGCATCTCATCATCACCCCCATCTTCCATCACGCCAGCTCACCACTCCACCATCTCTTTTTCCCTCATGTCCAACAGTCCTGGGCTAGCTCCATCTCCACTATTGGCACCTCACACCATCCAGATGTCCAGCGTCTCACCCGCACGTCCACCACCCACCAAATGACCTCACCGCCTCATCACCAGCACACCAACGCATCCTCCTCAATCAGCAACCACCAACGCCGATGCTCCACAGACAACAACCACTGAATAGCCACCCGTCCCAACAATTAGACCGCAACTCCAGCAACCAAGCTCCTCCTTGGTCGAGCCCTTGTAGGGCCTTTTTCCGCCACTAGCTGGCCTTCGTTGGAGACGCGGTAGCCTCGAGTCTTCGTCACCGTCGCACTGCCGTTGCTGTGAGCCTGCTGTCGTCGAGTTCCGGTGAGTTAACTCCTTGATCCTTGATTAGATTGTTAATTACACTTAGGGGATTAAATTAGTGTTAATTAGCTTGGTTAGATTAGTGTTAAGTTGGATCAGCTTAAATTCGGATATGTTTACTAGACCCTTGCTGTTTATGATTTTTGTGGGTTAAAATGTGTCACGATTTTGAGATTGCTTCATTCTTGAAAAATGTTCTAGACATCTTCAATTATGACATATATTTTACTCAATATTTTATGGATTTACAAGAATGAGATTTCAGTTTCATTACAATCAAAACAAAATCTTGGGTTGTGTTGGAACTTGTGACCTTTTGGTGTTGAAAGGATTTTTATCAACTCTTAGAGTTCAATTTTCAAAAGAGTTTCTTTACAAAAGTTGTTCATCACATCTTGTAGTTTAACATAATCAAAGTTCAGAGCAAACGGATATGTTTTGGATCTCGAATTAAACTAATTTTTGAAAACAGAATTTTTGGACATGGACATAGTTTTGGTAACGGTTTGAGCGATTTACTGCTCTTAATATAGAAAGGTCTGGGTCAAGGTGTCTCATGAAAAGTGTTCGTTTAAGTGTCCTTTATAATATATTCAAATTTGAGAATTTTCAGAACTCATTTGATTATGTTGCTAAACTTAATTTTGTAGATGCGCAAGTGAACCGGGATTCTGTTGTTTAGGGCTGGTTGTGGTTTTGTAGTTATTCTCAGTGCCTTGCTTGCTGGATAATGTGTATTTAGTGATTTGGTTGAGCTTTAGCATGCTGAGGACTTATGCGTGGTATTATGAGATTGATCGCTCTATGTTGGTTCCGATTTTTATTGCAAAAGATGGCTTTATAAGCTTTTAAATAGAAAAAAACAATGAGGTGTTGGGTTAGGCACCAAAACTTATTTGCTCAACAAAACTATGAGGTTTTAAATTAGGTGCATGCAAAGTTTGATGGATTATTTTTGAGTACGAGAACACCTATGAATTTCTTTCCAAAAGTTTTAAAGAAAAAAAAATGGGTTACTCTAAATTGTTTCTAAAAAGAGGGGTTGGACAAAGAATTAGAAAAAAAATATGGTGTCGGGTTTGGATGCCAAATTTTATGTGATCAATAAAACCATGAGGTTTCAAACTAGGTGCGTGTAAAGTTTAGCGGGTTGATATCAAATACGTGACCCCGTACGAATTTATTTTCGAAAGCTTTGAACAAAAAAAAAGAAGAGTTGCCAAGTTGATTTTTGATAAGGGATTTTGATGTTCTTGACTATATGATGGAATTATGGGTGGTTTTGATAGCTTGTACGTGTGTTGTGGTGCAATTGATTGTTGGATGGTTACCAATTATTATTACAAAACTTGGTTTTATGGGCTTTTAAATGGAAAAATACCAAGTGTCGGTTTTGACGCCAATCTTTTATGTACTATGTAAAACCATGGAGTTTTAAAATGGGAGTGTACTCAGTTGGATGGTTCGATTTGAATACTTGATGACGCATGATTATCTTACCGGGATTTCTAAAATGAAGAAAAAGTGGCCAAGTTCATTATTTGAAGACGTGCGGATCCCTGGAGTGCCTTAACTTTGCACAAAGGAACACTTAAGTGCCATAACTTACAAAAGGTACACTTAAGTGCCAAAATCGGAGTAAAATGGATCACTTGAGTGCCAATCCGGCCAAAACGCCGACGTGGCATTTTTCCGGCGAAGCGAGCCCAAAACGACGCCGTTTTGCTCGCTGATGTGGCAAATAATGCAAAAACGGCATCGTTTTGGGCTGATGTGGTAAAAAATAAAAATAAAAATTAATTAAATTAAATTTAGTTAAAATATTAAAATTATTTTAAAATTTAAAAAATTTAAAAAAGGGGGAGGCGGGCGAGGGATCGGCCCTTAGTTACCGCCGCCACCGCCTCGCCACTACCGGGAAGGGCCGGCGACGGCGGGGTGAGGGTCGGTCGGGGTCGTCGGGCCACGGCCAAGGGCTGGCGCCCGCCGGCGGCGGCGAGGGCTCGCGAGCCCTCGCCATAGATTAGGGCGAGGTCGGCCCTCGCCCATATCCAACGAGGGTTGGCGGCCCTCGCTCGGCCGGGCCAAGGGCTGCCGCTTGCCAAGGGTCGCCCTAGCGGGTGGAGGCCCTTGGCCGGGCCGGGCGAGGGCCGCCGACCCTCGCCGGATCTGGGCGAGGCTCGTGAGCCCTCGCCACCGGTTGGCTGGGGTCGGCCCCCGGCTAGGGCCCGCGACCCCGGCCGACCCTCCCCCCGCCGTCGCCGGCCCTTCCGCGGCGGGCGGGGCGCGGCGGGAGGGCGATCCCTCGGCCGCCTCCCCCACACCCCTTTTAAATTTAGTTTATTTTTTCTAAGTTTAAAATAATTATTTTTTAATATTTTAACTAAATTTAATTTTAAAATTATTAATTTTAAATATTTTAAGTAAATTTAATTTAATTAATTTTTCATTAAATTTTTTTACCACGTCAGCCCAAAACGACGCTGTTTTTGCATTATTTGGCTATGTCAGCAAGCAAAACGACGTCGTTTTGGGCTCGCCTCGTCGGAAAAATGCCACGTCGGCATTTTGGCCGGACTTTGGCCGAAGTGGCACTTAAGTGATCCGTTTGTTTTCGAATGTGGCACTTAAGTGTACTTTTCGTAAGTTATGGCACTTAAGTGTTCCTTTGTGGCAAGTTATGGCACTTGAAGCGTTCTTATCCCATTATTTGAAAATGAGGCATTTGAATGCAAAGCACGGTGTTCTTGACCAAATATGTGCTCGTGTGATCACCCAAATACCCTGATGTGTTTACACGGGGTAGTGAACTCGTCCTAATGCATTTACACGGGATGATGCCTAATTAAGTTTGGATGCCCCATGTCAACGGATGCCGGTCGTGGTGGAGGCCGGGCCGATGCTTCTGTGTGGAATGCCGTCTTGATGCGTATGAATACGTGGGATGATGCTGTGCCCGACGGAGCGGGACGATACCCGGTTATGCTGGATGACACTGACTCTTGAGTTGGCCGTGGCCATTGGGTTGTAATAACTGGAACATGCCTGAGTGGTTGTGATAGCTGCGCCTGATTATGGGGCAAAATTGTGTGGCACGGTATGGGACGTGTCATAATAGTTTGGCCTTATACTTAGGACCCATGTGAGTGAAATGATGTGTTCTGGTTATTAAACTACGCTTACTGCATTAATAATAGCATATGTGATGAGCTAACGTGCAGGTACGCGTCGAGGCGAGGTGAGTTTTGTATGGTGTGTACTTAGGACCGCCTTCGAGGTGAATTTGTGTCCTAATCGAGGTTTAGGGTTTTGACTCGTTGAGATTTTATCTCACCTCGTCATGGGCTAACCTTTTTTAGGGCCGTAGCGTGGAGATCTGCTGAGTGCGGATGTGGTGGGCGCGAGATGCGACACCTTTTAGCTAGCCTTGTTGTTAGCGAAGTTTAGGGTGACCCTGATCCTTAAAGGTTTTTGAGAGGGTCGGTTGGAAGTTGCCAGTGTAAGGACTTGTAAATCATTAAACTTCCTAGGGACAATAGTGGTTAAATAAATAAGTTGTTTTTGGCAACTTTTGTGGTATGTTTTTGCTATCCCTGTTTCTAACGATTGATTGGGTGTTGTATTTAATTCGTTTCCGCATGTGTTTAATCGAAAGATAAAAAAACAAAAGAAAGGGTCGGCGATGCGTCCTGGGACGTCACATTTTTAATTAACCGCCGAGGGATGTGCGTGTGCCCGAGGTTCGGGGCGTGACACGGCGACCTTGCCTTGGCTAGGTAAGCTTGGCCCTGCCTAGATCTCGCTCACCCAACCATCACAAGGTCGGCCTCACCATGGCCAAGTGACGCTGACCTCACGGTGGCCTGGCGAGGTTGAGCCTTGGCCAATCGTTGGCGAGGCCACAGACCCTCATTTGGCTAGTTGCCAGCCTCGCCCAACCGAGGGGAGGCCAAGCCTCGGCCAGCCATCGACAAGGCTTGTCCTCGCCAACCATTGGCAAGAGAAAGAAGAAGAAGAAGCAAAGGAAAAGAACAAAAGAAAAGGGAAGAAAAGAAAATAGAAAAATAGAAAATAGAAAAAAAAAGAAAAGATTTGATTTTGGAGTTGTTCCCAGGAACAAAGAAGTTTTTTTTTTTTTTTTTTTTTTTTTTGCTTATTGATTCTGTTCCAAATCTATTTAAGAAAATAAATTTATTATCGAGAACAAAAAAGTTACCAAACAGATTTCTGTTCTATTTTCGTTTCGTGGGATAAAAGAGTAGGATCGGATATTATTTAGTCAGTTACCTAACAAGCCCTTAATAGGATTTCAAAGTGAAAGTGTATCAATCGCATAAAAACCAAAATTCACTCCACTGGATGATTCAATCGAAAGTTTAATGACACGATTGCATGATCCATTAAAGTTTAGTGATCGCTCATGGAATTTACCGCAGATAGATCATTATTTAGCTCTATAATGGGATCCAACACATTGGTTTTCAAACCCCAAACACCAGGAACCAGGATGCCGTTCTTGCATCCACATTATGCCTAACTTTTTCCTCGTTGGCTCCACGTTTTCTCCTAGCTCAAATTACAGCCAATTTGCCATTCTGTCAAGAGTTTATTCGGGTCGAGTCGGGCTTGGATCGATGATCTCAACCATTTAAATAGCATAAATTCAAAGGTAGAAGCAGTTTGCCCTGTTATATATGCCCAAGAGAAAAACTGAGCTGAGACGTATAGTTTCAATTTTTCTTTTTCCAAATCTGTAGATGAAGGCGAATGCGATTTTATTTTCTTCGCACGTGGGTCATTTGGACCGACAGATTATAAGAATCGACTGCAAAACCTCGTGTTGTTTTCCTACAATTAATTTACTGACGATCTCTGCATGTACAAATTGACGTATGAAGTTGAATCTTTCAATCCTGTTTTTACTAGCCACTGCATTCTGGGTGCACATTGTGTACCCGACGTTGGTCGTGTTTAGAAAAGATTGAGAAGCTTTACCCCGGGTCGTGAACAAGCCAATATCACTAGATTTACTAGACGTTTTTATAGATAAGGTTTTTTTTTTTTTTAAAATGTAAAGAATAAAGACACAAATAGTCCATAAATTTTAACTCAATGTGTAATGTAATTCTTAAACTTGTAATTTATTTTGTGTAATGTTGCCTTGAATTTTTAATTTATTGATTGCACATGTTGAAAATAGTTCCTAAATGATGTGAAAATGTTCAACGTTGTCATTTTATTAATTCAAATTCAGGGAAAATAATAGTATTGCTTTTTTTTTTTCTGTAATTTTCTCATTTTTATCTTGCCCTTCAATTATATACATAACGAATAATGTATTCTACATTCGATGCACTTTTTTTTTTTTTTTTATATTTAAACATTACTATTAAATATACATAACGAATAATGTATTCCACATTCGATGCACTTTATTTTAATTATATGTATACCCGATGAGTGAAAATAATTATCGAGCAATAACTTAAAAAAATTATATATATATATATTAAAAAAAAAAAAAAAAAAAAACCACAAACCAGCAGTTAGACGTGACAGATGTTGTTTAACGAAAATGATGTTAAATAATATTTTCGGAGTTTGGCTATAACACAGACTATTGCAACAATTCAAAATCGATGGTAGTAAAATGCATCACTGCAATTTCTAGTGTCGTGAGTGCACCAACTCTGAAAGTTCAAGGAGATAAAATGTAATTTCTGTATAAAATTTATTTTCCTGATAATAAAGGAGATGACCGAAATTACATACTTTAATATTTTAATCTATACACGCTTGATCATAGTTTAAGTCATGAAGTAGCACCTATTAATATGTTAGTTTTAAGGGCTGGTACTTGATATTTTTAATCTAGAACCGTTTGATTTGAAATCTCAAATTTGTGCATGTATATAAAAAATTTAACGCAAGTCTTATAATGGATAGATGTAATGGCTTCGATGCGATTATGATATAGTGAAACCCTCGTGAGCTCTTGATTCTTAACACAAAAGTACCCTACATTATTCGAACTTGAGGTAATACTCATCAAAGTTTGAGCCGAACTTGGCGTGAAACGTGACTCGACTATCTCTCACTTCTCATAGAGAAATCGAGCCGAAGTCAAATAGTTTAATACTAAGACCTAGTCAAGATCAAAGTTTTGAATAAGTCTCCTCATCGATGACATCAAATGTCATTCTTATTTAATTCTCATGTTCTTCCAAGAAGTTACTAGAATGGAGGAATTATTTCATCGCTTAGTTATTCAGATATTTGATCAGTCAACTACCAAACTTGACCGGGAGTCGATGGAGAACAATCGCTGTCCACACAATTTGCTCGGTCAGCTCTCTTGTTCCTATCTATAAAATGGTCAAAGAAGGAATAAGTGTTAAAGAACCATTTGGATCGGCCCGGATCGGCGGGACTGGAGATCACCGTTCAAGTCATTTGTCATCGGGGGACCGAGCTCCATGTCCACAATACCGACCCCTCATGTTGTGTTTCTGATAACTTCGCTTTTTATTGAGATGTCTCACTCTGACTAATCAGGTCAAACACAACTTAGTTAATGGATTAGTCAAACCGACAATTTTCATTTTCATCATCTGAGGCATAAAAAACTACCCATTATTACTATTCCTTTATGATAACTCTATATTAGTTGTACAGCGGACGAGCTTATCCAAGCATTTTCTTTGAGCATTTGAATGTTTAAGGTGTATTTGGTAACCATTCTGTTCATGTGAATAATTTTTGCTCAGAAATGATTATTTTTTATTTTGTTTCCTTGATAAGTTTTTGAGCATTTTAAGGCACTTGGTAACTACCCAAAATTTCTATTCCTAGAATATAAATATATTTGATGTGACCCTTAATTTTTTTTGTGATTTAGAATTTCTTTTAATTTTTAAATATGTTTATTATATTTTTCTTTTTTTTTTCTTTTTATTTTCCCTTCACTCTTCTTCTCTAGCCAGTCGCCATCACGACAATGGCTGGTGATTGGAGGTAAGGTCTGGCGACCTCGCCGAAGCCTCACTAGGCTAGGGCAAGGTTCATAAAAGGGATTACAAAAAATTGTTATATTTATTGATTTGCGTACCTCATTTATGAAATGCATTATGTTGTGAAAGGGTATATGTTTGGTATAGTGAAAACTATTTATGATATTGAATATGGATTGGATTTCTGGAAAGCATTGATTTGTTAAAGGATATATGTTTTGGTTAGTAAAAATTTTATTTTGATTATGAGATTGATTATGGATTGGCATTATGATGTTGGAGAATAATTTGATACTTATTATTACTGTGAACCCGGTTAGGGGTTTCTTTGATGCATATTGGTTTTAAGAAATCTTTTTAGGCCGAGCCACCGATTAATAATAGATAGAGATCTTGCCAAGGGCGGAATCTTGGCCACCTTGTGTCCAAGCGTTGTCTAGACCGTTGTTTGATGTTGTGCAATAGATTGCTCAATGGAATGGACAATTAATGTGTGATTTGATGACATGCATTAATGGAATAGACTATTGATATGTAGTATGAGATTAATCAACAGAATATACCAATGATATGTGAATTGACAAGATTGATCAATGTATTGAATCTTTGACATTTCTAATGATATGAATATTTCTAATATGTAAAAAGTTATGTTAAAAAGAAGAATCTTGTTTTTGATTTGTAGATATGCTATACCATGGATTTTAATTAAATGAGTTTCGGTATGGTTTTGTAAATATGCATAATAGGTACTGGATTTGCTTAAAAGAAATATACACTACTCAAAGAGCTGTTTTGCTTATCCCATTCCTTTAAAATATTTTCAAGTTGTTTAGCTAGCAACAATCAAGTTGAGAGTGTTATTGGCAAGGAGCTTTTGGTAATTGCTTTTTCGAATATGACTTGAGTTGAAATAATTGGATATAGACATTTAATATTAGTTTTGTGTTTAAGGCTATGTTCTTTGGGTGGAAAGATGACTATGTCATTTCCCTATTCTTACCAGATTTGTGGTGATAGTTTTAACCCTCAAATGGAATCAAATTGGCTTGGACTGACAAATTCAAGGTCGGATCAAGGGAGAACCGGTTCGGTTTTGAGTTTCGAGAGCCTAGAACCACCCTAGGTCCAATTCACTTCCTGATTCCAAGGTTGAAATCGTTAGATCTACTTGAGAATTGGTTCCAATCTAGTTCCCATTCCCAAGTTGAACCTTTGTTTTACCCAAAATACAAATATTAACAACCATGCACAAAGACAAACATCCCGCGCATAGTCCTTCCTTCATTGTTCAAATGAACTAGCGATTCTCCAATTAGTTAATCAAACCTGCCATATATGTTATTTTAGATATACGCCTTTGATTTGTTTAATGACAATCACGGACTCACAGTTACTAAATCACCATCATCACTAGCGTTGCCGATTGATTTTAGGAAAAGCACAAACCTCCTTGATACTTCCACTGGAGACTTGAAGTTGAGTCAGTTTCGGGTAGAACTTGAAACAAAAGTGGAACTGACTAGTTCGGTTTTTGGTTCCAATAGTCACAAGGTTGTTTCCTAGTTCTAGGCCGAGAACTAGGTTGAAAATCAGCCCATCTTGAAACTAACCATCCATAATTTCAACGTATCCATAACATTGCTTTGAAATGAAAACGGGATGATATGTGATCGGAACTTGAACTTAATAATAACGTGAGATAAGTCAGGAGAAATTTGGAGAAACAGACAGCTATTTAATGGGGTTATTGAGTTGAAGTGATTAAGCTTAGAATACTTAGAAGCAAAGTCAAATTTGGAGGGAAATTTGAGAAACGGACGGCATAAGGGACTGGCCAAAAATATTAGCAATTCACCTATTTCTTCGTGAAGTTCAGTGAAAGGTAGCCTTCTATAGAGACGTTTGATCCCAAGTTCTTAACTGGGCCGCGCAGCTCCCACGTTCAAGATGTTGTGAACTCGAGACCTCGTTGTTCGTCAAGCACGGCGGCTTCTTCATGAAAAAGAATGCAGGGGCTTTCAATAGTCGACATGATTCCAGCTTGGAAACCTCAAGTAGGACATCCGAAAGGAAAGACTTCTGGCAACTCTAATTGTTTGTCTCTTCCAACACTGAACCGCTGTACCCGGTCGACTACCAGTTCAGGTATTACTTTTCGCCACTCCCGTCAATGTCTCTCTCTCTCTAATCTTTCGGGAAAGACTTCTGGCAACTCTTAGTAGTATTGAATAGAAATTGAAATGGGACGTGGCCAAGTGGTAAGGCAACGGGTTTTGGTCCCGCTATTCGGAGGTTCGAATAATTGTCTGTATCTTCTAACACTGAACCGCTGTACCCGGTTGACTACCAGTTCAGATATTACTTTTCGCCACTCCCGTCAATCTCTCTCTCTCTCTCTCTAATGTTAATTTGTCTATAACTGTGTCATGTCTTTCGCTAAGACACAAACATTTTCAGAAATGGCCACTGCGTCGCCCTTTCTCCCAAGAAACTTGGGGAAGCTCCGTTCCTTTCTCTTCTTTTGTTCCTTCTTGCTCTGTTTGTCTGTGACAGCAACCGACACGCTCTTGCCTGGTCAGGACATCAGTGGCAACAAAACCTTAATATCTCCCAACCAAGTGTTTGAGCTCGGATTCTTCAAGACCGGGGGGTCCTCCTCCGCCAACTACTACCTGGGCATTTGGTTCTGGGAGGACCCGTACCAGAAACCCATCTGGGTCGCCAACAGAGAGGTACCGATTCCGGATTCCTCGGGCGTTCTCACCATCAGGTACGATGGGAATCTGGTGATCATCGATAAGAGGCAGATTCCGGTGTTGGTCAATCCGGTGATGCTTGCCACTAGTAACGGCACGCATGCCACGCTTCTTGATTCTGGAAATTTCGTTCTTGTGGAGGGAGAGAGCCAGAGCGTTGTCTGGCAAAGCTTCTTTTATCCATGTGACACGTTGTTGCCAGGCATGAGACTTGGGTGGTTCAACTTACGGACAGACAAGTTGAGGCATCAATTCCTGGTCTCGTGGCAGACCCCATCTGTTCCTTCCACCGGTTCGTTCGCTCTCGGCATTGATAAAAATAACGAGACTGCGATCCGGGTGTGGCACTTCGACTTCTCACGGGAGATTGGGTATTGGGACGGCTACAGATTGAGGTTCCTCTTCAACAGCTCACTGGATGACTACAATTTCAGTTACGTGACTGGCAGAGAAGAGATATATTTCACTTTTGCTAATAGGAGGAATGATAGCATCCTCTGGTTTGTGTTGACGCCTTTTGGGGGAATTCAAGCTTTCACTATGATCGGGAAGGAGATATCGATGGTGTATAGTCCGATTTGCGAGAATATTTCCTCATCCAGTGCAACTGACTGCTTCATTGAGCAGCCGTCGTCCTGTGGCAACGGTAATAACTTTTCTAAGATAGAAGGGGCGATGCTGAATCCTACTGTGTTCAATGAATCAGATCATCTGGGTATTAGCGACTGCGAAATCATGTGCAGAACCAATTGCTCTTGCACTGGTTTTGCTTCTTATCGTGATGATGGGACTGGATGCGTGTTTTATTATGAGGATATTAGCTCTATTGTGGATCACATTGGCCAAGGGAATGCCACTATATTAATCCGAGGGAATGCTACCAAAACAGCCGATCAAGATCCGAGGAGATCGGGTAGGCCTCATATTAGTTCTTGAAAGAGTGTCGAATGTCAAAATTATGTCAAGAAAACAACAAATAATTCTGACCCATAATTTTCCACTTACGTGTCTGAAGTAGATTTTTTTGTTTGCATATTGGCGTTAATTTTTCTCGCATATACAATATTAAGCGTTCATCTTTCTGTTTAAATGTTATTGTTGTTAGGGAAATCCCTTATGATGTTTTGAAGATGACAAAATAAATCAAAGGCTACTAACATGTTTGATGGTTGAGTAATAGACTATGCAAATGATTGAACATGTAAAGGATATTGTCAAAGTCTGAAGACGGCCAGAAAACTGAACGGAACACATGTCCAAAGTATATTCTGAAGATTTCCAGATTTCTGTCAAAGTCTGAAGACTGCCAGACTTTAGTGTCAAAGTCTGTTCTGACAAATTCCAGACTGAACGTGAATGAAGAACCAGAAGACAGACTCTATGCTGAAGCTGAACCAGAAGATAGACTCTATGCTGAAGCAGAACATAACAGACTGTGTTCAGACCTTAAAGCTAAATCTGTTCAGACCCAGATTGCAAAGTCTATCGTAGTCGGACTCGATTGTAAAGTCTATTGCTCTCAGACTTTACATCCAGACTCAACAGAACGTAACTCAAGCCCCGAAGATATAACGGCTAGTGATCTGGTTTGGATTCCACATCAAGATTGATTTGATTGATTCAATCTAATTGATTGACAATTAGATCTTGAAGACAAGAACTTTCTATACGAAGAAGCTTTACTTATGGAAACCAAGATTTCGTTTGTATGGGCGATCGGAATCAATTTGGGATTCTATCTTTGTCACTCAACGGCTACCAAATCTTTTGATACGGGGCTGTCCAATGGGTATATTGGAAGACGATCCTCGGGATACTTTGTCCAACGGCTAGTTTTGGAAGTGGAGGAGTATTTAAGGAGATGAAGGACCGATGAGCAAGTAAGAGACGGAGCGTAGAATTTATAATTCCAAAGTCTGAGCGATCTTCTATCATACACTTGTCTCTCGTGAGCTTAAACGTTTGTGATCTTGAGAGAAATACCAAAAGAGTGACTTAGTGAGATAGTGTGATCTACTACTAAGTGTTTGCACTCAAAGTTGTAATCTCTTATTGATTGCATAGTGGAATCCAGCCAAGAAGGCTGTTAGCGTGGGAGAGTGGACGTAGGCTTGGATTAAGCCGAACCACTATAAACCTTGTGTTCTTATTCTCTTCTCTAAACTCTTTATTGTGTTAAAGTCGATCTTGCTCAAAGTCTGCTGTTCTTCAGACTTTGCTCACATCTTATTTTATTCCGCATATATTTGTCAAGGTTTTGTTTAAACACCTATTCACCCCCCTCTAGGTGCCAATACTAGTTCTAACAATTGGTATCAGAGCCAAGTGCTCGGTTTATAAAAGTGTTTTTACTTTTGAGCTAAAGATCTTTTATGGCTAGTATCTTGGCACCAGGACTTATGGAGGGACAAAGCAACACAAGGCCACCATATTTTGATGGAAAGGAATACAACGTGAGGAAGAACAAAATGAAAGCATTCCTAAGATCCAAAGATCCCTTGCAATGGGATGTTGTGGAAAGAGGAATCAATCCCACTACTACGTCTACATCAAAAAAGAATGGCAAAGACAAAGAAACCAAACCCCCTGCTCCTATGTCTCGGACGGAGATGTCCAAAAGAGAAGCGCTTGATGCAAAAGCCATTTATTCTTTATATTGCGCTTTATCTCCTACTGAATATAATAGAATCTCTTTATGTGAAACAGCAAAAGAAGTTTGGGATAGACTTCATGTTACATATGAAGGGACTGATCGTGTAAAAGAGACAAGAGTAAATTTCCCGCTTGGCCAATATGAATCCTTCAAGATGAAGCCAGGAGAGTCGATTGGAGATATGTTCAATCGTTTTACAGAAATTGTAAACGGATTGGCGTATCAAGGTCATCCAATTTCTTCTCCAATGAAGGTCAACAAACTCTTGCGAGGTCTCTCAAAAGATTGGAACCATGTCAAGACTTCAATCCGGGAAACTCGAGAGGATTATGCAACTCTCCGTTGATGAATTGATTGGCACTCTTCAATCCTATGAAGTGGAACAAATCAATGATGAAGATCCCGAAGGTAAGAAGTCCATCGCTTTAATATCTAACTCTGATTTTGATGATACAGATTCAGAAAATGATATGGACGACGAAGAACTTGCTTTTATGATCAAGAGATTCAAAAAGCAAAGTAGAAAAGGAAGGAAATTCAATGAAAGAAAACAATACAAGCAAAATGGGCAGAAAAGAACCATGAAAGAAGATGATGAGCAAGGATATATATGCTTGATGGCACATTCAGAATCAGAGTCTGACTCAGACACAAACTCAGAATCCGATGAGGAAATCAAGAAAAAATGGGTACCAAAGAAAAGATGAGTTGTTTTTGCAGGAAATAAAAGAAGAGAAGAAGGAGAGTTTGGTAAGGAATGTATATATTTTTATTCTCAATTTGGTTTGAGTGCACAATTTAAAATTTCTCATTATGCTTGATATTCGATATATCCTTGGTTGATTCAGATTTTAAAATGATCATATTTTTAAGAAAGAATCGTGTGATTTGTTTTTGTGATTCGTAAAGTTGAGATTTGATCTGATATGTGTGATTATTTTTGATATCTTGCTTAGAGACAATTGAGTTTATTTGATATTATAATCTCAGATTTTGTCATATTTTGCAAAGTGAAAATATGTTTTGTGCAATGTTAATTATGCAAGATATTCTTATATACTCAATGATTTTATTCTCTCTGTTTTTATGGTACTATGACCAAGTGAGAATTTCTTTTTTAAGATATTATTGAGATGTTCTTTCCTTAAATAATATGTTATGATGAGTTTGGAAAGAATATTTGATTATGGAGATTTTATATTATGCTCTAACGTCATGGAAGGATCCAAATTGATGGATACCAAAAAGGGAAATGAGTTGATTGCAGGAAATTCTATAAGGGAAAAACGATCGTGAATCTACGCAGATTTTGGTACAATCTGAAAAATTATCTCTTACAAAGATTGGTAATGTTTTTTTTTTTTTCAATGGTATATTGCAAATATATACCTTGGGTAAGAAAATTTTTTCCTACCTTGGAAATCTCTACATACATTTATCATGATTTTATATGATTGCCTATTAATTATATATTGCAAATATCTCTTGTCATAAACATAAGGCATTGCATTTTTACTTGATTTGGCACGTGATAGAAATATCTACTTTCTTTTTGTGAAATGCATTTATAATATATTTTTGAGATTTATGCTTAAGAAAATATATTTGATCTCGAAATATATTATTGCATATATATGGATATTCTTGCTATATTCTTAGAAGATATCTTATATCTAGCAAGTTTTGATCCGCAAATCGGAGGAAGGTATTACGTGATATTTTTGCAAGGATTGTTATCTAAGAATTTGCAGGTGACAATAGAATCTTCCATATGGAATTTGGAAAGCTTGATCAGAAAATCATGAAGATTCTATACTATCTCCTGGAGGCTAAAAAATTCTATTCCTTGTGCAAAACTCTTGCTTATTGAGGAAATCCCTTACGTGTCATATGAAAGTGCAAAAAGTTCGTTAAGTTGATGCAGGTTGATTTCGAGAAGAGCTTGATTGAAGAAAATAAATTTTTGGCTCGAATTTCAAAATGCAAGTGATCGTTGCAGATGTTGTTGCTACAAAGAGAATAATGGAAAAATATTCTATTCAACGTGCACAAGCAACAATTGTTTCTATTCGCAAATATTGTCATTATGACAGGGGAGAAAGCGAATCCAAAAGAGAAAGGAAAGAATCGTGATCATCTCAAAAAGGCAACAAATTGAGGGGGAGCTTTGATCAATTATGGAAAAATCTTTTGAATTGATCGTGATATTGTTTATTATGGAATATCGGAAAAGGTAAATGTGTTGGAACTTACCAAGTTCTACAAAATCCGGTTAGTGCATTTTTTTTACCTTTTGTCATAACAAATATTTTATTGGTATTATCTTTTTATTATGACAAAATGGGTTAAGTGAATTTTATAATGCATCCGTGATTTTTATTGGATATTTGCCGATATATATGATCGAAGTGAGCTATATTGCATATTTTTAATATTTGATTTCTAAAAGCTGATTTTTGGAAATCATTTGCTATCGTTTTATATTCTCTACGTGATACTTTTTCAATTGATATCGCTTTTTGATTATGACAAAAAGGGGGAGAGAATATGAATATGCATATGTGTTGATTGTTTGATTTTATTGCATAATATTGAGCTGCGATTATATTTCTATATATTGTTATGCTCAATCTATTTGTTATCTTTTGATATCCTTTGATTTAAATTAATATCTTTAAAAGTATGTTTACAAATCTGCATATTCAGAGATTGTTTTGTCATCATCAAAAAGGGGGAGATTGTTAGGGAAATCCCTTATGATGTTTTGAAGATGACAAAATAAATCAAAGGCTACTAACATGTTTGATGGTTGAGTAATAGACTATGCAAATGATTGAACATGTAAAGGATATTGTCAAAGTCTGAAGACGGCCAGAAAACTGAATGGAACACATGTCCAAAGTATATTCTGAAGATTTCCAGATTTCTGTGTCAAAGTCTGAAGACTGCCAGACTTTAGTGTCAAAGTCTGTTCTGACAAATTCCAGACTGAACGTGAATGAAGAACCAGAAGACAAACTCTATGCTGAAGTTGAACCAGAAGATAAACTCTATGCTTAAGCAGAACATAACAGACTGTGTTCAGACCTTAAAGCTAAATCTGTTCAGACCCAGATTGCAAAGTCTATCGTAGTCAGACTCAGATTGTAAAGTCTATTGCTCTCAGACTTTACATCCAGACTCAACAGAACGTAACTCAAGCCCCGAAGATATAACGGCTAGTGATCTGGTTTGGATTCCACATCAAGATTGATTTGATTGATTCAATCTAATTGATTGACAATTAGATCTTGAAGACAAGAACTTTCTATACGAAGAAGCTTTACTTATGGAAACCAAGATTTCGTTTGTATGGGCGATCGGAATCAATTTGGGATTCTATCTTTGTCACTCAACGGCTACCAAATCTTTTGATACGGGGCTGTCCAATGGGTATATTGGAAGACGATCCTCGGGATACTGTCCAACGGCTAGTTTTGGAAGTGGAGGAGTATTTAAGGAGATGAAGGACCGATGAGCAAGTAAGAGACGGAGCGTAGAATTTATAATTCCAAAGTCTGAGCGATCTTCTATCATACACTTGTCTCTCGTGAGCTTAAACGTTTGTGATCTTGAGAGAAATACCAAAAGAGTGACTTAGTGAGATAGTGTGATCTACTACTAAGTGTTTGCACTCAAAGTTGTAATCTCTTATTGATTGCATAGTGGAATCCAGCCAAGAAGGCTGTTAGCGTGGGAGAGTGGACGTAGGCTTGGATTAAGCCGAACCACTATAAACCTTGTGTTCTTATTCTCTTCTCTAAACTCTTTATTGTGTTAAAGTCTGATCTTGCTCAAAGTCTGCTGTTCTTCAGACTTTGCTCACATCTTATTTTATTCCGCATATATTTGTCAAGGTTTTGTTTAAACACCTATTCACCCCCCTCTAGGTGCCAATACTAGTTCTAACAATTGTAGCACACCCCTTCAATTTTTCATATAGCTCTCGGTGCAGAAAGATGAGATGCTTCTATTTTCAGGTTCTGGGAAAAAGAGGCTGCTCTGGGTGATTGGAATCATTACTGTGGTTATATTGGTAATTTTTGTGGCAATGTTCATATTAAGAGGGAAATGTTCCACCTGGCTAGGTACTGATTAAGATCTGAGCCTTAGCAAATTCATAAGATATTTGTCTTCTTAGCCTAAATTGTCGGTTTGATTCTCAAGTAGCAGCATGGAAGGAGAATCGGACCAGCACAAATCGAAGTTTGGAGCTGTTTCTACAACAACTGGGTTCAGCACGAGGTTCCAGCAACAGCACGAGTAGACTTGATTCTATCAGAAAGAGGGATCACGAGCTCCCGATTCTCAGTTTCTCTTGTGTCACAACATCTACAAATAATTTCTCCCCAGCAAATAAACTTGGAGAGGGTGGTTTTGGACCTGTTTACAAGGTAGTTTGCCAACCAAAGGACACTTGGTTGCTTGTCGGTTTATCTTTTATTTTCGGTTCATTTTATCTCTCTTCCTGAAGCAGTTTTACGAAGTCCTGACTCTCATTATGATGGGAAGCTTGATTATTCGACATTCCTCTAAAAACTTTTGCAGGGCACGTTGCTGGGGCATGAATTCGCAGTAAAAAGACTTTCTAGGAAATCCGGACAAGGAATAGAGGAGTTCAAAAATGAGGTTCAATTAATATCCAAGCTTCAACACAGAAATCTCGTGAAGTTGTTGGGTTGTTGCATAGAAAGGGAGGAAAAGATTTTGATCTATGAGTACATGGCAAACAAAAGCTTGGATTCCTTTCTTTTCGGTATGTAACCGGATCATGGCAACGCCATTATAGATTTATATTCCCACATTCATTTTTTCGGTCACTCATGAGTTAAATTACAGATCCTAACAAGAAGCAACTGCTGGACTTGAGGAAACGAGTTTCTATAATTGAAGGGATAGCTCAAGGGCTTCTTTACTTACACAAGTATTCTAGGCTAAGGATCATACATCGAGATTTGAAAACCAGCAACATATTGCTAGATGATGACATGAACCCAAAAATATCAGATTTCGGGATGGCAAGAATTTTTGGGGAGAACGAAGTGAGGGGTAGGACGAATAAAGTTGTTGGAACCTAGTAAGTCTCTCTCATACACATGTAAACTTCGACGCCACATGTTTTCTGATATGTTTTAACTGTTTTCCATTTTTTTTTTTGTGAGCAGCGGCTATATGTCTCCAGAGTATGCTTTACATGGGCTTTTCTCTATGAAGTCTGATGTATTCAGCTTTGGAGTCATCATGCTCGAAATCGTTAGTGGCCGAAGAAACACAACTTTTTCCAGTCTAGATCACTCTCTAAACCTCCTTGGATATGTAAGTGGTTGCATTCTTCTTATGAGTCTCTTATCCAAATCTCCTATTATTTAGCATCCCGATCGAAGTACTGAACTAGTCCTAAACTGTCCCCTTATAGGCTTGGGAGCTCTGGTGTAGCAGCCGTGGCATAGAGTTAATTGATCCACTAGTGGCTGACACATCGTCGGTCAGCAAACTGTTGCTATGCCTCCACATTGCTTTGCTGTGTGTGCAAGAATGCCCGGAAAATAGACCCTCAATGTCAGATATTGTTACTGTATTAAGCAACGAAAATGCGGATCTGCCCCCACCAAAGAAGCCAGCATTCTCAGCCCATATTGATTCTTGTAATTCACTTCATCAGCAAGATTGTTCGACTAATGATGTAAGCTATTCTGTCCTAGAAGCTAGATAGCAACCGTGGATACCACGTCAACAGGTCTCGCAGCTATGATATTCTATTAATTTGTGAATTCTTGAATTCACATGTGAAGTGAGAGTAGATCATTCTTTTAAATATCTCAGCTATAATTTTATACAATTCTTTTATCTGTCAGATAAACAGGATCCTGATTATTTTGCATAGTGATCCTGAATTTCACTAGCTTCTTGTAAGCCTCATAGTGGATGAGTTTTTCCTTTAATTTCAGAGATCATGAATTTGATTGAATAATCCATGTCCACTTCTTTGGATCAAGCTAAATGGAGAATTTGTTCCTCTTGTTGTTGCATTCGATGCCAGCAACAAAATTTAACTACTAAAAACATATTCCCTTTTCCTTTGGGATTAATATGCTAGTGATATACAATTTTCATAAAACAGCAAACTGGATCTTTAATCCTTTAGGATTGAACCATGATATAGTCAAATCAAAGAGAGTTGAGCCTCACATACTATGCTTTAATGATTGTGGAATTTCTTCAGGCAATCACCTGGAGGTAAATCTAAACATTTCCGTAAGCAACAGGTTCTAAACTGTTGGTTTCCCCATTGTGGAAAGAAAGTTAATCCTCGAGAGGATTGTCTCTCGTCATTGATAATATCTCAGATTAAATTCTAATTTCCATTAGGTAGTGATCTTGTTCTACTGATGGTGGTGCCAGATTTTGGAATCTATTTCTACAGCAAAACTGAGTCTGTGTCTGATGAGCAACAGAGCTTGTCTCAATGCGAAAGCCTTGTATCACTGATACAGAATTTGTTTTTCAAATTCAGTACCTTTTCAGAAATACTGCAACTGCTCTGCTTTGGACTTTCTTGTTCCTCACTTGCAGCTTTCATCCATTGATCATTTTTTAACTATCAGCTGCTCATCCCTGAGTTCTGATGACTGACTAATATCTACTCTTACGAAATGTGATTGCTTCTTCCAGCACTACTTATTTATCAGAACTAGCAGCTTTCCTCTCGAAAGGTGTACTCCTGTTTTTCCAAAAGATTCCAGCATTTTGTCACTATCGGGTCGATTATACTAAGCATCATATCTTGAAAAGCCATAGGATGTACATCTGAAATATGAGCTGCAATTGAAATAGCTATGATAGGGTGAGCATTTTTGTTGATGCCCATGTTGATTGAATGACATGGAACTTGTTGATAGGGTTAGTAAGAACACCTAGAGGGGGGGGGGGGTGAATAGATGTTAAAGAAGTTTTTGCAAGACTTAACAACTTAATTCGTCTTTTGAGAATAATAGACTAAAGATGTAAAAGACTGTAAACAGTTATATAAGACTATGAATTAAAGTAAAGAGTTTAGGGAAAGAGAATTGAAACACAAAGTTTATAGTGGTTTGGCTTAGACCAAGTCTACATCCACTCTCTCGCACTAACAGCCCATTGGCTAGATTCCACTAAGAGCCAAAAGAGATTTTACAGTCTCATGTCCTTGATTCGATAGTGTAGAAACTCTACCACACTTCCTCAAGGTCTCACAAGTATTTAATCTCTCTTTTGAGTACAACTTAAGCTCAACGATTGAATCAGCAAAGAACTAGGAGCTTCAGACTTTGGAATTTTTCTTTCATGCACCCACTCGAATAACTTGAGCGTATTCCTTATATACTCCTCCATGCCTTCATAACCCTTGGCACATTCCAAAGGAGTTCTTCCAATCTACCCGTTGGACAGAATCAATTATGAAGATCTCGAGTTATTTAAGGAATGTGATGATAACCCACCACCTACTCGCCCATATAATCAGGATCTAGGTTTCCATAAGTAGAACCTTCCAAGTATACTTCGCCAATCAACAGATCTAATTATCCGTATTGATTTCAATAAGAATAATTGATCACAAGATGCGATCTCTAGCCATGAGATCTTCTTTAACTGTACGAACCAAATCCTTAAAGATATACTCGCATTTGGATAAGTCTTCTCTTCGTCGGTCTGGAAACTATCAGTGATGGCAGACTTTAAATCTTGAGTCTAGAGGTCTTCAGACTTTGACGATAGAGTCCACAAGTCTTCAGACTATACTGATGGAAACATTTTGTCAACTTCAAAACAATAAAGAAGTTTTCTCCAACAATCTTCCCCTTTTTGATGGTGACAAAACTTTCTCTCAGATTTGAACACTTTTGTTCTGCAAAACAACACTTAAGTAAAACAAGATATCTCAAAAAAGATAAGTGGATTAGGATATGGATAACAACGATTCTGTAACCACAGAAAACATGTTAGTCCTGCAAAACAACTATTCTTTCCATAATCATTATCATGGCCTAAGTTACTGCAAGACAAAAGATCAGATCAAACAATCCTCAACCAAACAAAAGAAAGATAAGTCCAAAAATCCAAACTAAAGTCAAAAATCAAAGTCAAATATGCATCAAACTTCTCCCCCTTTTTGTCAACAGCAAAAAGTGGAGAACAAATAAAAAATTGTTTGAAAATAGAGAGAGTTAAGGCTGTTTGGGCAGGCGAACAAGTTGGAAATCTCCCATGGAATTCACTGTCTTCTCAAGCTTTTCTATAGTCTCCTTTAACGGCTGTAAATCTTCAACATTCACATGATCTTGCACTTGAGTCTTCAGGGTAAGTAACTGTTCTTGCAAAGAAACTGAAGTAGCCAAGAAAGCCTTTTTGAGATCTTTTATCTCATAGTTCAAACCATACCGACTCTTCTTTAAATCCAGCAAAACATCCATTATGCGTGAAAAGTCTGTTGAATAAGTTAGAGCAGCATTGGGTCCAGCCGAATATGTTCCTGGAGTCTTGAGAGTGGATGGATCTTTAGCAGTTTGTCTACTGTGACTTGGAGTAAATGCCTCAAATTTTAGTTCTGGATGGTGAGAGGCATACACATCCTCTGTTGCAGATCGACTAACATCACTAGTGAGAATAGGCGAAGAAGTACCTCGTTTTTCTGCAGCTCCCCCTGTATGTGTGCCTTTAGGAGGAGAAATGGATTCTTCTTCTTGTTCTGCTTCAGCAAGAGAGTGATGTTTTTCTTTTGCTTGCTCGCTAGCAGTTCCACTCTTTGTCTTTACAGAGTTGCTTGATAAGGATACATCCAATGTAGGCTCAAGAGAGTCATCTCGAGCCACTTCTTCCTCTCCTTCTACTCTTCCTTCCTCTTCCACTTCTTCTCCTCTTCTTTCTTCTTCCTCTTCTTCTTCTTCTCTTCTTTCTTCATCTCTTCTCTTTGTCTCTTCTCTAGTCTTGCGAAAGCTGACGAAACTCTTCAAGTTCCTCAAGGCTGAAAGAGTCATCTCATCTTCATCTTATTCATCCTACAAGATGAGAGTTCTCTTCTTCTTTACTGAAGCATCCATGGATTCCTTACCTTTCCTTTTGGCCGCTGCAGAGACTGGTTTCGCCTTAACTGGAGACTTCTCCTTCATGCGTTCTAACACATTGTTAAGCTCTTTCAAACGCATCTTGGTGATCATTTTGAATCCAATCACCATTGAAGTAATGTTTGTCAAACACAGAGGTGCAGGAATGTGAATTTTGAAATGCCTAAAAAGGCACGTAATAAGAGCAGAATAAGGAAGTTGTTCCTTATCTTTCACCATTACCCTGTACATATGAAACAAGATGGTGTGAGATAGAGAGAATTTGTAGCCAACATTGATGGCATACAACAATTTCGCTTCAGACCGAGACACATCAGTCTTGGATGTTGATTTTGGACAGATGTATTTGATCATGATTTTATGCAGCAAGATGTTTGAGGCATTCATCATAGAGTAGGATATCTTGCCTTTAGCAAAACCTGTCTTTCACCAATGATTAAGTAGCATGAGCAACATATATATTGATTGGTTGGAAACTCGTTCTTTCCACCCCAATCATGTCAGCCAAAGTATCCATATCCACCAAAAACTCCTTATCCCTGACTGTGAAAGAGAAACTGTTTGCATCCAAAAATGATAAATTCGAATAAAAGTAGGCAGTGAGTTCTGGATAAGCAGCAGTAGATTCAGAACAAAAGTGCTCCAATTGAAGAAGTGCAAACTTTTCCCTTAAATTTACTTGCACAGAATTGAGAAAATCAAAATCAACGCTCCTAAGGTTCATAACCCCTCTCTTCATTAGATTCAAATAAACCTTCTTGTGGTTTTTCAATCTAAATAGACTCGATCCATCACCAATAACATTTGCAACCACTCCTGTTCTAGGTTGGAAATGTGTAAACATTCGTTCATCATCGTCCTGTTCTTCGGGTTGATTAGACGTACCAAAACGTGGGTCACTAGGAAAGTTAGCAAAGGCTTTTTCAGCCGATCCTTTTTCTGCAATACCCATCTTTTCCATGTCGCGCAAAATTGGAGTTTCATTTCTGTAGCCTCTCTCTCTTAAAAATTCATCGATCAAAGACATAGCAGTTCCTCCTATTTTCAAACAAGAATAAAGCTTGAAAGCAACCTTAGGAGTTAATGTTCTTACAGGTTCAACTCATTCCAAAATTTCTTCTTCTGGTTGAGTCGGTGGAGGAGACTGACGCTGCTGAGAAGGTTGTTGTTGACTTGGTCGCTGTGGTGGAGAAGAATCTTCTTCTTTTGTCAAATCGAAATGCGTAGGAACCTCAGGCATGTGACGTGGTCCCCTGCTTGTGATTCTCAAAGACTTTCTTGAAAACATTGTCGTTTCGAGGGAGAAATTCACAGATTTGCTCGAAAATGTGAAATTTTTTTGGATTAAACAAGAGTGAAAGTGAGAGTAAGTGGAAGTTTAGTATTTTAGGGTTTGATAGTGAAAACAAAGAAGACGGATTTCAACAGTATATAAAGCAAGTGAAGCGAGGTAAACGAATTGTCACAAAGGAAAAATTAGAAATGCCTTTTCGAAAATGAATAACTGCATTTTTGAAAATAAATAACCGCCTTTTTTGAATAATTGCCTTTTCGAAAATGAATAAATGCTATAAATTCAAAAAACTTGGAAAAATAATTTCAATCAATTAGCGATTAATAAGTAACCGTACCTTTTCAAGTTTTTAACCAAAAATTAAATTACTAGTACCAAAATAGCTTACAGTCGTAACTCTTGGTCTTTTGAGTCTGAGTACCTTCAGACTTTACCACTGAGTTTGAGCACATTCAGAATTTAATGGATAAAAGATGTGATGTTCAGTCTGATGCGAATAGACTCAAATAGGTTTTTCTCCGGTGGCTTTGTAAATATGTCCACCAGTTGATTATTTGAATCAATGAAATGAATCATAACTTCTTCATTTTGAACATGATCTCTAATAAAGTGATGTCGAATCTCTATGTGCTTTGTTCTTGAATGAAGAATTGGATTCTTTATGTGATTAATTACGCTGGTGTTGTCACATTTGATCTCAGTGCATGAATCTTCGATTCCAAAGTCTCTTAGTTATTGTTTTATCCATAAGATTTGAGAATAGCAACTTCCTAGGGCCATATACTTTGCTTTTACTATTGAAAGAGCTACAATACTTTGCTTCCTTGAAAACCATGATACTGTCCTGTTTCCCAACAATTGACAAGTACCATAAATACTCTTTCTATCAACTCTGCAACCTGCTAGATCTGCGTCTGAATATCTAAGGAGAGTAAAGTCTCATTCTTTAGGATACCATAGACCTAACTTTGAGGTAGTTACAACGTATTTGAGATGCGTTTTGCGGCACTTAGATGATATTCTTTGGGATTAGATTGAAATCTAGTATAAATGCAAACACTAAACAAAATGTCAGGTCTAAAAGCAGTAAGATAAAGAAGTGAACCAATAATACTCCTTCAGAGCTTCTGGTCAACTTTCTTTCCTCCTTCATCTTTGTCCAGCTTCAAAGAACTTGACATTGGTATCTCAGTCTTTTTGCAATTATTCAATCCGAACTTTTTAATGAGTTCTTTTGCATATTTTTCTTGGTGAATGAAAATTTCTTCATTCAATTGTTTCACTTGTAATTCGAGAAAGAAAGATAGTTCACCCATTATACTCATCTCAAATTCATCCTGCATAGGCTTATAAAACTTCTTGCATAGGTTTTCGTTAGGAGATCCAAATATAATATTATCAACATAGATTTGAATAAGTAGAAAGTTTTTACCTTCTCTTTTAATAAACAAGGTAGTATCCACTTTCCCTTTGACAAAACTGTTTTGAATTAAAAATTTACTTAACCTGTCATACCATGCTCGAGGTGCTTGCTTTAATCCATATAGAGCCTTTTTCAGTTTGAATATTGAGTCTGGTTTCTTTGGATCTTCAAATCCGGGAGGTTGTTCCACATAGACTTTTTCTTGGATAAATCCATTTAGTAATGTACTTTTGACGTCCATTTAGAATAACTTGAAATTTTTATAACAGGCAAAAATAAGTAATAATCTAATTACTTCTAACCTGGCTACTGGTGCGTAGGTTTCATCATAGTTTATTCCTTTTTCTTGCGTTTATCCTTTGGCCACGAGTCTTGCTTTGTTCCTGACCACTTTTCCTTTTTCATCAATCTTGTTCCTGAAAACCCATTTAGCTCCAATAATGGATTTACCTTTTGGTTTAGGAGTTAATTCCCATACATCGTTAATGCTGAACTGTTTGAGTTCTTTTTGCATTGCTTCAATCCAGCTTCCGTCAGTCAAAGCTTTTTCTATGCTTTTGAGTTCTATTTTAGAAATAAGTGACGCGATGCTAGAATCTTCTTGCTTTTTGGATCTGGTGCAAATCCCTTCATCAATGTCACTGATGACGAGTTCTTTGAAATGAGTAGACTTGTGCTTCCAGTTACTGGTCAATCTGACAGTTTCCTGATCTTCTGCTTCAGTTGATTTTTCAAATTCCGTTCGTTGTTGATTTTCAGAGGTTTGAGCTGCTTCAGGGGAGGTAGACTTTGTAAAGTCTAGAGCAGGTTCAGATTCTTCAGGTTGAGTCTGAATCAGTTGATTTTGCAAAGAGTCTTGAAATTTGACATTCATAGATTCTTCCACGGATTGAGTCTTCTTGTTGAATACTTAGTAAGCTTTGCTTGAGGTTGAGTAGCCAAGGAAAATTCCTTCATCTGGTTTTTCTTCAAACTTACCAGTTCGATCATTTGCATTTTTCAAAACAAAACATTTGCAACCAAACACATGAAAGTAAGAAACAATTGGCTTCTTTCCTTTGAATAACTCATATGTAGTTTTCTCCAGAATAGGCTTTAAGAATACTCTGTTAATAATATAGCAAGCTGTAGAAACTGCTTCAGCCCAAAAACGAGAAGAAATATTACTTTCTATTGAAAGAGTTATTGCCATTTCTTGTGGAGATCTATTCTTTCTTTCTACAACTCCATTATGTTCTAAAGTGTATGGAGAGGAGAAAACATGCTGAAAACCTGATTCATCACAGAATTTTGCAAAGTCTTGATTTTCAAACTCACCTCCATGGTTTGTCCGTATGCTTGAAATAGCATATCCTTTCTCATTCTAAACTTTCTTGGCAAACTTTGAAAAGTGAGAGAATGTTTCAGACTTATTTGTTAGAAAGTGAACCCAAGTAAATCGAGAATAATCATCCACAATTACTAGATAATATCTCTTTCCACCAATACTTTTAGTTCTGGTTGGTCCAAAGAGATCCATATGTAGAAGTTGCAAAACACGATTAATAGAAACCTGATTTATTGGTTTAAAAGAACTTTTAACATGTTTTCCTAACACACATGGTGTGCATAAGTCAGATTTTTGAAACTTCAGGTTGGGCAGCCCACGAACAAGGTTCTTGAAAGAGATCTTGGCAATTTGCTTCATGTTGACATGGCCAAGCTTTCGATGCCAAAGATTTGCTTCATCTTGAATTGAAATTAGACATTGAGATTTTTCTGGTTTTATATCCAGAAGATAGATGTTCCCATGTCTTCGTCCAGTAAAAGATTGAGAAAGATCTTTACTAGTTTTCGAACATATTCCTTCTTGGAAATTGATTTTGAATCTAGTGTCGCACAATTGGTTAATGCTGAGTAGATTGTAATTTAGTCATTCCACTAAGGAGACATTGTTGATTGTGAGGCTTCTAATATTCACGGTTCCATATCCAACGATTCTTCCTTTGTTATTTCCACCAAAAGAGACTTTTCCACCGTTTATTTGAGTAAGCTTTATAAAGTAGTTTGAATCTCCTGTCATATGTCTTGAATAACCACTATTCAAATACCATTTAACCTTTTTCTTGATAGTGACTTGTAATTAAAAAATAAACTCAAGCTTTCTTTGGTACCCACATTTTCTTGGGTCCAGAGAAGTTAGTGCAATATGCAGTCTTTGCCCATTCCTTCTTAACAGGTCTCCAAACCATAGGACATTCTTTCTCAAAATGTTTTGAGTTGTTGCACTTTGAACATTTGAGAGCACTTCGGCCAGTGGATTTTACAAAGATTTTTTGAAAATGATTTATGTAAAAAGTTTTTGTAGGTCTTTGTTTGATTCGTTCCTTCACTTTTGGAAAATCAATTAGAGGAATAGCTTCTGAAGTCATTCCCAAGCCTGACTTGTTGAAATAAGGTCTTTGTACTGAAAGAATTTTTTCCATCTTTTCAAATCCTATTGAAAATCTTTTTGAAATATTTGAAAATACATTTTTCAAAAATGTATTTTCTTTTGAAAGAGAGTTTGCATTTTCTTTTAAAACAACAAAACTTTTGTCTAAATTTTAAAACTTTTCTTTCCAAGAATTTTCTTGTTGCTTCAGTGTAGAATTCTCATTTTTTAGCTCGGAAATCCTCTTAAGAGAGGTTTTGAGACTAAGACAAACCTCATCATGTTAAATTATGTCTCGAGTTTGAGTGTTTACAAAACGTGATTCGCTGGAAAAGAGGAAATATAAAAATAAAATTAAAAGGAGCAAGTTTCCTCATCCAATCCACGCTGAAGAAGTCCTCTGCATGAAGAGTTGAAAGTGGTGGGCCCAAGGTCAAAAGTTTGACCTTGGGCAGACACACACACACAAAGAAACGAAAGACCAATGCAGTGTCTTTCACGTGAAGCCAAAAAGGAAAAGAAGGTGGGCCTTAGGTCAATAATTTGACTTTTGGGGCACACGTATAAAAGGGACGTCGACAGTGAGGGTTTTTCTCTTCTTGACCGTTATATGTACATGCTGAGAGAAGGACGGTGCCGCTGAAGCCCTACGTGATCAGAAAAAAACTGTATGTAGAAGGGAGCCGTAAGTCCTTGAATCCGCAGGCGTTATAGTTTGAGGCAAGGGACGCACGATAATTTTGTGCGGTGAGTTTATACCCAAGTGAGTTGTTTATTTATAAATACTTTGGGTTTTGGGTTAAATCTAGGTGTGGGAAACATTTGAACGTGTGAGTGATTGTAAACTCAGATACTTTGATTATAGTTGATTATTTGCTGCTGACTCTTCCCGTGGAAGTAGATATCGATACTCGGACCGAACCATGTAAATTTCTAGTGTCCTTATTTTTCTCGTTTATTTCTCTGGTGATTTCGCGTTGATGTAAATTGCAAGATTCTATCGTTTCCGTGTATTATATCCCAACAATTGGTATCGGAGCTTGGGTTAGATTTCTTGATTGTGATTTGCAGCTTTTGCTTGTCTGATTATTATTTGGAAATTCTGTTACTGCAATTATGTTTGAGAGGAAATATGAAATTAAGAAGTTTAACGGGAGTAATAACTTTGTGTTATGGAGCATCAAGATGCGAGCTTTATTGACAACATAAGATTTGGCCAAGGCATTGGATGGTGAAGATGAGTTGCCAATTATAATGAAAGCCTCAGAGAGGGTAGAGCTAATGGAAAAAGCAAAGAGTATAGTCCTGTTAAATCTGTCGGATGAGGTCTTAATAGAGGTTGCTGAGGAGAAGGATGCCGCAGCATTATGGGTAAAACTTCAAGCACTCTATGTGAAGAAAGGTTTGAACAATCGCTTGTACATGTTGAAGAAGATGTTTCAATTTAGATATACTAAATGTATGTCTATCAGAACCCACCTAGATGAATTTAATAAACACATGATGGATATGAAAAACGTCGGTAAGATATTTGATGATGAAGAACGGGGCATGATGTTGTTAACCTTTTTACCAGAGTCATGGGAGCACTTTACTGATTCACTGTTGCAGGGGCGTACTACTATTACCTCAGAAGAGGTAAAGTCCACCTTTTTTTCTAAGGAGTGGTAGAGAAAGTTGCGAGATGACGGTCTGGCGCAAGGAGTAGCGCAAGCATTGACTATTCGAGGTAGAAAACAACATCGAGGGCTTAGTAGCAGCAGAGGTAAAAGTAGATCGAAATCACACCATAGAAAGTCCAAGGGACGCGTGAAGTGCTTTGAGTGTCATGAGGAGGGGCACATCAGGAGAGATTGTCCAAAGCGGAGGAATAAAATTGATAGGTAGAATGCCACAAACAATGTGGCAAACGTTGCCGAGGGGAGCACTAGTGATGCATAAGCTGTCTTATGTGTGACTGCTACTTCGTCAGGAGATGAATGGGTGCTAGATTCGGGATGTTCTTATCACATGACGTCTCATAAGAACTGGTTTACTACTTACCAGATTGCAGATGTTGGTAGGGTTCTTTTGGGGAATAATGCAGTTTGTAAGGCTGTGGGGATAGGGAAAATTCGGATTCGGATGCACAATGGGGTGGTGCGCACATTGACAGATGTGAGGCATGTACCAGAGCTCAAGAAAAACCTTATTTCTCTAGGGACATTCGATGACATCGGGTGTAGGTACACCGCTGAAGGTGGAGTATTGAAGATCTCTCAAGGTGCTATGACAGTGATGAAGGGGAAGAAAGTAAATACTCTTTATCATCTACTAGGAGAAACCGTGATTGGAATTGCTGCAGTTTCATCAGGTGAGTCAGACTCTAACTTGACTCAGTTATGGCATATGCGTTTAGGGCACATGAGTGAAGCAGGTATGACGATGCTGAGTGAAAGGGGGTTGTTGAAGGGTCAGAAGACAGGAAAGTTGGACTTATGTGAGCACTGCATCTATGGGAAGGCAGCACTGAGTTAAGTTTACTACAGCTATTCATTCAACCAAATGACCAGTGGAATATATTCATTCAAACGTCTGGGGCCCGTCTTCGGTTCCTTTGAAAGGAGGTGCTCGATATATGCTGACATTTATCGACGATTATTCGAGGAAGGTATGGGTTTACTTTCTGAAGCACAAATATAATGTGTTTGATCGGTTCAAGAAATTTAAGGCATTGATTGAGAAGCTGTTAGATAAAAAAATCAAGTGCTTGAGAGCCGATAATGGCATGGAGTTCTATGGTAAAGATTTTACCAAGTTCCGCGAGAAAGAAGGTATTGTAAGACACCGCACAGTACCTGGGACACCATAGCAGAATGGCTTGGCAAAACGGAAGAACATAACTTTACTTGAGCGAGCTCAAAGCATGCTTTCGCATGCAGGACTTAGCAATGAATTTTGGGCTGAAGCAGTAAACATGTCATGTTACCTGGTTAATTGATCTCTATCATCTACTATTGAGTGAAAGACTCCTGAGGAAGTATGGTCGGGGAAACCTGTTGATTATTCCGGATTACATATATTCGGATGTCCTGCGTATGCTCATGCGAGTGATGGTAAGGTTGAGCCGAGGGCAAAGAAGTGCATATTTCTGGGTTATGCACATGGGGTGAAAGGCTACCGGCTGTGGTGCACCGATCCCAGATCACCCGGTTTTCTAATAAGCAGAGATGTGATCTTCGACGAGACTGCAATGCTTCAATAGAGGAGTTCTGAGACACAACCAGCAAAGAAGACATATCATTGTGTCATTAGTGAGGTGGAGTTTCAGGTGGAGACTCCGGAGACCTCAAAGGTAACTGAAGTTGAGACTGCAGATGAAGCCGCAGTTCTTGAAGTCGGTGATAGTGAACAATCAGTAAAGCCGTAGCACACTATAGCCGCAGATAGATAGAGAAGGCAAATTAAATCACCGGCACGTTATGGTTATACAGATATTGCTTATGCATTGACTGTAGGTGATGAGGTGGAGACAGATGAGCCTTCGTCTTATTCTGAGGCAATGGCTAGTTTGGAGTTGTCGCAGTGGCTAGGGCTATGAGTGAAGAGATGGAATCACTCCATCGAAATCAGACATGGGAGCTGGTCAAAGTACCCAAGAGCCAAAAGATTGTCGGAAGTAAATGGGTCTTTAAACGGAAAGAGGGCATTCCTGGTGTCGAGGCAGCGAGGTATAAGGCGAGACTTGCGGCAAAGGGGTATACGCATCGTGAGGGTATTGACTACAATGAGGTGTTCTCTCCTGTGGTAAGACATACTTCTATTCGTGTTTTACTTGCCTTAGTTGCTTCGCAGGATCTCAAGTTAGAGTAGCTAGATGTGAAAGCCGTGTTTCTTCACGGTGAGTTGGAGGAGTAGATTTACATGAGGTAGCTAGAGGGATTTGCTATTCCGGGAAAGGAAGATCATGTTTGCTTGTTGAAGAAATCTTTGTATGGGCTGAAACAATCTCCTAGGCAGTGGTATAAACGTTTTGATACTTTCATGACTAGTCAAGACTATTCAAAAAGTTAGAGGGATAGCTGCGTTTACTATAGGAAATTGGAGAATGGTTCTTTGATTTATCTACTCTTATATATTGATGATATGCTGATAGCAGCTAAGAATATGTCTAATATTGATGTGCTGAAGACGCAATTAAATACTGAATTTGAGATAAAAGATTTAAGTGCAGCGAAGAGAATATTAGGTGTGGAGATTTTGCGTGACAGGATTGCAGGAGTTTTACGTCTATCTCAAAAGAAATATATTGTGAAAATCGTGGCATGTTTTAATATGCAGTCAGCAAAATCTGTAAGTACAAATTTAGCAAAGCACTTTAACTTTCAGATAAATTATCACCGCAGACTGAGGAGGAGGAGCATATGGCTCGTGTTCCTTATTCTAGTGCAATGAGTAGTATTATGTATGCTATGGTGTGCACTAGGTCTGATATTTCACAAGCTGTGAGCGTGGTTAGTTGCTATATGAAGTGTCATGGTAAAGCTCATTGGGAAGCTGTGAAGTGGATCCTTAGATATTTGAATGGGACAACAGACGTGGGTATAGTATACTGGAGGGACATCAATGGTAGTGAGACCACTGGTTTTGTGGATTCAGATCACGCCGGTGACTTAGATGATTGCAGGTCTTTAGCAGGGTACATGTTTATGCTAGCAGGTGGTGCAGTTAGTTGGAAGGCGTCCTTACAGGATCACATTGCCTTGTCTTTGACTGAGGCAGAGTACATGGCACTAACCTTTGTAGCAAAGGAGGCGATATGGCTACAAAGTTTGCTCTCAGACTTTGGGTTAGAACAAAAAAGTGTGGATATACATTGTGATAACCAATGTGCGATATATTTGGCATATAATCTAGTTTATCACGAGCGAACAAAGCATATCAACATCAGGTATCACTTCATCCGAGATGTCTTAGCTAAGGGTATTGTTATTGTTAAAAAGATTGCTACAGCAGATAACCCGGCAGACATGATGACTAAGTTTGTTCCTTTGGCGAAGCTCAAGCTCTTCTTGAGCTCTATTGGCGTCTGTGGAGAGTGAGCGCTCATCGGGGTGTTGGGAGAGCAGCATGGATGATGAGCACTATAACTTGGCTTCAAACATCGAGCCAAGGTGGAGAATTGTTAAATTATATCTCGAGTTTGAGTGTTTACAAAACGCGATTCGCTGGAAAAGAGGAAATATAAAAACAAAATTAAAAGGAGCAAGTTTCCTCATCCAATCCATGCCGAAGAAGTCGTCTGCATGAAGAGTCGAAAGTGGTGGGCCCAAGGTCAAAAGTTTGACCTTGGGCACACACGCACACACAAAGACACGAAAGACCAATGCAGCGTCTTTCACGTGAAGCCAAAAAGGAAAAGAAGGTGGGCCCTAGGTCAATAATTTGACTTTTGGGGCACATGTATAAAAGGGACGCCGACAGTGAGGGTTTTCTCTTCTTGGTCGCTATACGTACATGCCGAGAGAAGGATGGTGTCGCTGAAGCCCTATGTGATAAAAAAAAAAAAAAACTGTATGTAGAAGGGAGCCGCAAGTCCTTGAGTCCACGCGCGTTATACTTTGAGGCAAGGGACGCGTAATAATTTTGTGCTGTGAGTTTATACCTAAGTGAGTTGTTTATTTATAAATACTTTGGGTTTTGGGTTAAATCTAGGTGTGGGAAACATTTGAGTGTGTGAGTGATTTTAAACTCTGATACTCCGATTATAGTGGATTATTTGCTGCTGGCTCTCCCCGTGGACGTAGGTACCGATACTCGGATTGAACCACGTAAATTTCTAGTGTCCTTATTTTTCTCGTTTATTTCTCTGGTGATTTCGCGTTGACGTAAATTGCAAAATTCTGTCGTTTCCACGTATTATATCCCAACACATCAATGTATTTCGAGACTTTAGTAGGAATTTTTAGATTGCTTACCTCGATTTTGCTGTCTGAGTCTGTATCTATCTCAGAGTCAGAGTCTGATTCTGGTTTTGCCATTAGACAAATGTTGGCATAATCTTCATCACTTTCTTCACATTCAGTATCACTCCATATCTTTGCTTTGAAAACCTTCTTGTATTTCTCAGCTTTTCCTTTCTTTTTCTTCAACAAAGGACAATTAGCTTTTCCTTTCTTTTTCTTTAACAGATGACAGTTAGGTCTGATGTGTCTATTTTTCTTGCATTCAAAACATATCGCATCTTTATTGGCTTCATCATCCTCAGTTGATTTGTTTTGAAACTTTTGAGTGCTTTGTTTCTTTCAATTGAATCTTCTTCCCTTTTTTTGTTTAGTTTCCTGAACCTCTTTATCATAAGAGCTAACTCTTCATCGTCCATATCATCTTCAGAGTCTATAACATTAGAATCATCATTAGTTCTCAAAGCAGTTGACTTCTTACCTTTAAGATCTTCCTCCTCATTGATTTGCTCCACTTCATAGAATTGAAGTGTGCCAACTAGTTCGTTTGCAGAAAGTGGCATGATCCTTTGTGTTTCCCTTATTGAAGTCTTTACGTGATTCCAGTCTTTGGAGAGTCCACGCATCAATTTGTTGACCTTCATTGGTCCTGAGATTGGCTGTCCCTGATACTCTAGACCATTTACAATTTCAGTAAAACGACCAAACATATTAGTGATAGATTCTCCTGGCTTCATCTTGAAAGCTTCATACTGTCCGAGTAGAATATTAATCATTGTTTCTTTCACTCGATCAGTTCCTTCATAGGTAATGTGCAACCTATCCTATACTTCTTTGGTTGTTTCACAAGAAGATATTCTGTTATACTTAGTAGGAGATAACACACAATATAAAGAGTAAATTCCTTTAGCATCAAGAGCTTGTTTCTTGGTTATTTCTTCTTGAGTCATCTTGCTAGCATCTACAACTTCTTTTTCTCTTTTTGAAACTGATGTAGCTTTAGGAATGATTCTTTTTTCTACCACATCCCATTCTAGAGGATCTTTCGATCTTAGGAATGCTTTTATCTTGTTTTTCCATATGCTGTATTCCTTTCCATCGAAGTAAGATGGTCTGGTGTTGCTCTAGCCTTCAACCAAACCTGGAGCCAACATACTAGCCATAGATCTTTAACTCAGAAGTAAAAACACTTCAATTAAATGAGTACACATGCTTTGATACCAATTGATAGGGCTAGTAAGAACACCTAGAGGGGGGTGAATAAGTGTTAAAGAAGTTTTTGCAAGACTTAACAACTTAATTCGTTTTTTGAGAATAATAGACTGAAGATGTAAAAGACTGTAAACAGTTATATAAGACTACAAATTAAAGTAAATAGTTTAGGGAAAGAGAATTGAAGCACAAAGTTTATAGTGGTTTGGCTTAGACCAAGCTTATGTCCACTCTCCCGCACTAACAGCCCACTGGCTAGATTCCACTAAGAACCAAAAGAGATTTTATAGTCTCACGTCATTGATTCCATAGTGTAGAAACTCTACCACACTTCCTCAAGGTCTCACAAGTATTTAATCTCTCTTTTGAGTACAACTTAAGCTCAACGATTGAATCAGCAAAGAACTAGGAGCTTCAAACTTTGGAATTTTTCTTTCACGCACCCACTCGAATAACTTGAGTGTCTTCCTTATATACTCCTCCATGCCTTCATAACCGTTGGCACATTCCAAAGGAGTTCTTCCAATCTACCCATTGGACATAATCAATTAGGGAGATCTCGAGTTATTTAAGGAATGTGATGATAGCCCACCAATCTTGCTCGCCCATACAATCAGGATCTAGGTTTTCATAAGTAGAACCTTTCAAGTATACTTCACTAATAAGAATAATTGATCACAAGATGCTATCTCTAGCCGTGAGATCTTCTTTAACCGTACGAACCAAATCCTTAAAGACATACTCGCATCTGGATAAGTCTTCTCTTCGTCGGTCTGGAAACTATTAGTGAAGGTAGACTTTAAATCTTGAGTCTGGAGGTCTTCAGACTAGACTGACGGAAACATTTTGTCAACTTCAAAAAATTAAGGAAGTTTTCTCCAACACTTGTACTAGGCAAGAACTTTCAATTGTCCGACAACAGTGTTGGGCAAGTTTGAATTTCAGTAATGCTATACACAATCTTAAAAAAAGCCTGAATTTCGCCTGATGGGGCCACGACGAACTAAGAAAAACTATTATTTTCCTGGTTGCAAAACTTAAGTAAATCTCAGTAATGCTATACACAAAAGTGAAATTGTAGTCATTGAGCGATATGTTGAACAAGAACCTGAACCTCTGACCATCATAGTACCCAATCTGTCGAAAAACCTTGTCGCAGTGCCACACTCCAAATTCGGTCTTATTCTTTTCAAGTATAGTGAGAATGAAGGAACTAGTGGACGGAACAGCTGGACTTTGCCACGAAACAAGGAACCAGTCACTCACCTTACCAGTGCCTAAATCGAAATACCCAAGTTTCATGCCAGGTGAGAACATGATGGAGAGTACAAAAGAAGAATCAAGAAGCGGGTATTCTCGATTTGCGACCCAGACTAGTTTCTTGTAAGGATCATCCCCGAACCAAATGCCTAGGTAGTAGTTGCTTGAGGAAGACCCACCAGTCTTGAAGATTCCTAGCTCAAACACTTCATTCAATGAGACTAAAGTATTGTTGTCCCTCAAGTTCTGACCAAGCACGAGAATGTTCGTTGCCTCGAATAGCTGGAACAAACAGCTAAAGATCATGAGAAGAACATACGACTTGCTTAACTTCTTGGAGAGGGAAGACAAAGGGAGTTGTGGCCATCGAAGTGGAAATTCTCATTCTCTGAAAAGTTGGGCGATGCTTGAATTTTGAAAACTGGAATGTATCATTTATCGTTAGGCTTTGAAAGTGTGAGAGGGAGAGAGTGAAAGGGACGGGAGTTGGCCAAAGGATGGTTCTATAATATTAGCATTTTCAATAAGATGAATTGATGGTCAACACGGATAAGGATCGCAATCAAGTTGAATCAAAGGCATCGTCTACAAAAAAATGAACGAAAACTCATTCTGACTGCCACTAGCATTTACTTTATAAATAAGAAGGGGTGAGCATGGTCTGAATTGGGACCCACCCGCACATTGTTGGTCTTCAATTTTTGGGATCGAGAACTGACACTATTAAGATTGGGACTAAGGACCGGATCGACCTAGTGGGTTTAGTCTAACTCTAGGGTCAATCTAGGACCAATTGATAATTTTTCTATTTCATTTTTTATACTCCTTGAAAAGGTAGTCGAGGACTGGACCAACCTAATGGGTTCAGTGTGAAGCGAGGTTAGCTAAGAGAGGCGAGTGGTGAGCATCGAGTGGGGTGAGCGTTGAGCGTGGGTAAGCGTCAAGTGGGGGTGAGCAACAAGCAACAAGTGAGGCGAGTATTAAGTGGCGAGTAGCACAAGTGACCAAAAGCGAGTGAGGCAAGTGTTGAGTGGCGAGTAGAGAAATTGTTTCTTTTGATTTTGGCAAATTGAAGACTAAGAGGACAAATAAGACAAAAGAGAACGAGTACTAGAAGAGGATGCCGCAAAGAGCTGTTTATGCCATTTTGGACGTTGTGATGACTCCCTACAAAAACATTTTCATTCTTTGTAAATTATGGCTATTGACGCCGTAAGAAATATTAAACATCTAAGTTATTTAAAAACAATATAAAATTACTTAGACTCCTTACTAAGTAGTTGTTAATGTTGTTGAAGTCGTTTATTTTAAGATTTTCTTTATATAAAAAATTATAATTAAAATATATACCGTCAGGGTTGGTTCAGATTATACCAACCCTAAACTCTCAGGACCGAGAATCAATTTGCACAATACTGGTCAGGAATCCCAGAAACAAGGACTAACCTAATCTCCCTAGAAATCAGACCAAGACTAGCAGGGTTGGATTGGTCTAAAATCGGTCCAGGGTTGACCTTAAACCAATGCTCACCCTATAAATAAGTATCTTATCTTGACTTTTGTAGACCGAGGCATGGTCAGCAAGGTATTTAGCAATGCCACCATGTCAACATTGGCATATATTTTTCATTGGTATTTAATGACATGTTGACACGTATTCACATATCCATGTTAGCAATTGATGTGGAATTTTAAGTAAAGATCTTCTCTCTCTTCACCTCTGCTCCGTCTTCTTCCTCCATCCATGGCCGTCAACCTCCACTCCTCTAGGCCATTGCCACCAGCGGAGTCGCCGGCGCCATGACCAAGCCGACCACCATTACATTCAAGTTGAGCATGGCCAGCTTCCTCTGTTTTCTCCACCTCGTCCGTCTCTAGATTTCGAGATTTGGCCCATCCATGGCAGAAATCATCGCTGGTCCATCCATGGTCGAATGCGTTCAAGCGTCGTCTCCGTTGTCTTTGTGGTCATCTTTGTCTTCCCGAGTATGACCTCTACTTCCTTTGTTTCTCCTCTTAATATGTGAACTCTATCCATGGCTGTCAGGATCTCGACCTTGCACGTCATGGCCATGGACGAGCTAGTCACGACCAAATTTGAAGGTTGGAAGCCCTGCCTTCAGTGCCACATCTACTGTTGAAGAAAGCACGACTTCAGTTCAAATCTGAAGCTGATAACGTTTCTAGTTAGCAATCTTATCTCTTGTATCTAATTTAAGATATTGTTGATATTGTTCCCGTAATTTCTCTGCTTACCTTAAGCATCTTCAATCATCTCTAATTTAGGGCTCTTGTAATATCTTTATATACAGTATGTACAAGAGAGATTATAAGACAATAAAAACAAAAACTACGATTTCTTCATGGTATCAGAGCTGCATTTAGCATAATCCGCCTTACGATCCTCAAATCTCCTTCTCCTCTCATTCTTCATCGAATTTCTTCTTCCCAAAGAAAATGTCGACAGGCTCTAATCCATCATCTCAGTCATCTTCATCTATATCATCTCCCTCACTTGTTATCTCAAACATATCCCACTTGATACCCATCAAACTGAATAGCTCGAACTATCTTCTTTGGCGTTCTCTTTTCGAACCAATTCTCAAAGGTCACAATCTCATGTCTTACATTGATGGAACCTCCCAAGCGCTTGCTTCAACTGACGAAAATTACAAGACATGGATAAAAAAAGATCAGATGCTACTCTCCTGAACCAACGCTACTCTGTTTGAATCTGCACTTCCATATGTAGTTGGCGCTACATCTGCAAAAGCCGCGTGGGATGTCCTCGCTTGTTGCTATGCCTCTCTCACTCCTGCTCATGTAATGTCTCTGAAAGTACAATTACATCACCTCAAGAAGGGCAACCTCACCATGCAAGAATATCTCCAACAATTCAAAACTTTAGCTGATAAACTCACAATTTGCGGATCTCCAGTAAGTGATCATGATCTCCTAATTTGCATTCTTGATGGATTGCCTGCTGCTTACCGCTCCTTTGCATTTTCTATTTGTGTTCATGCTCATCAAACTTCCATCACTATTGAAGATTTACACAATCTCCTACTCTCTGAAGAACTGAGCATCACTGATGATTCATTATCCAAAACTACTACTGCCTTCGTTGCAAACCGACAACCTTGAACTCTTTCTCCTAGGCAGCACTCATTCACACCTCGTCTCTATAGGGGTGGCATTGGTTATAGGGGACGCAGCAGGGGTCATTCCAATCAAGTCGGACTTCTCCCTACTCCATCATTTCGACCTCAAGGTCATCAACTGAATACTAGTCGGCTAATCTGTCAGATTCACAACAAACATGGCCATAGTACCATTGATTGCTATCATTACATTAACTATGCATACCACGGTCGCAATCCTCCTGAAAAACTTGATGCCATGGCTATTGCACCACTTACTGACGATGGCACTTGGTATACTGATACTGGTGCCAGCCATCATATTACAGTTGATCTGGGTAATCTCTCCATCTCCGCTCCCTATAGTGGTTTTGATGAAGTTTAGGTTGGAAATGACCAAGGTTTGTCTATTACTCATGTTGGTTCCACTTCTCTCTCACATCTCGTTTTTTCCATGCATCTAACCAATATACTTCGTTGTCCTCTAGCATCTACCAATTTAATTTTAGTTAGTCGTTTTGCTAAAGATAATAATTGCTATTTTCTATTTGATGATTCTCAATTTTTTGTGAAGGACAAGTTAACGAAGCAAATTCTGCACCACGGTTGGACTAAGAATGGGCTTTATCCTATGCGGTTCCTCAAACCTTGCTTCAAGCCTCAAGTTTCATTTTCTTCCCGCATCAACTCCTCCACCTGGCATCATCATCTTGGCCACCCTTCTGTAGCTATTCAACATCTTATTTTTAAACAGCTTCAAATATCAAATAAGCGTGACAACTCTCTTTGTTCTACATGTCAATTAGGCAAAAGTTACAAGTTACCCTTTTCATTGTCTCACACGCGCACTCAATTTCCACTTGAATTGATTCATTGTGATGTATGGGGACTAGCCCCAGTGTCTTCTATTTCAAAATTCTCTTATTATGTATTGTTTATTGATGACTTCTCTCATTACAGTTGGATATTTCCTATGCGCCATAAATGTGATTTTTACGAAATTTTTATGGCTTTTAAACCACAATTTGAAAATCAATTTAACCATCGAATTAAATTTTTCCACTCCGATGCTAGTGGCGAATTCAGTAGTGATACACTTGAATCTTATTTTCATACTCATGGCATTTGTCATCAATTTTCCTGCCCACATACACTTGAACAAAATGGTGTCGTTGAGCAAAAACATCATCACATGGTTGAAACTGGTCTCACCCTTCTAGCTCAAGTTGGTATGCCCTCTTGCTTTTGGTTTGAAGCCTTCAATACAACTGTATATCTCATCAACTGCATGCCTATTATTTCTCAAATTTCCCCATATCAACAATTGTTTCAACAAATTCCTGATTATTCTCATTTATGAGCCTTTGGATGCCTTTGTTATCCTTGGCTCCATCCTTATTGTTCTAACAAATTGGAGTTCCGCTCTTCTTTGTGTTGTTTTCTAGGCTATAGTACCTCTTATAAAGGGTATCGTTGCTATATCTTGCAAAGTCACTGAGTTTACATATCTCGTCATGTCAAATTTGATGAATCTGTTTATCCGTTTATCACAAACTCTAACTCTCCAAAATCTCCTACCACTTTACCCTCACTGGGTCCTATCTCCATCTGGCTACCGTCAACCTCCGCCCCCACAAATACCACATGGGTTGAGCCCACCATTAGCCCCGCCAACGGTGTTGCCTCTACTTCGCTAACTATAGATGAACCCCAATCTCCTCATTTACCTTCCTTTATACCACCTACCACCATACCACCCCCTCCCCCACTACCTCCCACACACACTCATCCCAAGATCACACGTTCTCAACATGATATTTTCAAACCAAAAACCTTTGCTTCTCGTTATCTTATTGCTTTATCTTCTTCTCTTCCCTTGGAGTTGACTTGCTACACTCAAGCTTCCAAATCACCTGAATGGTGAAAAGCTATGGATGATGAATTTAACTCCTTACAAAAACAACACACCTGGTCCCTTGTGCCATTTAATCCAACCATGAACATCGTCGGCTGCAAATGGGTTTATCAGATAAAACAAAACCCAAATGGCACCATCAGTTGCTACAAAGCTTGCCTCGTAGTGAAAGGATTTCACCAACAACCTGGCATTGACTTTGTGGACACTTTTAGTCCTATTGTAAAGCATACTACTATTCAAGTCATTCTCACGTTAGCGGTCACTTATGGATGGGCGATTTAACAACTTGATGTCGAATGTGTATTTTTACACGGCGATCTCCAAGAAACTGTATATATGGCTCAACCACCAGGCTATGTTGATCTTGCTGCTCCTCATTCTGTTTGCTTAATGCACAAATCCATCTATGGTCTACGGTAAGCACCTCGCGCTTGGTTTAAAAAATTCATAGCTCGGCTAGAAGACATTGGTCTTTCAAATACTATCTCGGATTCATCCCTCTTCATTTACAGTCATGGCTCTACCAATATCTATCTCTTATCTTATGTTGACGACATTATTTTAACAGGAAATGATTCCAAAGCTATGTCTGCTATCATTGAGGAACTTCGCCACTCATTCAAGATGAAGGACTTAGGCCATTTGACTTATTTCTTGGGCATTTAGCTTGTTCGGCGAAGCCCTCATCATATCTTCCTTAATCAGGCAAAGTATATTCATGACCTCTTATATTGCACCAATATGCTCGACTGCAAGCCTGTTTCCAGCCTGGCTACTTCGAATAAACTTGGTCATTCAAGCAATGACCCTGTCTCAGATCCTACACTATATAGGAGTGTTGTTGGAGCACTTCAATATGTTACTATCAGTCGTCCTGACATTAGATATGCTATTAATCAGGCTTGTCAATTTCTCAAAGCACCCGAAGAACACCATTGGCATGCTGTAAAGCGTATCTTTTGCTATTTGAAAGGCACAATCTCTTATGGCATGCAGATTCAGCCTAGTCCTATTTCTTTACATGCCTATTGTGACGCTGACTAGGTTGGCAATCCCAATGATTGTCGCTCTACTAATGGCTATTGTTTATTTCTCGGGACCAATCCTATTTCTTGGAGTGCAAAGAAGCAACCTACTGTTGCACGTTCTTCTACAAAGGCCAAGTATTGTTGTCTTGCTCAAACAGCTATTGAAATTCAATGGCTCCTCTATCTTCTCCGAGAATTACGAATCTCACTCCCACGCGCTCCTGTATTATGGTGCGACAATATCTCTGCCATTGCTCTAACTCGGAATCCATTTTTTCATAGTCGCACTAAACACATTGAAATAGATTATCATTATGTTCATGAATTGGTGGGTTGCCACTTGACATCCGTTACATCAACACCTGTGATCAAAGCGCGGACATCTTCACCAAAGGACTGTCATCAGCACGGGTTCGTCTTTTACGGTCCAAGCTTCACATTGTTGACAATGCTTTGCTTGCGGGAGGGTGATAACGTTCCTAGTCAGCAATCTTATCTCTTGTATCTAATTTAAGATATTGTTGATATTATTCCTGTAATTTCTTTGCTTGCCTTAAGCATCCTCAATCATCCCTAATTTAGGGCTCTTGTAATATCTTTATATACAGTATGTACAAGAGAGATCATAAGACAATAAAAACAAAAATTACGATTTCTTCAGAAGCAAGGGGAGCCGAAGTCGAGATCTGAAGCCTTACTAATGACTAAGCGCATTTCATGGTTGTCTGGACCTCAAGCTCGCCACCAAGGCTCGCGATCCATGGACGAGCTAGGCTTGCGGCTCTAGAGGCAGGACTCCAGTCCAGATCTCAATGGGCAAGGACTTAGCCTGAAGGGGTGGGTTGGGTTGACTGCAAGTGACGCCGGAAGTGGTGGAGATGCTGGCCCATTGGATGGTCCTCTGTGATGGAGGAGGAAGCGCCGGTGGCCACGGAAGAAAACCGGATTGCCGGTCTTTTTATTCCACCCTAGCTGCCGTGTGATAATTTATTATTGGATATAAAAAAAAAGGTATGCCACCTAGGATATTGACATGGTGGTAAATTATTTCCTCGTTACAACATTATCTTCCCCTATTTTCTAGTGTGACGCAGCCAACAAAATGGGCCAGCTAGAACTACTTTTCTTTCTGGTGTATATACACATTTTTATACAGGAAATTTAATGAAAGTACTAGGATATATTTTTTATAATATTTTATAATTATTTTTTTCTCTCCTTTTCTTTTCTTTGTTCCTTTTATATTTTCCTTATCCTTTTTTCTTTTTTCTTTTTCCTTTTTCCCTTTTCTCCTTGTTGGCCTTGGGGAGAGACATCCGGGCCTAGGCTGGTGAGGGTTCCCCTTGCATAGGTGGGTAGTGATTGCTCTTGTACCCTCGCCTAATCTGGCAAAGGGTTGCCCTCGCCAAAGGCCAACAAGGGCATTTTGGCCAAGCCAATGAGAGCCTCGCTCACCTAGGCTTCAGAGTCCCTTGCCCAAGGCCGACAACCTTCATTGGCAATGTGAAGGGAAAAAGGGGAAAAAAAGAAAAGAAGAGAAAAATAAAAAATAAAATGAAATGAATTAATACAAATTTAAAAAATATTATGCATAAGTGTCGACCGTGTCACATGGAACAACCAACATCTACATTAGCAATTTCTGACAAAAATTAGCCGAATAAACTTAATTGACATAAGTAAAAGATTTGGTACTGAATTGGTAAAATTGCAACAAAGTTAAGATTTTTTGAATAGTTTTCTCTTTTTATATGAGATCACATCACATTATTTTTGGACAGTGATGCCAACATTAAGTTATGGAAATTAATTTGTGCTTTTGGGCAAGCTTTACGCCTTCGCATCGGCCACCATCATTTGGCGGACTGCCATCACCTACATACCGCCACAAAGCTTGTCAAAGAGGGCTTGTCTAACCTTGATTTCTTGGAGAGCACACACACGACGTAATTGTCTAGTATTAATTTTGTTCTTGGGCAAGGAGAGTGCACTGTCTGAGTAAGCTTGATTTATCCATCTGACACATTTTTGCTGGGGAAAAACAAGGCAGGGACCGAGCTCTTAGCGTGCAGTTGTGGTACTCCGAAGCCTCGCGAGCGACTGATTATTGAAGATTAGTCAACATACTTCATCGGCGTCCGATTCATCTTTAGTAGGTTTTGCAATCAGGTCACCGAAGTTTAATTTCAATCGCCTAACAAGCTGAGGTTTCGATTTATTTTTCGATTGATGAGCTTTGAAAAGAACATGGCACAATTCTAGGCGAAATTGTGATGCGGCAGGCACATGCCAATTTTCTAAAATCCACGTCATTGCCACTTGTCCTCCTAATGGGAACCTCCCTATAAAATTAGTAGGAAAACTGCACCAATTGGAAAAAAAAAACCAAAATTTCGATGCTGCAATTGAAAGTTCGATGACTCGATTGCAAAATTTACTAGAATTTAATGATCTTCTATGAATTTTAACACGATGTACCCTCTTTCAACTCTACCATAGGATCCGACACTTCAATTTTAAACACTAATCATCTGTAACCAAGATCTTGTTCTTTCTTTTCCTTGTTCACTCCATATTTTCTCCTAGCGAGATTTATGATTGATTTGCTATTTTTTTAAAGTTTATACAGGTTGGAATGATGATGAGCAACACCCTATATAATGCACCCCGAGCTAGAGTGCGGATGAATCTATCGGCTTCACTAAAAGCTGAAATGGTATTAAGTCATGGAGGAAATAAACTGCGGGTTAATTTCAAATATGAGAAACTCCCGCTTTCTGCTACCCTTGCAGGAAAATTGGTCATTACACTACCAATTGCAAGATGGTGCCATTTGAGGAATCAAGGCTAAAGGAGAATAAAGAGGGGAGATTCGACCAGCTGCGTGAAACGGAAGTGCGTGTACCTAACCCATATTAAAAAGCATATTATGGGAAGCAAATCCCTGATCTAAATAAGGATGAAATGGCCCCAGAATCTCCTGCTCATTCCACCCATATGGAGTTGATAGTGCCAAGAGGTAATAATGTTTTTGGGGGTAAACAAAGAAGAGAGGAGCAAAAGCAAAATGTCACATCCAAACCTATGAATACAGAGGAGCTTCGAGACTAGAATTGGGAATTACTGAAAGAGCTGGGATTGCATATCATTTCCTGCTCCATGAGTCTCCTTCCTTTGAGTCTAATAACCTAAAAAGATCCTCAACCTTAGGTCCAATCCAGTTCTACCATAAAATTCTTTTTTTACTCATAAAGAACCATTGACTTGAGGTCCAATTCTAGTTCTATCAATTCAATTTTAATTCTATCCTAATTTTTTTTTTTTGGATAAGTACACTGTAAGTTCTAAAATTTGTCATGCAAGTGCAACAGAGTTCTAATACTTTTAAAAAGTGCAATTAAGTTATAAATTTTGTCATGAAAATGCACGTTTTGAAAGCTTAAAATCTTTGTTGCACTTTTGAAAGTTTTATGATTTGATTGTACTTTCATGAAAGGTTTTAAGACTTTTAATTTACTTTATCCCTTTTTTTGTCTCATAAAAACTACAAACTTTTATTTGAATCTCAAATCCAGATCTGTTGATACTCCGTCTAACATAGCCCTTAATGATGTGGCATTTCCACATTAATTCTTTAGTTTTCCCCAAAATTTCAAATCTAAGAAGATGCCTTTTGGAGATAAATTTCCACATCAGCCCCATCAATATCGTCTTGGATTTGAAATTTAGGTAAAAAGTAGAGCAATTAGAGTTGGCATTTTTCAATTGTTCTTGCTCTTATGAGAGTTGTCCTTCCATCTTACTTGAGGATCTTCAATTTTGCACTTAGTATCAATTTCTTGTGCTTGGGAGTCTTTTTTCTCTTGCAGTCGAAGAGCTCGCGCTTAGGATGCTCAACACTCGAATCACACTTAGAAGTTTTTTCATCTCTTGATTATCAAGAGAAATTTGGGTAGAAGGTTGATGAGGTAGATTTGGAACTCAAGTAAAAGTTGTGGATTTTTTATGAGAAAAAAAAAGAGAGTAAAATTGGAATATAATCTAAAGTGTGAGGGTTTTTGTGAAACAAAAATAAGTTTAAAATGGTAGAATTGGGACTAGACCTAAAATTTGGGGTTTTATTTAGGGTATTCAGACCTTTCTTGGACTTGATCTTAAAAAAAGCCTTAGGGGCTCTAAAAAGGAGTAAGAAAGGACATAAGACTCCAGGCTCCAGCTACCATTTGGAGAACGTGTGATCCTTATGGAGTTTATAATACTTGTTCAAATGCTCCTGATGACACCCAATTACTTGGTACTCTTATTGAGATTGTGGAAGGTGCAAAGGAATGGACTTTAGTAACTAGTCCTAATAAGCCATCGAAGTACAAATGAAGTTTTTAAGTTGGAATTACCATGGATTGGGTACACTTTTGAAAATACAAGCTCTGAAAGCCTTAGTTATTCGTGAAAGGTCCAATGTTTTGTTTCTTTTGGAGATAAAAAATAAAATACTAGTGGAACAACAACTCTAGTTTCAAAATTTAGTTATTGTTAATCCGAGAGGAATTGCAGGGGTTGGTAGTCATGTGGAATGAAGAGGTGTCAATGGTTGGAGGTTGTAGCAGGTTCAGAGTAGTATATAGGTTTGATATGTAAGGAAATGGGAAGTGGAACAATCATGACACTCATTGTCACACATGTACCAACGAACTTTTAAGAAAGACTCTTATTATTTGGGGTGAGCATGTTGGACCGCCAAAACTAGAAATCGCCTAGACCAGATCGGACTACCTAGTTTGGTTCGATTCCCGGAGGGATTGGTTCAGTTTCCGATTCCATAAAAATGGAACTAGTGATTGTCGGTTTGGTTCTCAATTTTGGAGAGGAATCGGACCGAACCGGACCAAACCAAGAGATTGGACGAACTTTTTTTTTTTTTTATAATTATGTTATTTAATTTCTTAAAAATAGCAATAAAACCTAAAAATAGTAACAACTTTTGTATTTTTTTTTTAAATTTTTAAATTTTTTTACTAAGTGATGGGTTCCATGAGACCAGACCGGTTCGGTCCAATTCCCAATCCTAGGATTGTCCGGTCTGGTCCTTGATCCCAAAAATTAGGAACCGAACTAGACTGTAAACTAATCACCCCTACTTATGATGGGAAGAGTTAAAAAGCATATACTTGCCCAACCATCTCCCCTGAGTATGATTAAGCAACTTCAATGATAGACTATATCTCTAGAAGAGTATTGGAAAGGGGAGAGCAGAACATTATAGGTTGGTTGCATTGCGAGAGTTTTCGAGCGAATGTTAGTTAATTGGTTTGAAAATAAGACACAAATAATAGAGAAGGGGAAGAACTAGTATATAAGAGTTTGGATAGGGTTTCCATGCAACATTGCATGGAGAGTTACGTTCCCTAATGCTGCATTGCCAGCCATTGAATTTTATTCTATTTGATCCTTGTGTTAATTCCACTAGATACAATATAAAGGAAAAAAAATTCAAATTCAAATCATACTGGCTAGAAGATATTGAAGGTAGTGAAATTGTGAAAGCTGATTGGAATGATCTAGTGCTCAATCATGAGGATTTAGTGGGCAAATTAAAGAGGGTCATTGGGGAATTGGCCCAATGGAGCAAGAAATCAATTTCATAGTGATGAGTCAAGATCTAAAAATGTGGATGATATTCAGTTACTAATATTTTAACCTCTAGGAATATTTTTTCTGTGCCTTCTATTTTTTTTCGGATTAATTTTGTTATTTTCCCGTTTTAGTTAGCAATGAATACAAATGTTTTCAAAGTGTTTGGTTGTCACATTTTTCTCATGGAAAGAAAGTTTTCAAAGTTCTATATTCACATTGCATGGGTCCAGAAAATATCAATACATTATGCAGGGAAAAGTTAAAAAAAAAAAATCTTAAATCTATTACATTGGTGCTAATTTAGTTCCAAATCTACTAACTAGACCAATTTAGTCATAAACATTTTATAATTTACGAATTGAGTCCATTTAATAAATTTTGACCTAAAATCACTGACATAGATATTGGACTTCTTATATAGCATTGCTAGAACGGCCAATGTTGACATGAATAATTTTTGTAATTCTTATTATCTTTTTCTAGATTTTATAATTTTCTTTTTTTTTCCTTTTTTATATTCTCTCTCCACCGGTCATTGTGCCTTAAAGATGGTAAGCGATAGGCCAAAGGTGAGTACTGATGAGGGTCATCAGCGTTAGGAAAGGTAACCCTTACCAAGATTTGGCTAGTGGCAACCTTGCTAGCCTGGCGCAAAGCTCGCCCTTGTCGGAGGCCAACGAGAGTTGTTCTAGCGAGGTCTAGCGAGGTCGTGCCTCGCCAGATTTCGACAAGGGTGACCTCACCGTAGGTTGGTGAGGGCGACTCTCATTGATCAGTCACCAACCATTGCTGAGGCTTGGCACTGGTGAAGAAGAAGGGGAAAAAAAGAAGAAGAGAAAAATTAATGAACAAAAAAAAATAAAATAAAAAAAAAATTGTAAAATTGTTCACACTAGCGCTAATCATGCCAAATAGGATTCTTTGGCATCTAGGTCATTGATTTCTAGTCAAAATTAGGTAAATAGACTCAATTGGCACATATGTAAAAGATTTAGAATTAAATTGATTTGATTGAAAGGTGTGGACTAAATTGACACTATCGTAATAGATTTAGGATTTTTTTAGTACTTTCCTCCACTAGTATGTATGCCACTTAGAACTTGTTAGGTTTTATCATCTGAACTCGATCCATGTTTTTTCAGGGATACAGACTTTTGTGGTCCACGCTAGTGCTTTAACCATGCGGATATATGTATTTTTCGTTTTTGAATGGTAGAAATATGTGAACTTGAACTTTTTTTTTTTTTTGTCTCTACGGCCCCTTTCAAAGCTTTCATTTATGCAGCGACTAACGTTGCCCTCGATTTCAATCAACCGAAGTATGCCATTATTGAAAAGGAATATGCTTCGTGAACCGTCCACTGCAGAATGATAGTGGAACGGTCAAAGGGCAGACATATATCCTTTTGGAGGAAACGGGTGGATTTCCTGAACCGGTTCAATTATCGACTCTATGTTTCCTCCTTCTTTTTTTTTTTTTTTAACTTCTATGTTCCTTAGTGCAACCTCAAATTTTAGAGACAGAATCAGAATAGGGCGCTCTAAATTATTTTTCTCGAAAATTATCACTTTGATTTGTGTCTTTGAATAAGACAAGAAAATCATTATCTTCTTATGGCTTTTTATACAGAAAATGCATTTTTTCACTATTGTTTTTTTTTTGCAATTCTTTAGTAATTCATTATTCTTATTATGATCTTTTCTTTTTTACTTCATTTTTTTTATGCATAATTGATATTACTGGTCTTAATTTTCCATTATTGGAGAGTCCTACAACAATTTGGTTTGAGCAAAAGGAATGAGGAGCTATTTCATTACACGTTGATTTCGTTATTAGTTGCGAAGCTAACTTAATTTTTTTTTTTCATATTTTAAATTTAATAGATTTTTGTAATGACATTAATAATTTTTTTAGTAATTGATACTATTTTTTTACTTACAATTATTTATATTTCGGTATTTAATTTATTTTTTCTTTTTTCATATTCAAGAAAATTAATTGTATCTCTAAATTTGAGCTTGTTATAAGGAAACACAGAAGTCAAAAAAGAAAAAAGAAGGAAACATGCGGTTATAATTAAAACCGGTTACCGGTTTCCTCCAAAAGGATTTGTGGTTGTCCTTTGACCGTTCGACTGATATTCTGCAGCGGACCGTCTTGCTAGCCACTACCTATTGAAAACCCCCTCGAGTGATGGCCACTTGAGAGACTGCCGGGCAACACCTCCCACAGATTTAAAAATTCATCCTCAATGGCCACAGCCCAGTCTTCGCTCTCAGATATGTTTCCCAAATTCTGTGTTTTTCTGGTCTTCTGTAGCTGCTTGTTGAGCTTGTCTGAGGCAACAAACACCCTCATACCTGGTCAGGACTTGAAGGACGACAAGACCTTAGTCTCATCCAATGAAAAGTTCGAACTAGGATTCTTTAGGACAGGCACGTCTTCCTCAAGCAACTACTACCTTGGTTTTTGGTTCAAGGATGATCCTTACAAGATACCAGTCTTGGTTGCCAATCGAGAGCACCCGAATCTTGACTCTTCTGGTTTTCTTTCCATTCGGTATGATGGGAACTTAATGATTTTTGATAGAAGGCTGATTCAAGTCTTGGTCAATCCTGTAATGTTGGCCACAAACAACAGCACCAATGCCATACTTCTTGATTCAGGGAACTTCGTTCTTGTGGAGGGTGAGACAACGGTTTGGGAAAGCTTCTACTATCCGTCGGACACATTCCTGCCCGGGATGAAACTAGGGTTTTTCAATCTGGGGGTGGATAAGACGAAAGAACAGTTTCTTGTTTCATGGCAGAGACCATCTGTGCCTTCTACTGGTTTTTTCCTTCTTGCCCTGATGGCCACTACTAACGAGACACAACTTGTGTTTCATCGTGATGATGTCTCAAGGGTGATCAGGTACCTAGATGAACACAGCTTCAGGACTTATTAACAGCTCCCTCGGAGACTACAACATTACTTTCGTTTCTAATGGTGGTGAGATGTACTTGACTTACGACACCAATGTAACTGGTAGACTGTCCTGGTTTGTCCTGTCTCCATCTGGGCAAATTCAGGTTTTCACAATGATTGGGAAGGAAATTTCGGTGGTCTATAGCCCAATTTGCACGAATACTTCGAGCAGCTCAACTGACTGTCATATCGAGAAGCCAGCCTTGTGCCCGGATGGCAATAACTTTAGAATAAAAGAAGGATTCGTGCCAAAACCTAATGCTTTCAATGAATTGGATCGTCTGGGAATCATAGACTGTGAAATCATGTGCAGGAGCAATTGTTCTTGTAAAGCTTTCAGTACCTATTGAGATGACGGCATGGGATGTCAATTTTTCTATGGAGATTTAAATTTTTTTGCGGATGGGCCAGCGGAATGGGTCCATGCTTGTTCACGGGAACATCAATGAAACAGCTGCTCATGTTCGATTATATTGAACTTCTGACATTCTGATCATATTCAAACACTCAACTGATAGTCAATTTATCCATATGTAGTAAATATTCCTCATGATGATGATGCTATATGCGTGGCATTGATTGATCACACAAAATCCTCAGTCCTGTTACTAGATCGATCTGCCGATAATAATTTTTTATAGGATAATGAGACACAGTTGAGTAACAAATACTCTTCACTGCAATTGGGTCTATAGGTTTTAAATTGAAACATTGAAATGACATATTTTCATTCAGAGCATTGGAGCATGAGGATGTCATTCTCAGAGCATTGGAGGAAGAGGCTTCTCTGGTTGATAGCCATCGTTCTAGGCAACGGTTATATGTTTCTAGAGTATGCTGTCTATTGCTTTTTCTCTACTAAATCTGACGTGTTCAGCTTTGGAGTGATTATGCTTGAGATCATTAGTGGCAGAAAGAACACAATCTTCACTCACTTTGGATCGGTCTATAAAATTGCTTGGATATATAAGAGACAATTGTCACGGGCTGATCATTTGGGATTGAGACCATGCGGCGACTTAGGCTCTTTTGAATCGCTTGGATTGTTGAGGCGCGTAAACCAATCCTTATTCGGATTGATCGATTGCTCGCTCGCTCACATGAATCTTAGAAAAAGAAAGTTTCCAAAGAGAAGCTTTGAGAGAATGGAACTCTGATTCTGAAATGGTTGGATGGATAGAAAACACCATTTTTTTTTTAAATTTTTTTATTTATTTGAGACCTTTAGATTACAACCATTGATCAAGATTACATTCGGCGAGCGAGATCGTATCTTCTAACTAACCAACTACCGGCATTTATGCCAGAAGAGTTCTAGATCCTGGCGCAATTACTGTCTTGCCCATCCTTGGAATGTTCCGGAAGCTCTTGCGGGAACCTCGAGTAATCTTAGGAGATCTTCCTCGATCATGCACGGTCTCTTGATCGCGGGAACCTCGTGACCGTGACACAATGTTCTGTCTTGGATTCCAAGTTACGTTGGCTGATTAATGATTAGCCCATCACTCTTTCCTTCATCAATTAGCTAGAACCTGATTAAGAAAAATGGTTTCTCTAGGCTTGGGAATTACGGAAATTCGATCAAGGTGTCGAGCTAATGGACCCCGCATCGGCCGAACCGTCTTCATTTGGAGAGTTCTCTCTGTACCTCCATATCGCATTGTGTGCGTAGAAGAGCATCCCGAGGATAGACCGAGCACCTCCGATGTCGTTCAGATGCTAGGCAACGAAAGTGCCAATCTGCCTCCGCCAAGGCCACCGGCATATTGTTCGCACTTAGGTTATTGTAGCTCCCAGGAGCGGCAAGAACATGTGACTAATGATTTAACCCATTCCGCTATTGAAAGGAGGTAGCATTCGATTAGATGGTACCTTTTTTTTTTCCTTTCCAGTTCAAGGTAATCTGTTATTCAAATTGTTTCTGCTAAAAAAGAGAACAAAATTGCATTTAAAACTATGTTCATGTCTGAACGCAAAAATTTTATCCATGAGTTGCATTCAAAGCGTGGGTTGACATTGACTTGTTCTCTCGAGGACAAAAAGTCATGATAATTGACTAGACTTTTGGTGGTGCCTTTAATTGACCTTCATTCAGAGAAAGTGACAGCAATTGATTTATTTTAATAGCTTGATTTTCATATAATTTAATTTTGTGTAGTACTAAAGAAAACGTGTTTATCATACCAACTATATCAATTAAGCTGTGTCTAGTCGCCTTAGTAGGGCTGAGTCACTTGCCCTTGAGTCGGGTCAATTAATCTCTCGAATCGGACAAACTCTTGGGTTGGGCTTTGGGGAGGAGATTCCAATTTGAGTTCCAAGTGGGCCTCATTGCAGGGTTGGATTCCTCGGGTCTCCTTTGGGCCTATGCTGGACTTGGGCCACATTTAAATGTAAGGGCATTTCAATAGAATATCAACATGACCCCAATCTATGTAAATCTCACGAAGTAATCAATTAAGTAGCACCGACATTGATATTGACATGTGATACATCAACACATCATTTCTGAAAAAATAATAAATTTTAACATGTCGATATATACATAATAAATTATCATTTTTATGATTATATTAAGGAAAAAAAACATGAAAAACCCAAAACTTTGCCAAAAATGACAGATTTGCCCCAAAAAAAATTTTGTGACGTGAAAATCCTAAACTTTGCTAACCGTGACACATTTACCCCAATTTTTTTTTGTGACACAAAAAACCCTGAACTTTTGTCGTGTGACACATTTACCCCAAAATTAAATGGCATTTTGGTCTTTTTACTATTTACTTTTTTTTTTTTTACCTTATTTTTATTTTCTTCTCTCTTCCCTCCGTCGGCCCTCCCTCGCCGGTGGAGGGAAGCCAGAGTTCGGCAAGGGTTGCCCTCGCTGGCGTTGGGCGAGGGCAGCCCTCGGTTGGGTCGGCCAAGGGCCTCCCTTGCGCCCACACCCAGATCTGGCGAGGGTCATCCTCGCCGGTGTCTGGCAAGGGAGGCCCTTGCCCGACCTAGCCGAGGGCCGCCCTCGCCTGACGTCAGCAAGGGCGGCCTTAACCAGCCTAGGCGAGGGCGACCCTTGCCCGATGTTGGCGAGGGTAGCCCTCGCCGAATGCCGGCTTCCCTCCGTCGGCGAGGGAGGGTCGACGGAGGGAAGAGAGAAGAAAAAAATTTTAAAAAAATTTAAAAAAATTTTAAAAAAAAAAAAAAAAAGGAAAAGGAAAAATAGAAAAAATAAGACAAAAATGCCCTTGATGGGGTAAATGTGTCATGGTTGGTAAAGTTCAGGGTTTTTCAAGTCACAAAAAAAAGTTTAGGGTAAATCTGTCACTTTAGGCAAAGTTTGAGGTTTTTGGTGGTCTTTTCTCTTATATTGATCAAATTATTTTGATTCAAATTCACAAAAAAATAAATAATAAAAAAGAGCATAGCATTACTACACTAAAAATATTAATCTGCCATTTGATAATATCATTCATTATTTTAATTTTGAGTGACACCAGTGAGAGGAGCGACACTCGCCGAGGAGGGAGGAATTGTGTGTCATAAGAAATAAGAGTTAGAAGAGGAGAAAACAAGATTTTTCTTCTTTCCCATTTTATTATTTTTATTATTCATTTTTTAACATATTCACATTTTGACCTCTCATTTATTGAAATCTTTTAAAATTGACCTCATGCGTGTCAGGAGAGTTAACGGTGTGTTGGATTTATTGAGCGCTTGTCAGAGCGTGTCAAGATGTGTCGGATATGTGTTGGAGTGTCTGACACGACACAAAAGCTCATAGAGAGTGTTGGTACTTCTTAGGTAATCAATAGTCGTGATTAAAAATGACATCAATGCTGCCATTACAATATGACGCAAAAGCAATACAAGAGCAATTACTTTCGTGGTCATTGATGCCCTGACCATCAGACTAATCAGAAGCATGGACTCTTCTATCCTTGAAAAGCTAATCCCAACTATGCAAAATCGTGGCTTCTCTATATAGCGGTTGACAATGACTGGGATTTGCTCAAGTGGTGACATTTCTTACATGGAAATGGAAATGTGAATGATTTGCATTCCCACATTTTCAGAGAGTTTGAATGATGACAATTTAGCTTTAGGTGTAGATTTCAACTCCCACACTCTATAATGGAGTAGAACAAAGGTCTGAGAATTAAAGTAGAAGGAGAATATGATTGACAAAAAAAAAAAAAAAAAACATATAACTGGCTGCACTCTTGGGGAAGTATAACGAAAATTCCTTCCCAATCATCATGAAAACTTGAATTTCTCTTGAGGGCCATCACGAACTAGGAACAACTATTATCCCCCTTCGTAGCAAAAGTTAAGTAAATCTCACTAGCGATAGATCCAAAAGTGAAATTGTAATCGTTAAGTGAGCACGCTATTAAATAGGAACCTGAATCTCCGACCATTGTAATACCCGATTAGTTGCGAGACCTCATCGACGTGCCACACTTTAAGTTGGGTCCTGTCGTGTACGAACAGAGCAAGACCCAAAGAGCCGGTGGATGGAACTGATGGACTTTGCCACGGAACAAGAAATTGATCCCTCTCCTTATCAGTGCCTATATCGGAAAAACCAGAGTTTCATGCCGGGCAGAATTGTGTCTGATGGATACTAAAAGCTTTCTCAGACAGTGTCCTCTCCTTCCACAGGGAGAAGATTGCAAGAATCAAGTAACGTGGCGTTTGTGTTGTTACTAGTAGCCGACATCACAACATTGAGAACTGCGTGTTCCTTCTATCAAAAATCGCCAAGTTCCCATCATATCTGATGGGGAGAACATAGGAAGAATAAAGAAGCGGGGACTCACTATCCGTAACCTAGACCGGTTTCCTGTTAGGATCATCCTCGAACTAGATGGCCTAGAAGTAGTTGCTTGAGGAAGATCCAACATTTCTAAGAATCCTAGTTCAAAGACATTGATGGATTACATTAAGGGTGTGCATGACAAAATTGATTTCTCAATTTTTATTCCCTAAATGAACTTATGAGTAAAGAAATACGTTTGATAAAGACTTAAAATTTTTGTTTCTGAAATAGAAATTCGTTTGATAACAGAATAAAATTTCTATTTTTAAGGGGCCGTAGCCAGGCAGCCGGGCATCCAGCGTCCCACGGGTGGCAAGTGGGTGGTAGGTGGTGACGAGAGTTAACAATAATAAGAGTTTTCATCTTTCACTTTTGTTTTAGAAGAAGAAAAACTAAAAATATAAGATTCCGATTTTTGCTCCAAATCTTTTTTTGAAATAGAAATTTGTTCGGGAAATAGAAAAATAAAATTGCACTATCAAATAGATTTCTATTCCAAAAATCTATTTTCGGGAACAAAAAAATAGAGAAATAGGAAAAAAGAAATTTTGTCATGCGCACCCTAAGATTCCATTTATTTTGCGAAAAATGTTAGATTTTTAAGAAATGTTTTTTAAGAAATTATTTTCTAAGAAAATGATAATATTTTTTTACGTTTAGCTGAAATATAAAAAATAAGTGGAAAATATTTTTTGTTGTTTGGAAGGAGAAATTTGATTTGATTTTCTCTTTCCAAATAAATTTACATTATTTGAGCGCTTGTTACTTGCATGTTTAGTTAGGGAACTAGGCACAAGTACTGGAGTTCCATCCCCGGTCCAACCTCAAGTGACTCGGGCTTGAGCATTTGTGGCCCAGGCTGGAACTTTGTCCTGAGTGGGGGACTTGACATGGTTGCTGGGGTCTCGGGCTCAGCCTTAATGGACTTGGGTTGGAGCACTAAGGACCTGATCTCGAGCTCAGGCGTAGGGGATTCAAGAGGGGCATTGGGGTCTCAAGCTCAAGTGTTAGGGACTAGGGTATGAGCACCTAGGTATTGGGTTGGGTCTCAATGGACCCGAGCCCAGGTTTTTGGGACTTAAGTATGGCTTGGCCTTGATGAACTTGAGCTTAGGCACAATAGATCTAGGCACAAGCACTAGGGTCCTGAGCCTAGCCTCTACGGACTTGGACTTGGCTTGGGTGCTAGGATTCGAGCATGGGGCCCGGCTTCTGTAGATCTTGAATTTGTAACCTTTATAACATTACAATAGATAGGCCTTGCGACTAGTTATGCATGAAATGAACGTGGAAGGGGTTTACTCTTTTTAAGATGGCAACTATGCATTATTTTATGAAAAAAACTTATGTATTTCGATGCTCTACTGCCTTTCTCTTTAATGCACAAATTTGCAGTTTTGAAGTTTATATGCATTCAATCGTTAAGAATAATGTTGGCTGTGGCAATAATTATTAACGAGTATGACCATAAAAGTATGTTCAAATACCATTTTTATTCTTTACAAAATTTATCTTTTACCATGTTTGGAATGACAAAATAATCACCATTGACCATCTTTAAATGTGAGGCTCTTTATATAATAAAATAAACTCAAAGAACTTTCCCAATAAGTTCAATCAAAAGCCTAAGGTGAAATTATAATGGCACAATGTTAATAGAGGGACAAAATCATAACAAACATAGAATGAATCTCTAACATTCATGATTCCTTAAATTTATAGCACTTTCCTAACTTGCTTGGATATTTTTATTTTTTCTTGGCAAGTTAAATAATCTGTTACTTCACCAAAAATTAAAATTCACTTTCTCAAATAGATCAAATCATTGAAAAAAAAAATTCTCTAAATACTTGAAATCTATTTATTTGGATTAAAGAAAAGTTTTTCAATATATATTGTTGACCTACCTAGTTGCCTCAAGAAGTTTCTTTTGGATCCATCCCTACCTGGAAGTACCTTGCATCATATCTAAATTTTCTGTAGTTTCTTCTTTCAAATTCAGTTTCTCTATTTTTTTCTTTAATTTCATTTGTAGTTTGAATTTGTAACCTTTATTACGTAACACTTTATTCATGGACATTAGATAGGTCTTAGAACTAGTAATGCATGCAAAGAACGTGGAAGGAGTTTGCAAACAAATGTCTTACATATACTCTTTTAAACTGGCAACCATGCATTATTTAACGAAAAAGTTTAGTATCTCGATACTCTTATTTCTAGTCAAACCTTAACTGCCTCTCTCTTTAATAAATAAATTTATCATTTCGCAGTTTATATATATTTGGCCGTCTGGTCTATGGCAATAATTATGCATGATATGACCATGAAAGAATGAGACAAATGGCAAACATGCATTATTGAAAGGCAGCTTTCAATCTCTTAAACGTTTACTAGAATTTTTTTTTAAAAAGAAGCATTTTACATCTAACCATCTTTTAAATGTCAGTTTCTTGCACACATAATCCATCAAAAACTGATGGAATTCTAGTCGGCGGAAGACGACTTACCTGATTCCGATGCGCAAATAGCAACTAGCCCCGGATCGAACGTTGAATTGTGATTCAATCACGAACAACACTTCCTCACGTTAGTCTGGATGTAATCACAAGGAAAACATCCGATTTCCACAGCGTAAATGCCGATCGTTCTTGCAAAATTGAAGATGGAACGCCTTCTTCCTTGATGATGGAAATTGAGAGAGATTTTGGTGCAAATGATCTAACAACCACTTCCAATGGTTGTGTTCGGGAGGCTTATATACGTCTCCCTTAGTACCCCTCCATTAGTGCCTTTCCATCGTATCGTTTCAACTTGAAACGGTGCGTCCAATTGCACCACATCATGGACGTACCAACTAAAGTACAACATCTCCCACTTGGACATGATGGGCTTGATAGCGCTCTATCAAGAATATAAGGCAAGGCGTTCAACATTTATCAACTTTACAGAACAATTCATACTGGCAAGTAAGCCGTGCGACCAGTGAGTACACCTACACTTGGGAGCTCAAATTATGCACCTGTTAGGGATGACATAATAGCTACAACCCCGAAAAAGAAATAAACAACTGATGTCTCACAAAGGCCCCGCATATTTTGTTACATCAATTCAAGTATACCTATCCATTAAAGGCTATATTTGATTATCCTCAAAACACCATGTATTTACAATTATATCCGCAACCACATAAGGTGATATAATTGGTCGACTAGTAAATACATGTGACAGATGTAAAACAACAATAGTCTTCCTTCGCACTCATGTCTCTCTCAATTTTAGAACAACTGCTTTCCTAGACACGTCTCATAGGCCATTTCTATTCATGACCGCCCGTAACATGCTAAAGTAGCAACATTGATCTTTCATTTCGAGAACATAGTCAGAAGTAACATAGGGCACGAATTGAGGTAAATTATAAATTACCTCAACGGCTCACACAATGAGTAAATAGGGATAATTTTACTCACATTCCCTTGTCGGTCGAACAATGCAGATGTAGTATGAATTACATGCTATAGTGGATTTTTCTTTCTATAAGAGCGTATGTCATTTCTTAAATATATCCACTATATGGATCTTAGCCTAAACATAGTCACGTGCTTCTCACGTACTCATGTTTAACTCGAGTGCTATATTAGCTCGCTTTCTATAGCGCCCAATTAAGTACTCGCATCCGGCATCTTACAGGCATACATGATTGTGGGACTATCATGTTTGGTCTTATTATAAACAAATCACAGACCTCATCTTGACTCCAATCAAGGCGACATATTTTATGTACCATACTTGCCCTTCATCATTTATTTGTACATAACGTATCATCTCAACGTGCTAACTATAGCACTTGAGGCAATTGCTCGTGTGAGTGAGCCAATCATTATCTGTTGACATACTTTCCAATAATATATGTGTGCTTGTGCTAGTCTCATAAAAGATTTGTACTTTTTGATAAAACATCAAGTCATTAATAAACAAACAAGTACAATACATATGTCCATAAATACATGAAACAATGATTCTCTACAATAACACATATCACATTCTACGCAAACCTAGTGACATCCTGTGGGTCAAGAATATGTCTCTAGGAATAGCCTTCGTAAATGGATCAGTAACCATTCTATTGGTTGAAATGTATTGTAGAATCACTTCTTTTTGCGCTATAATATCTCTGATGAAGTTATTCTTTATGTCAATGTGCTTTGTCCTTCCATGATACTTGGGATCTTTCACATAGGCAATGGTAGCTTGACTATCGCAATAAACTGTCACCGGTCTTGGAACCTCAGTAACAGTGGCTAAATTTTCAAAGAAACGTTTTAACCATACTGCTTCTTGCATTACGGCAGAACAGACAATAAATTCAGCCTCCATAGTTGACAAGGCTGTGCATGTCTGTTTCTTGTTATTCCAAGAAATTGCACCTCCATTGAGCAAGAACGCATATCCAGAAGTCAATTTACGCTCATCCAGGTCTCCACCCCAATCAGCATATGAATAACCAAATAAGCGTAAATCATTCCCTTGATAACAAAGTCGATAGTCCATGGTGCCATTCAAGTATCTCAGGATCCTCTTCACTGCTTTCCAGTGTGCTTGACCGGGATTTGATTGATATCGGCTCGCCAATCCCACGGCATAACATATGTCGGGTCGAGTACACATCATAGCATACATCAAACTTCCGATCGCACTAGCGTAAGGAACAGTTTCCATCACTTTGATTTCTTCTAGAGTCTTAGGACACATCTCAGTACTTAGGCCTTCACCTTGCATGACAGGGGTATCAATGGGATTACAATGCTGCATATTGAAACGCTCAAGAATCTTCATAATATAAGATTCTTGTGATAAAGTAAGGAGTTTCCTTGATCGATCTCTTTCGATCTTAACTCCTAATATATAAGCAGCTTCTCCCATGTCCTTCAATTCAAAATTGGAGAACAACCATTCTTTTATGGTGATTACCATAACCTTGTCATTTCCAGCCAACAGAATATCGTTTACATAAAGTGATAAAATCACAAATTTGTCTTCGGACCGCTTGACATATACACAGTGATCTTCTTCGATCATCATGAAACCAAAAGTTGTTATGGCTCGATGAAAACGAAAATACCACTGTCTAGACGATTGCTTAAGGCCATATATTGAGCGATGAAGTTTGCAAGCTTTATGCTCTTGATCTTTAGCTATGAAACCTATTGGTTGTTTCATATAAATTTCCTCATCTAGTTCTCCATTGAGAAATGTCATCTTTACATCCATTTGATGTAATTCAAGGTCCAAATGTGCAACGATGGCTAGAATAAGGCGTATTGAGGCAAACCTTACAATTGGTGAAAATGTTTCCTCATAGTCTATACCCTCTTGTTGAGTATAACCTTTCGCCACAAGGCAAGCCTTATACTTTTCAATGGATCCATCCGCCCTTCGCTTAATCTTAAAGACCCATTTGTTTCCAATGGCCTTACGATTGGGTGGTAGATCAACCAAGTCCCAGACATGATTTGTCTTCATTGACTCCATCTCGTCTTCCAAAGCTTTTCTCCATTCTTCCTTATCAGAGGATGAGAGAGCCTCTTGAACAGTCTTAGGCTTGGCATCGTCCTTTTGAGCAATCATAAATGCTTCCCCTTCAATCTCAAAACGACAACGGGGAATACTTTTACGATTACTTTTACGCAATTGAATTTCTCTTGAATTCAATTCATCAGGCAATGCAACACTCCCACTAGATCTTTCATATTGAGGTAAATCTTCATTTCCCTCCATAACATTAGTGGGTGTATTATTAGGATCTTCCATCTCATATAATTGGAAATCCTTATCAATCTCACCTCTACTAGGAAAATCGTTCTCCAAGAACGTGACATCTCGTGACTCCATTTCGGTCACACTTCCATCAGCTTGTTCACCTATGAACACGTACCCTTTGGAGTGTTTGGAATATCTTATAAAGATACATTTCTTCCCTCTAGGACCTAATATGCCATGTTTATGGGAAGAATCATGAACATAAGCTGCACATCCCCATGGACATAGACTACTCAAGTCTAGTTTTCTACCAGTCCATAATTCATAATGGGTGGAAGTGACCGATTTTGAGGGCACTCGGTTAAATACATAAGCAGCAGTCAATAATGCATCTCCCCAAAAGAAGATAGGTAAATTTGCTTGCGCCATCATAGACCTAACCATTTCCAATAGGGTTCTATTCATTCTCTCAGCTACCCCATTTTGTTGTGGAGTATTAGGAATAATCAATTGACTTACAATTCCCTTTTCATCACAAAGAGCCTTGAATTGCTCTGATAGATACTCACGTCCACGATTAGTTCTCAATGCCTTTATTGTTTTGTTCAACTAATTCTCTACCATCGTTATATATCGTCTAAAGCATTCTATTGCTTCGAACTTATGGGAGATCAGAAAGACATAACCGAAACGTGTGAAGTCATCTATGAAAGTAATGAAATATGAGGCTCCATGCCTCGCCCTCACATTCAAAGGACCACAAATGTCAGAATGTATGAGTTGCAATGGAAATTCAGCTCTAGTCCCTTTACCGAATGGTTTTCTAGTTGCTTTTCCCGCTAGACAATGTTCACATACATGTAGATCAACATTAGTGAGTGACCCTAAAAGGCCTTCTCTAGCTAATCTTTGCATTCTCTACAACCCAATGTGACCTAATCTAGCATGCCAAGTACTTGCATCAATCTCAACATTACTAGAAGATGCAATCAAAGAAAAACAACCATTAACATTAACATTGTACTGATCATAGTCAATGTCTAACACCATAAAACTATTCAATACATGACCTGAACCATAATAAACTGTTCCATACAAAATGTCAACACAATCACCATGAAAATTTAAAACATTACCTAAGCTAAGAAGAACAACTACAGAGACCAAATTTCGTCGAATATCTGGAGCATAGAGGACATCATGTAGGATTAGGCTTCGACCACCACATAAAAGTAATTTACATGTGCCGATATCCTTCACTTCAACTCTTGAGTTATTCCCAACATATATCCATCTTCTTCCAGGCTGTATCCGACGATACTCCACAAATGCTTCTCGGTCTCTAGCTACGTGGTATGTTGCTCCTGAGTCTATAGTCCACATTGGATGAGATTCAACAAGCAATACAGTACTAGAAACAAAAACATTACTTAAAGTAATGGAGTAATAGGGTACCTCTTTCGGCTCAGTGCATTCATGAGCAAAATGACCCATCTTGCCACAATTGTAGCACTTCATCTTGGCCTTGTCCTTCTTCCCACCACGCTTCTTGCGTTGGAAGGTCTTAGCCCTTTTTGGTGCCTGATCAGTTTTCTTCCATTTGTTGTTAAATTGAGAATTCATTTTGCGCTTAAAGCCCGAAGCTTTGCGCGAACTCGATTCAGCAACATAAGCATGAGTAGAGGATCTTGCAGCCTCTAGGCGCTCATCCTCTAATTCCAAATGACGCGCAATATCATCAAAAGTGACAATACTTTCATTATGCGTCATATTGATCTTCATATGCTCCCAATTGTCAGGAAGAGACCTTATAACAACATGAACTTGTTGTTCATCAGCAAGGGAGTGACCTGCCGACTTCAGCTCACGAATCATATTTGACATCTCCCGAAGATGCTGCCTCATCGTTATATTTGGGCGCTTTCGGTATGGGTCAAACTTGATGGTGAGTCTCCTCAGTTTAGTGGCAGACGTACCCCCAAACTTATCTTTCAAGGCAACCCACATTATATGAGCTTTATCATAACTTTCAAACTCACACGTGAGATCATCCTACATACAGCTCAGCAACGTGATGCGAGCAATGCTATTCTTCTTTTTCCAAGCTTGATAAGCTTCTAGATTTCTCCTGTGTTGAGCTGAAGTTCCGTGCTCAGGTTCATCCATTGTGTGGTTGAGGGTTTCCAAAACCTCTTGCTCCTCAAGGATGTACTGAACCTTTCGGTGCCAAATATCATAATTGTCACCGTTCAGTTTCTCACCCTTATTGAGGTCAGCCACAATGGTCTTGGATGCTGATGCCATAATCAATTGCTATAACACATTGACATAATAGACGCAGAATCAATACTAGCACATTTTTCTTCAGAGTAACACACATATTTAATTTACAGCAAAAACAAACTAAAATAATGATAATTCAACAAAAGACATAGAAACAAAAGTTCACTATGTTCCCAATCAACTTATATGTACGATTGTTCTATTATCATTAACTAGTTTAATTTGCACAAATTTTGAGTTCTAGGTGAGTATTTTTTCAAATTTTACCAACCTACGAACTCCCACTAGAAAAAAAAAATTACATGACCTCATGTAATGTCTACATTTTTCCATTAACACAAAAACATAACATGATGTAAAAAAATTTACAAATAACAATCATGCAGCAACTCCAGTCAAAACCACAATTCAACATGTAATGGATTTCCTACCATTGTTCGAATTTTCTAGCAACTTGAAAATTGCAAGTATATTAAACTATATACATGATATCATCGAACCAAGTTCTACACAGCATATATGACATCATTTGCACACAAGCTAGCTACTGTATTTCCTAAACCACAAGAAAATACAAGCTACAAATGAATAAACTATGCATTTAACCCCAAAAAATACGCGTGCATAGGGTTCCCTATATATTTTAATACATTTATGAAATTCAAAAACGAAAAATAATCATACCACAGTGTAGAGGACGTCCGTACGAACCCAACGCCACCGACCATGCTCCAATCGAAGCCCGAACACACCCCCACGCGCCGCCTAAGTGTGTGGCGCGTGTGGCGCACGCGCCAGCGAGCCAAACGGCTCCTGGCCGGTCTGACCGGTCCGACTGCTGACCGGTCAACGGTCAACGGTCAATGGGTCTTGGTCAAGGGGTCGGGTCGGGTCAACGGGTTGGGTCGGGTCGCCGACCGGTGACCGGGCCAACAACCGCCGGCCGTGACGTCATCGATGACGTCATCCCAACAGTTATCAATCGTTGGATGACGTCATGGTGACGTCATCACACGTCGGTTCGCTGATCGACACGTGACCGCACCCGCCGGTTCGCTGCCGGCGCGTGTGGCGCACGCGCTGGCCAAGCCAGCGCTTCAAGCGCGTGGCGCCCACACGCAGCGGCTTCTGGCCGCGCGGGTGGGCGCGTGCTGCGTCTTTCGGCGGCATTCGACCCACCGTTGGACTTGTCTCGACGAGTACTTTCACCCTGTATATTCAAAAATTAATTTTGGCCAAAAAATTATTTCGAAAAATGGCCAAAACCGTACGGTTGTACGCGACGCCGAGTCCGTTCTTCACTTCGGTTCAATTTTGAGTTTCTCAGATGGTAATTTTGACCATTAGACATCCAAACAGTGTAGAAAACAATCTCTTGATCTTAATATCAAATGGTAGATGAGAAAACTCAATGAAAAACAAGGCAGAAATTACAACCGGGCTCTGATACCAATGATGGAATTCTAGTCGGCGCAAGACGACTTACCTAATTCCGATGCGCAAACAGCAAATAGCCCCAGATCAAACGTTGAATTGTGATTCAATCACGAACAAAACTTCCTCACGTTAGTCTGGATGCAATCACAAGGAAAACATCTGATTTCCACAGCGTAAATGCCGATCGTTCTTGCAAAATTGAAGATGGAACGCCTTCTTCCTTGATGATGGAAATTGAGAGAGATTTTGGTGCAAATGATCTTACAACCACTTCCAATGGTTGTGTTCGGGAGGCTTATATACGTCTCCCTTGGTACGCCTCCATTAGTGTCTTTCTATTGTATCGTTTCAACTTGAAACGGTGCGTCTAATTGCACCCCATCATGGACGTACTAGCTAAAGTACAACAAAAACCTATGATGAAGTTATAATGGCATAACGTTAATAGAGGGACAACATCATAATTCATACTTAAACTGGACAATTTTTATTTTATTTTTGGTAAATAGATCAAATCTTCAAGAACTTATTCTGTAAATACGTTTGACTTTATTAAGAAGACAGATAATAAAAGGGTGTTTTTGCAAGTTTTACCCTCTCAATCCCACAGTAAACAATATACATTTTGCAGGATAACGATTTGGTCCCTGCAGTGCTCAGTCCTCTTTTCCAGTGGGCTAACACGCTCGGTGTTGCATCATTAAACAAGCGTAGCCAACCGCTAGAGGGCCTTGCTTCTACGCTTCTTTCTATCACCATGCAACTGAATGTGGAACTAATGCTGTTGCTGCTCCTATTTTTCAGTCTTTCTCCATGTGAGATGGCAAATATTGCGACGAGGATGATTTAGACTTGGAAACACAGGTAAGAACAATGACCAAGCCATCCATCAAGAATTTTACGGTAATTTTCCTTCAAACCCTCTCTTTTTTTCAGTCTTTCTACGCGTGAGATGCAAACAATTTTCAGTCTTGCTGCTCAACGGACGATTAATTGCATTTGATTTTATCAAGTATAAAGAAGGAGACATGATTGACTGTGTTGATATTAACAAACTACCGACACTTAATCATCCTCTCCTGAAGAATCATAAGGTTCAGGTAAAAATTTACCAATTTCTCCTAATTAATTGATAGATTTGCGGATCAATATCGGATAATTTAGTTGGAATGTTTTACTTGATACTTTTATAATCAATTTTTTTTTTTTCCTTTTGTAGACGGAGCCAAATCTACATGTCACTAGCCTACACAAAATTTCTCCGAATGCAAAGTCGGTAAGATTTGGGTTGAGAGAGCTTTGCCCCATTGGAGGAGTACCCATTTGTCGAGTAATAAAAGATCTGGCGAGCGTAACATCCTTGCCCACGATACCGTCTGTTGTAGGCTATGAGGCAAAGTACTCTTTCTTCAAATCAACATGTAATATCCCTCTCTCGCATGCTCACATGCATATCTACACACATTCAATAGCATAAGTGATTTTGTTTTTCAAATCTACCAGTTAGGCTACGTATCTATGGATTTGCATGAGACCACATATCAAATGTTCACTTAGAACAATCTCAAAATCTGTTCTTTCCATGATTCGTGTACAAAAAGAAAATCAATACATCTTTTATAGTAAGACCAGTAGGCATAGGTGAATAAGAGATTATTTATCATCTGTGGATGGTTTAAGTTACAAACTAACATTTTTAGGTGGTTTCTCTAATAGACAACATGGTACAAAATATTAAATATGGAGGAGGTGGATGTGTGATGGTCTATAATCTAACTGTTGCTCGTGACCAAATGAGTGCACATATTATGTGGAATGAATTTTGGTCCCCCAAAGCATATTAGCATGATTGCAGCTGGTTGGATAATAAGTGATTTACAAATAAGTCAATGTTATAGTTTTTATGGACAAGAAGTTGAATATATGGTAAAATGATTTGAAAGAAAAATCTCTTATTTTTCTGGGTTTCTCTGGCGATACCCTTCCTCAGTTATTCACGTATTGGACGGGTGGGCTGTGAAGATTATTGTCAATTCTTAATTGAACCAATTTTTTCGCTTATTTTCAAAATCCAAACCAGACATTGGAGATAATTTGAATCTTATTGACTAAAGCATTGCCTTCTTATGGTGATGGGTACCACAATGGATGCTATGATGTACTATGTCGGGGTTTTGTCCAGGTGGATAGGGAAGTAACCCCCGGTTTCCTATTAAAACCTAGTTCTACTTATGGTGGATCTCAATATGAGCTTGTAATCGATATCGAACTGGTATGTTTTATATTTTTCAAGGTGCTTAAGATAATAATTATTTTCCCACAATATATTAGCTACTAATAGTTTTGTTCTTAAAGTTAAAATTGTCGCTATCGTTCTACCCTACTGAAAGTAATCCATCAATCATTGATCCGTGTTAGATAATAGTTGCGATATCACAAAGTCTATCGAAATAAACTAGTGTTAATAATTGTTGCATTTTTTCCATTACCACTTATAATCAATATTTCTTTTTAATCAGGATCGAAGTACTATTGGCCAAAGGAACTATTGGAGGTTGGTTGAGCTCCGCGCATCGATTAAAGTAGGCTATTGGCCAAAGGAACTATTTCCATATTTGTACGATGGCTCACTACACACAACTTGGGGATGAATTGGCTTAACGGGAAGCGATGGGATTTGTCTACCAACGGGAAGTGGTCACAAGCCAGACGATAATTTCAAGCATGCCGCCATCTTTCGACGACTCCATTGGGTTCAATGGGATGGGAAATTCCTACCCCCTTCAGATAACACAACGGAGTGGATGGACAGATCCAAAGTTTATGATTTGGTAAATCATCACCATGTTAAAAAATATCGGAGTGGCTACTCCATTAGTTTTGGAGGTCGAGGGGGTTATTGTAGGTAACATGAAGAAGCTATCTTGAGCGAATCAAATAACAGAGCTATCAATTTCCCGCCAACTCTTTCAACCAAATCCGACATCTATGCTTTGAAGATCGCTATGCTAAACAATGACAAATGAACTGAATAAATTCATTATGGAGATCTGGTAAATTGTTGCAGGGGATAGATACGAAACAGATGAGTGCTTAACTTACAAAATTTAATAAGCAAAACCGTCTATTTTAATTTTTATCTACTCCCTTTTACAATTCGTGTTTCTTGAGATTGAGATTGAGATTGCATTTACTAGCAGTAAATATTAGTACGAATAGACTTTAAGACAAAAAATAGGCATGCTTGTATAGAGAAAATCATCTATTTTGCATCTATAGTGATTATAAATGACTCATGACAGCAAACTATATATGATCAATGGCAGAAATTGCTGTGTTGCGGCTATTATTAGAGCTGTTGCTACTAATGGTTTTATTGGCAAATTTCGAGTCATTACAACCCGCAAATAATAATGTGCTTGTAGGTACCACCTCTTCATTTTTTACCAAAAAAAGTTGACCCGAGATCTCGCTGGTCAGAAAATACGTGTGAATATTATAGTTGGCAAGAATTTATCAAGAGACATTTAGCAATACCTATTTTGTCAAAATCTATGGGCGCAAGAAGTTTTCAAGAATAGAATCTCTGAATTTTCCATGTAATAAGAACCAACACTCATTCAGTCCTATTGGTTTATAACAATGTCTTATTATTTACACCAAAAAAAATTATTGAGTCGTCGACACGAACAAGCACGTCTTGACAAATGAGTGTGGACAGTCACCTGAGTTACACATGAACATGATCATGCATGTGACATCCTATCCACGACCGTGATGATTGATACTCGTTGATTGACATTTGATGTTAGAGATGTACCTTGTCTCAACACTACCAGACAAAAATAATTTTGAAAGAGAGAGTTTGGGCCTAAGTCTATCATGAATTTTAATTTAAAATCCCTAGAGGAGGTGTCAAGTTGCCGCAACCTTCCCAGAGGTTATGCACCTAGGGGAAAGCTAATGGATTACTAAGCTTACACTAAACTAAAGGGTCTCCCAAACCCATATCAACTACAACTTTTGGGTCGTAATTAACATGCAAATTAATTTATTTAGGAGTCATCACTAATAAATTAGGGTCAATTAGTGTGGGAGCATATTTTACTTGTATGAACCAGAGATTTAATGGATTCGGGGAATTGATTACACTAGATTAATCTAATACCCTTTGATTACATTTTTTCTTTATTTTCAAAAGAAATATTTGTGCAAGCAATATTGGATTGATTTTTAGCTTAACTACTAACATACAACATGTGATCATACTGATGCACAATCAATGAAATAACACTCAATAATCAAATTATTAAATAAATTGCTGAAAATAAAGCAAAAATTCAAATACCTTGAGCTAATCAACTTTCTAAATGTAAGTAAAGCACTAGAATACTATACCTATCCTAACCATAATTTTACTAACTAATTAAGCAGTCTTAATTAATTCCCTTTTTTGGGTTTTTACTTATAAAATATAATTATATGCAATTCTAATCTAGGCTTAGCGTGCATGATTTATTAATCTAATGGCATGTGACATTCAACTTCTATGACATAATTCTAATGTCCGGAAAAAATTAATATGAACTACTTTAACATGACATGGATTCTAAATTAATTGACCCCAAATATACTATCACTAAATGACATGGAATTGAAGTCATGGCATAAGTGACGTGACAATAGGATAATATGGCATGATGTGGCAAGATGACATGGCACATCCAGATGGTGGCAGCTAATCCTAACTCATCTCACATTGGTTCTAATGAAATAGAAAAACGCATGCCTCCGGATATTTTTATACTACTAATTATAATGTCCATAACGTCATTCAATTTCAATAATCTTCTTTTTCCTTTTTATTTTTCCTTTTGGATATGGTGATGAATCTTTGTTAATGGTGCAAAAGATGGCATGCAAATTTTTCTAGCGAAAATCATCTGGCTTATTGACCAAAGAAGGTGCAACCACACGTAGCATGCGAAGTAAATAAGCTTGGGACATTTTTTTTTATTGCTGTGATGTGCTAAGTGACGTGAATGACTGCAAGAAATAAAAAGCGGAGGTTTGACTCGACTCGCACTTTAAACTTATGTGGTGTGGTGAATTGGGCATTGCATCTATTTACTACATCCAAGCAAATCGTAAAGCAAAGAGAGCATCAGGTTCTTATCTGCATCACCTCTCTCAATTCATTTATCTTTAGGATTTGATTCCTAAAGGTATCATAAAATTATTGCTGCAAAGGCAAGCCCCTCCCCTTTGAACCTTAAAGGTGAACTACCCAGAGAAATCCTGTGAATCGTTTTATATATATTTTGGGGTCCTTTCCTATCGATAATTTTCCAGTTCCTTGTATCGGCTGACTGTAAATGTCTAATGGGGTGGTCCAACTATATCAAGATTTTGTGATGTATTTGCATTTGTTATTTACTTTTTCCTCTTTGGCTCACCAACTTTGGTCTCTATAGTTATGCATTCAATGATCCATCTGAGAACGATTCCCTTGAACCACCCATTTCAAAGGGCTCTTGAATTATAGATGTTAGTGCGGGCGCACATATGTTTTCTCAGAGAGAGATGTTCCGAAAAATGCATGCATAATGTAAATGAAGCTAGGAAGAGCCCTTGAGGGAGTAGACAGCATTGATTTGTGCCAAAAGGGACATTAAATGACGACTAACACAACGATGCATTTATTTGCTTTTTATTCCTGGGAAAACTAAAGCAAAAAAGTGGCATTTTGTGGAGAAATCAAAGGGGGTTCTTGAAGCTTTTCTCTCCTTAAATTGCGGCACCTGAAGAGGAAAGACAATCTGCATTATTGACGGACATTAAAAAGGGCAAGTACACCTTATAATCTATAGCTATTGATAGCAACAAAACTAGTGGAACATAAGATGATAGATTCATTAGCCTTACCATATTCCCTTGGTGTCTTGCATTTGTAGCATTCTGTCCTGCTGGCATAGTTATGCACTCCACATCCATATCTGCGAAACCCAGATCACATTTTTTAAGATAATATTAACTATAGAAACGAATACAACTTGGACATTAAATGGGAGAAGATCAGTTGAAGTTACATGAAATTGTTAGGTAATGGAAAATTCTTGTCCTTCTTATAAATTTCTAAGGGAAGGATGGAATTAAATTCCAAAAATAATTTGCTATGGCTGATGAGCTACAGATGGAAAATGATCTTAATTAACGCAACAGCACTAAAGAGCCTTGGACTCACCTATTGCAAATCCAGTCGCCGGCTTTCCACCCTGGAGGAACGTCTGTCTCTGGTCTGTATCCTCCACTACAACTGCCGACGTAATCATTCTTGAGTGCACCGCACCTGTAACAATTCGATCGGCTCGCGTAGTTGTGAGCTCCACAGTTCATTGAATTGCAATACCAGTCTCCAGCCAAGACTTCTGTTTGGTTGTACATGAGGTATGTTGAGACGTCAGGACCTCCGAACTTGGGATAACCACATCGTTGGCATGCCTCCCGCTTCTTGAAGTTCTGGTGCTGGCAAGCGCTGCACAACCAGTCTCCTCCGGACCAGCTCATTTTCAATCTTCATTGCAAAATAGGTTACAAACAGCCTCAGCAACTTGATTGTATGAGCTACAATAGAAACTAAGAAGATAATGATGAAATGAACATTAATATTTGTGATTTTTTTTTTCCATTTATATTTATAAAAGCTAGGAATTAAGTGACTCATACTATCTCCAATTTCATAGAATATGTATACTGCTGATGAGAAAACAAGCTGAAACTGCATTTTCTTGCAGACTAACCTATTTATCTTCTATATAAGCTCATATTGCTGATCATCCTGCTGTTCTTGTCTTCTATTCTATATGGGTTACCACTGTTTATTTCCAAACCCGCAGCAGTTGTTTCCTAACATGTAAGCTAAAGCTAGTATATGATGAATTGTTTGCAATATATTTCTAAGCCCTAGAAATGACTTCAAAATTCAAACTTGAAACAATGTGGAACAAGAGTAATAAAGGATAGTGGAGCTAACCTTGATGGAAATTGCAGAGTCTTGGAGCTAGAAACCAACAGAGAACAGCAAGGTACTGCTTATTTTCTGCTGTGTCTGGGTACAAGAAATAGCCAAAAGCGGTTGGTGGTTTTGAAGTTTGGGTTTGGGGACCTTATATATACACTTTGAGATTGGCCTCGTGTGGGCCCCCCTGTATTTCTTTTTGGCCTTTTTTTCCCCCAATGTCTGGATTTCTTCTCAGATGGTTCTCTAACGATAATTGGATTCCAAAGTAGCCAAAAAAAAAAAAAAAAATCGCTACTTCTAGATAAAACCTTCTCTTGACTCCTAATGTTACTTTAGTTGTTCTTGGGGAAGCTTTGTTTCATCTCTAAGGCTAAGTGCAGGCATGCATCCTTGACAAATCCTTCTTTTTCTTTTTTTCTTTTTTTGATTCCAAATGTAAGTGTCATTTATAAGATGACGTACAGCAACTTAGAGGCACTCCCGAGCATTACAAAAATAATTGAGAAGATGAAAAAATGGAGTGAGAGAGTCTCCATATAGTAGTCGGTATTACATTCATCTAGAAAGGTCTACAATTTTTTTTAATACGAAGCTTGCCCTCTTACAAGTTTACAAACTTTAACAACGATGATGGGGACATTAGTTGACTTGTTTAGGAAACATTTACAGCTACATTCCATCCAAATGCAATATATAGTTGCTAAGAAAGATACTCTGAGAAGCTTCGTTGCCAAGTCCTTGCCTTTGGTAGTCCTGATCTTCCATTGGAGTTTATCATTCCATCCTCCTAAAGAACCACAGATTCCATATTGTGCAAGAATAATACACCATATGCTTCAGCCATGTGCACTAAAAACAGATATAATCTCGATTTTCCAAACCAACCAAATATAAATTTCAATATATAGATACTGTAGGCATCCAACGTGATACAATCTTTGCTGCTGGTAATCTATCGCTACAAATTAGCCGACCGATAAAATTGTGCTTGCCGATCTTGCGTATCCAAATCAATTGATACCATCCCTCAGCCTGCTTGACACATTCTTATCCCAAGTGACATTCCACCCATGCCCTTTCTTTTTACATGATTTCCTCAAGCATTAGGAAAAGAGTTCGATGATCCTATATAGCTTTGCACTTTACATACACCCTTCATTATAAACTGGATAAATCGCATTCGCTCATAACAAGACGCATCAAAGAAAATCCACCCTATAGGCGATCGATGAGGTGTTGTGTTGACCCTTGTGCCGCAGCTCACACCATAGGGCTAATAGATAAAGAGAGATACGTGAGGTTTTTGTTCAATATGATCAACCATAAGTTAGTTAGACAGGTGGCAATACATAATTGGAGCACAGATGAGCCAAAGTAGTCCCAACTCTCTGCCCATGCATGGAATCAAGCTATTAGAGTACATTTCCTCTTACTTTGTCAGGTTGCATGAAGTTTGAGAGGGCAAAACTTTGGAAAATAATATCTCAATGCTCAGGCATCTTTTACGGATGATCTTATTTTTTATTTCACATATTTTTTGCAGAGGAATCTCCCAAGAGCATGAAGTGAAGACATTATTCCCTCCTCCCATTATTCAGTTCCAGCAAGGTGTTATGAGGGGACGATGTTATTTACCCAAGTTGGGCGGACAAAGAATATTAATTTGTTACCCCCCCGCCCTTCTTTTTTGCCTTTCTTTTTCTAGTTCTTAGCTCCTATTTATCTCTCATCGACATTAATGTTGGGCCCAATGTGTGGAAAGGGCAAAGAAGGATGTTCACATGCTTAGGTCGTACACAGAAATTCTTCCCATGTAACTTCTCCATCATCCTCAACGAAAGAAAAGTGGAGAGGTGCCTCCTTAAAATTCCCAAGGGGCCCACCAGTTGGTGCCACGTGCAGAAACAAGATTGTGAGTGTCGTTTTCATGGAAGGAAAAATCAAACAGAAGTTGAGGTTTTGACCGGCAAATCCAAAGTCAAATCTTTCCTTATTCTCTTCGAATGCGGCGATAAGACGCGGAGAATGCGGCAGTCTCTAGCAGCCAATCTTTCTGTTGGGGCGACCATCATTTAGACCAATTTTGATAAAATGTCAATTAGAAAATCGAAAAATATAATTTATTGTTTGCTAAGAGTGATGATCCTCAAATCAACTTGACCTGGAAAGTTGCTGATTATGGGCTTGGAATGCTGCATGGCAAATTCTCCATTGTGCGTCCAAACATGAATGGTTTAGGCAAGTGGCAACTAACAGCCCAACAGGAGTTGTATCCTAAAATTACGAAGATCATAGAATAAATTGGATATGTGAGGATCGGTCTTCTTTCTATATCGATGTTATTATAAGGCGTCCCAATAATTTTCAAACTGTTTATTCCTATGAAGATTATATTTTTGAGTGTATCATATAATGTCATGTACGTTAACTTGGGACGCTTCAAATATAGTTACATAAAAGCAAATATAGTATATGCCATTTAGTGTTTGGTGTGAATTGAATAGGACTCTATTAAAATAAAATTCAATATTTTGTAATTTCCTAATTTGATGGTGTCTTTGCAGTGTCTTAAATATAGGGTCAAAAAGGGTCCCCAATTGCTAACGTGGTGAATTCAGTCAAAATCCACGTAAGCTCGCGTTAGCGTCTTGTTTTAGGGTTTGATAAGGTAGAACCTCGCTCGTCAATATCATACTTTCCAGCCAAACATAGTGAATATTCCTCGTATAAAACCTCAGACACAAGCTTCCCTTTATTCTCTACAATGTGTGACCATTCGTAAAAGAGAGTCAAGCTCTCCCCACATCTCTCCTCAATTATACACCAAGAATCCAAATCTCAAAACTCAAGGAAAATGGCCGTTGCTTTGGCATATTCCTCCTTTTACCCTTCAACTCGATAATTTTCATTTAAGCACCCACCTAGGAACCTCAAATCATTCGTGATTTCTGCAAGCTTGATGTCTTAAAGGGGATTGAAGGCGCCAAAAAACCTTTTAAGTATTGAGCATGAGGAACTTTCGTGACAAGGGCATTTCACGTTCTTATAAGTCCCTCGATTTCATTATTCCGAAAGCTTTTGGTTTTCATTGGCAGCTGACCTTTCATTTGGTGGCATATTCCCCCAGACCTAGCTCTATCTCAACGGCGGGTTCAGGTATACCTCCACGAGTTCGGACTTTTAGGATCTCTTTCGACATTGATGGGTAGAAAATAGAATCTATCCTTCTTCAGGATTCTTATTCTAAAGAGATGTGATCAAACGAGGATTGGCAAGCAATAAACATTTCATAGGAAACTACAGAATCGTTTCATGGATTTCTTTTGATCGGACTCCTAAAAAGAGTACTGATTCATTACGCAGGTTTATAGTATCGATGAGCACATGTGTCACGCTTACAACTAGGGCCACGTCGGCATTGTCTTACGACCAACTATACCACATATCACCTTCCCAAGTCATCGCTCTAGCGCCTGCATGGCACATGCTATGCAGTGAGCGAACATAACGATTTGTATTCTGATTTTCACGTGGTCAAGGTCCTTAGAAGGAGCACTTCATTAAGTTCGGTAATTTGGATTCTAGAGGAGTGCCTTGACTCTCGAACATATTGGTTTTCCAATATTTTATGTTGTTCAAGAGTTTCAATTGAGAGTTGTTGGTGTTTATCTCATATCAACTATGGAAGAGGTTGGTGATCAGTTTATAGGTGTGAAAGAAAGTCTCACTCTTTAAGTTAATTTTTGGGATGAGAGAGGCTCAAGACCACTTAACAAGAGTGTATTCCAATACCCAATTTACACCTACGCCCAAGCTCTCTTGTATTGCATTTCTGTCCCACTTCCTTATTCTTTTCTCTGTCACGTCTATCTTGTATTGATGTGGATGCATGGCCCGAGCCCCACTCACATTGCATACAAATTATAAAAATCGACATATTACACTCACATCGCATACAAATTACAAAAATCGACATATCTATAAATTTATGCGTCTACTTAAATATGCATATGGTCATTCATAAACTAATACCACGAATGTATACCGAGCAAGTATGTTCAAATGAGTATACCATCACATTTCCGGGAGAATCCAAAAAACTTCTCGCTACTTTCAAATGTGATGTGGACCACACTCACATTGGACCCATAATTATGTGAGAGTGGGGTATATGTGCAATTTATCTAAAAGCCCCTTCTTTAAGGCCACATGAATTCAAGGAAGTAGTATTTCGAGTGAATTTAGTTTTTTATGTGTTCTCTTAGTTTGTTGCTCAATAAAATTTGAGATTAAATTTTGATTTTTGAGCTTTAGGTGTTGTGATTTGGGGTTTACAAATTCTATTGAGCTCGAGTTTGGAGTGATATACACGGTGGGGTCAAAGTTCACAAAATAGTGGGGGCCAAATATACACTACGTATAAGATTATATATATATATGCACACAACCTGAAATCTGTGCCTCAGTTCCCTTTGCATTTTTATCAAAAACTTCGGAAAAATGCAACCAAAAAGCAAAAAAAAAAAAAAAGAAGAAGAAGGAAAATAGCACGATCATAAGCTGATTTTACATATTGATGTCATACTAGCACGATCATAAAACGAAAATAGCACGATCATAAAACGCTATTAATATCTCATTAACGTTTTACTTGATAATCGTTCTTTTTGACGGTTGTCTTATTGGGAAATTAGGTTTGCCGATCACATTATATATTTGGGACAATTTTTCAAGAAGTTATAAACCTATTATACAACGGCCAATTAAGTCTCAAATATTTCAATTATACCAATTTAATCCTAATCCTTTTGATGATTTGTCAATTTAGTCCTAAACTTTTTCATTGTGTCATTTTAATCTTAAACCTTTTGAAAATTTGTTAATTTAATCCTAAACCTATTATTTGGATATATTGTTGTAAGGACTGCATTAGCAAATTGTTAAAAAGTTTATGACTAAATTGACAAATCATTAAACTGTTTATGATTAAATTGACATAATTGAAATGTTTATGACTAAATTGGCACAATTAAAAAGTTTATGACTAAATTGGCTCCTGTACACTAGGTTTTGGACTTTTTGGACAATTTTTTCTTGCATACACCGGTGGTCAATGCATGTAATTAGTTAATTTTTATTTTTATTACAAATTGATATTCCGATCATTGAATTGTTGCCGAATCTTGGCATTCTCACCCTTTCCTCCGTCTTTTATCTGATTTCCCTTTCGTTTTCATTACCCCCTTTTTCTCCCCTTTCTGTGATTCTCAATTATGTTCTGCCGCCCGCTTCCGTCCTACACCAGTTTGCTCCTTCTTGCTATCCTATTTTCCTACCCTTCCTACGATTCCAAACCTATCTCGACCATCTTTCGCTATACACCTTTCGTTATGAATGGAAAATGATCTCGTCCAATCACGGGGTCTTGGATTTCAGCTGCGATTAGAATGTCCGATCTCAATTATATCCATAATTAATCAGCCTTTAGTCCACAGCTAGCGATCTTTCAACTCAACATAGCAAAAACATGGTACTTGGAATCCGGTTCTCCACGACCAGAATTCGCTTTAACCTTCCCCAGTTATCGTAAAATTCAATGTGTTTCATATAGGAGGATTCAAAAGAACTCACAAAAAGAATTTAAAAAAGAAAAAGAAGGAAAGAAATCGACTTGGGTCCTGCCAGATCTTTTAGACCAATGAAGTAAGGTCTGAAAATACATTATTGTACTGGTCCTAAACTATATTGCACCAGATAGGACCTGGACTGGATATATATATATATATATATATATATATATATATATATATATATATATATATATATAAAGGTCACGAAGAAAAGAATATTAAGAAATTGACCCATAATTAAAAGAAAAAACAACTCATCAATGGTTACTTTTGCAACATTCCAACTTGTAACTTGAATTTTAAACGTGCGAAGGAAGCAGCTAGAATGAATCTTACACTTGATATGTGCATTGGGAATATAGTTTTGGGCTGAGTGAGTCATGCGCTCTATGAAAAAGAAATGTTAAGTTGTGACACTTTCATTCCTATGGAATTTTTTTTTTCCCATCGCTTTCACTATTGGCAATGTTCTTAGTGTGTGTGATCACATCTACATCATGATTCATTGATGTGGGAGCATCAAGCTCTATTAATCAGCAGGCAAGTTCAATTTAGGTCTCGTCGATTAATCCAGCTGATGATGTAGGTGCTTCTGATTCTATAGTACAATCCTTAAGTTCCAAGTTGATTCAATCAATCAATCCAACACAAACGATGTTCATTCAAGTAAAGGTAGATTTTGGTTACAACTTGCTTTGATGGGTCAAGAATGAAGTTTTAAATGTGGAGACTATTGACCATGTTGTTGATTCTTTCCTTGTTTTTTTTTTTTTTTGGTCAGTGATTCTTTCCTCGTTGATCAAGTTTAAATTATTGATTCACCAAACTAGTTGTTGATTTCAAGACAAATCAACAACATATCAATGGGAAACTATTGTTGAGAAAACTCCTACCATATTTTGAAGTTGACAAAACTTTTTGATTCTATTGCCTATCTTAAGAACGGATTGATTATAAGGAACTATCGAAGACTTCTATCTAACTCTAAAATTTCCTAGAAGCATATTCCACCCTGACGAGTCCAGAACGAGATCGTGTCAAGGCTAGAACAAGGTAGAGTCCAGAATCAGACTTCACAACATTGTGACGCAGATCTAGAATAAACTTTATTGGGAAACTATTCTACAACGACTAATTTTCTGGCTAAGGATTTTACTTACCATATACAAATACATTGTTGAGTTAATCACAAATTGACAAAATCAATCATGAAGATAAGTCCTATATGAGAAAGTATCACTTATGGAAACCAAGATTCTGATTGTATAGACGACCAAAATTAAGTAAAAATTATATTCCTATCTTCAACGGTCACAAGATCTCTTTGAAAAATTCTATCCAACGGTTAGCTTGGAGGAATTTCCTCTGGAGAATGTTAACGACTAGTATTGAATGGAGATGTATTTAAAGGAGGTCATTCAGTCAAGATGAATCGAAACATAAATATGAAAATCTAAAGTCTAAAACTGTTCTCGATTACTTGCAATCCTTTGTGAGCTTTACAGATTGTGGTCAAAAGAGAAAATACAAAAAGAGTGTCTTAGTATGCTAGAGAAATCTACCACTGAGTGTTTACACTCATAAGTTGTGATTTTTTGTTGATCTTATAGTGAAATTCAGCCAGTAGGCTATCAGCGTGGGAGAATGGATGTAAACTTAATCTAAGCTGAACCACTATAAAATCTCGTGTGTTTTTTCCTCTTCCCTTACCTCTCTCTATTTAAGTCTATTGCTCACTTACAAGTTTTTGTAGAAGTCTAGTGTTTTGCAAATCTATTTCCGATTATCATCCAAACTTTGCTAGTAACTTATTTTATTCCAATTTTATTTGTCAAAATTTCTTTTAAACACATATTTACCCCCTCTAGGTGTTAGTTCTAGCTTTATTAATTGGTATCAGAGCCAAGTGCTCATCTTTTTGGAGTGTTATTATTTCAAAGCTAAAGATCTTTTATGGCTAATATCTTGGAACCAAGACTCATGGAAGGGCAAAGTAACACCAGGCCACCTTATTTTGATGAAAATGAATATAATGTGTGGAAAAACAAAATGATGCATTCTTAAGATCCAGAAATCCTCTGGAATGGGATGTTGTTGAAAGATGAATCAATCCAAATGTTGCTTCTGCGTCAAACAGGAAATAAAAGTCATAAACAAGGATGCTAAAGAAATTGATCAAGTAAAAATAACCAAGAGATAGACTTTTGATGCAAAAGTCATTTATTCCTTATATTGCGCTTTGTCTCATACTAAGTATAATAAAATTTCTTCATGTAAAACATATAAAGAAGTTTGAGATGGACTTCATGTCACTTATAAAGGAACATAATGTGTAAATGAGACGAAAGTGAACATCTTATTTAACTGATATGAGTCGTTCAAGATGAAGCCTGGAGAATCTATTGGAGATATGTTCAGCTAATTTATAGAAATTGTGAACTATTTGGCATATTAAGGACAACCAATTTCTGCTCCAATGAAAGTTAATAAACTTTTGCAATGACTCTTAAAGAACTAGAATCATGTCAACACCTCAATCCAAGAGACACAAAGAATTATGCCACTCTTTGTTGATGAACTAATTAACATCTTTCAATCTTATGAAGTGGAACAGATTAATGTTCGTAAAATTCTAAACGCAAGTGAACGTGTCGAACAAGTAATATAATGATAATAAAGAGTATCGTCCCACAGAAATTGATGATTAATAAACTAATTAAATACTAAAATAGATTAATTCTAAAATTTATCTAATATATCAAAATATAATTTAGAATAATTTTTTTAAAAAAAATTGGAGACTAAATGTAGTAAATCAATCAGATAAATATGTTAGATTAATATAATGATAATAAAGAGTATCGTCCCACGGAAATTGATGATTAATAAACTAATTAAATACTAAAATAAATTAATTATAAAATTTATCTAATATATCAAAATATAATTTAGAATAAATTTTTTAAAAAAAAAATTGGAGACTAAATGTAGTAAATCAATCGATAAATATGTTAGAGCATCCGATTTCACCATAATCATTAGATAGATATGAATTTCATATTATTGTGGATACAATAACGATATCAAACATATGATAACGAAATTTCCTAATCTATTTACTATCCTATCTCTAGGTATAGCAAACCTGCTCAGTTTATTAATCCACTATATCTCTATGTGAATTAAAATAAACATGAGTGCATTAAAAACTATGAATATTCCCGGCTTACAATGAGTCTTTTGGATCACTTTATCATCGAAAGTTACACAAATAACATGGTATATCTCTATCCATGGTATATCTCTATCCACGTTTAATTCATGATTATATATTATAATAAGCAATTACATATTATCACTTCTCAGTCTCAAACATGCACATCAGATCATTCAAGTGGTGGCCAGTTACTAGGGGTGAGCAGCGGTCTAGGGTTGACCCTGGACCGACCCTGGATCGGCCCAACCCTGCCGGTCCTGGTCCAGTTCTCAAGGGGACCGGGTCGGTCCTCGGTCCTGAAATTCCAAGACCGACACTGTGCGGGTTGGTCCTCGGTCCTAAGAGTTTTGGGTCGGTCCAACCCTGGACCAAACTTGTATATATATATTATATTACATTATATTATTTATAATTCTTTTATATATTCAAACCTAAGTAAAATGTCTGTTATAAAACCTAAGAGTTATTGTGAGATGTTCTATCAATAGCACTAATAGTAATTTCAATTTAAAACTTTTGTTGAGTATTAATTATGTGTCGTTTGTTTTGTTTTCAGGTATTTAGAAGTTCAAGTGAATTAACAAGATGTGAAGTTATATATTCATGATTTATATTAAGTATTTTGAACTTTTTATGATTTAATTGTATTTTACTAATGAATTTCAGCTGCACTTTACTTTTCAATTTGTGTCAAATGGTAGAAGTTTTTGAAGAGTAGAGTAGTACTGCAATTGCTATAATGATTTGCTAGTTAAGTGGTGTGAAGCTCATTTTTTGGTTGAGTGGACTCTACATGATTAAATGCAGGAAAACGTTTTTGCATATGGTGTTATGAATATTAAAGATAGTGATTACAAGAACTTTCCATCTTGTCCCATATCTCGATGAGCGGTTAGGAAGTATGAAATTTCTATTATTGTGTCATCTTAAATTTGCTAAATATGTATTGGTATTTATAGTTTAGTTGCACAATGTCGTATTGTCGATGAATGTGTAATTTGAATTTGTAGGTTTGCTTTTTTAGAGAGTATAAAAACAAGACAAAAAAAAAAAATTATCGATCGGTCCCGGTTGACCACGAACCGGACCGAACCCATTGGGTCGGTCCGGTCCTTGGTCCCAGGCTCAATAGGGTCGGTCCTCGGTCCTAAAAATTGAGGACCGACACTGTACGGGTTGGTCCTAGGGTTAGGGGGTGGCCCGGACCAACCCGGACCATGCTCACCCCTACCAGTTACTCAAAAGCATTATGCACACTAATATATAACTCACATGAATGAAATCAATTGGAAAACATAAAAATCATGAAATTCACATAATCATGGTTAGGCTACATCGTAGCCCTAACAAAAGAAAATTAGAATATAGTAGAAGAAGAAATACAAATATAAATCAAACCTAGTATCTTGAATTAAAGAACAAGAATTTTGTCACAATTTTTGTCTTCTCTTCAAATACTTGAAAAACTCTCAAAACAATGAAAAAATGATCTAACAAAAACCTAGTTGCTCTTTTTGGCTCTCAATGTTATTTTATTCATAGGATATATCCAAGATCCTTATCTCTAAGCAATTGCACATAAAATTGGGGAGTAAATCGGAAGATCTTTGATTTGATATCTATCTCTCAACGCTTGCAAATAACATTAGGAAATAAAATCAAAGATTCCCTAATTTGTTATCCATCTTCCATTGCTTTTTTATTTGAATTCCTAATTTTTGTCATTTTTTTCCTTATCTTCTCCATATCTCATTATTATGCATAAATAAATAAAATTCAAATAATCAGAAGGAAATCCAAATATTTTCTCATAGATATTGCATTTTTGTTGTCTAAAATGGGTAAAATAACTCTATTTTTATAGATTTATCAAACCCCCAAACTTAAGATTTTGCTAGTCCTCGAGCAAAATCAATAAATAACACATACTCAAGCTAACAACCTGCTTCATGACATCTTTCAATAATTGCTCAAATTCACAATTCAAAGAAAAACACAAATTTCATCCAAACATTGAAATTGATTTATAAGTTAAGACCAATTCTAACTATGTGATCCAAGTGTGTGTGTGAGAGTCCTTATCTTTTTTGAATTATATGCAATCCAGATAAATTCACATTGACATGCAACCTCTAAAAAATTCTCAATAATTATGACAAAATCTCATAGGTGTGTTTTTTATTCCTCTCTCTACTAATGTAAGCTACTTATCTAACCAAAAATCAATAGGACTTTTCTCGGTTTGTAATGTAATGCTAGGCTAAATGTGAGATAACGGTAATTTTAAGCTCAAATCACCCATCAACAAGTTAATTTCTAGGATCTAATTAGAGCCAATGTCATTATCCAATTTCACTTCTTCAAGATAATTTTTCTACCACCATATATTATCATTCATTTTTTTTTTCTTTTTTTTCTCTTTCTCTTTTTTTTTTTTTTCTTTTGAATTGCTTTATGGTGGAGTTTCTCCCAAAGTCCCTCCTAATATAACATGAAAATTTCCAACCCATTAAGCATCTAAAAGGCTCACTCAATTGAAAGTTGGATAGGAAACCATAAAAGTAATTTTTTTTAATACACCCAAACAACCATAGCAATCATTTGTTTTTTTTTCATACTCCATCATTCCTCCCAAATTTCTATTAAGCTCAAATAATTTTTTATCCCAAAAATAAAATCAACGTGTTCATAGGTCATGAGACAATGATAGAATTTGATAACAACTAGGCTAAACATATATGAGTGTCAATGAAAAATAGGGTAATAATTAAGTCTCAACGGGGTGACTAGGAATAAATAAACAGGGTTAGCTTGAAAGGCTCAATCGATCCAAAAATTACCTAAATCATTTTCTCAGTTAGATTTAGCTTAGGATTTCGCCTCAAGAGAAAATCAAACAAATTATAAGATTTGGGTGAAATTTAAGAAAATCACATACTTCATATGAATGTTCTATGGATTTACATACAATTAAAAAATTAAGGACTTTTAGTGCTCAGTAAGTGAATCAACATAATCAGAATTAAAATTAACTCACACAGCAATTGCAAGTTTAAATAAAATTTAAATTTTCCTAAGAATCGCAAAAACTCACAACAAAGAATACAATCATGATAAAAATAAATAAATTTAGCCAAAATTTTTGTCTCTCCCCCCCAAAACTTGAATGAAGCAAAGTGTCCTCAATACGAAAAATAGAAATAGGAAGAATAAAACTCCCTTGGTTGTAGGATAAGTTCATAGATGACCTTGATGATTAAACTCTTGAAAGGTGATCCCTAAAAAATTAACCTGGATAAAATAGAGAAAAGTTAATCTTTTTTTTTGCAAAACATAAACTTAACAATAAATAAATAAAATAAAATAATTAAAATGCTTGGGTTGCCTCCCAAGAAGCGCTTGCTTTATAGTTTTCAGCCAAACTATCTCAGATGTTGCTATTCTAGAGGATGAAGTTCAATGGTGGTCTTCTGCTTGTTGTAACCACCTTCAAAGTAGAGCTTCAAACGTTGACCGTTCACTTTGAATGTGCCCTTAGTGTCATGCGCAACTTCAGATGTTCCGTGTGTGAATACTTGTGTAATTATAAAAGGACCAAATCATCGAGACCGTAACTTTCCTGGAAAAAGTTTAAGATGAGAGTTATAAAGTAAGACTTTTTGACCAATTTTAAACTCTCTTCTGAATATGAGCTTGTCATGCCATCTTTTTGTATGCTCCTTGTACAACTTAGAACTTTCATAGGCCTCATTGCGAAATTCCTCTAATTCATTCAGTTGCAATAATATTTCTTCACCTGCAGACTGCATGTCAAAATTCAAAAATTTCAATGCCCAATATGCTTTATGCTCTAATTCCACTGGTAAGTGACAAGCCTTCCCAAACACTAGCCTAAAAGGAGACATACCAATTGGAGTTTTGAACGCTGTCCTATAGGTCCAAAGTGCATCATCAAGTTTTATTGACCAATCTTTCCTAGAGGCATTCACTGTTTTTTCTAAAATTCTATTGATTTCCCTATTTGAAATCTCTACTTGACCACTAGTCTGAGGATGATAAGGGGTTGCAACCTTATGCATGACTCCGTACTTACTCAAAAGTGCTTCAAATTATTTGTTGTGAAAATGTGTCCCCCCATCACTTTTGATTGCCTTAGGAGTGTCGCATTGGGTAAAAATATTTTTCTTCAAGAATTTGACCACAACCTTAGCATTATTTGTTGGCAATGCTACAACTTCTACCCATTTAAACATATACTCCACATACACTAAAATGTATAAATTTTCATAAGAAGGTATAAAGGGTTCCATGAAATCAATACCCCAAATATCAAATAATTCACACACAATAATATTGTTTAAAAGCATCTCATTTTTTCTTGAAATATTTCCAGTTCTCTAACACCTATCACATGAAACTATATAGGAGTATGCATCTTAAAAAAATGTGGGCCACTAAAATCCAGATTGTAAAATCTTAGTTGTAGTTTTGCTCGCACCAAAATGGCCTTTTGTCTCTTTATCATGACAATGATGTAAAATGTTTGTCTTCTCTTCATCTGGAACACATCTCCTTATGATCTGGTCTGCACATACTTTAAACAAGAAAGATTCTTCCCAAAAATAAATTTTAACATCAGAAAAGAATTTTTTCTTTTGTTGATATGATCATTCAGGAGGAAGAACATTACTTACTAAATAATTTACAAAGTTGGCGTACCAAGGAATTTTTATGGACTTGATGTAAAAAATTTTCTCATCAGGAAACTCTTCCAAAATTGGTCTTACCTCTTCCTTTGAATTTGGAATTCTTGATAAGTGGTCTACAATTAGATTTTCAGTCTCATTCTTATCTTTGATTTCCAAATCAAATTCTTGCAGCAGTAGAATCCACCTAATCAACTGGGGTTTTGATTCTTTCTTTTCAAGAAGATACTTAAGAGCAAAATGGTCAAAATAAACTATAACTTTTGAGCCAATTAAATAAAAACGAAATTTATCAAAAGAAAAAACTACTGCCAAAAGTTCATTTTCTGTTGCTGAATAATTCAATTGTGCACCTGACAAGGTTCGACTGGCATAGTATATGGTTCGAAAAATTTTATTCTTCCTTTGTCCCAAAATAGCTCTTACTGCAGAATCGCTAGCATCACACATCAGTTCAAAAGGTAAATCCCAATTTTGTGTTGCCATAATTGGTGTTGACATTAACTTATTCTTTAAAGTGTTAAAAGCCTCTACTTTGGCTTGATCGACTACTATTCCGTTTTGAGAAATTTTATGCCCGAGCACTATTCCTTCCTACACCATAAAGTGACACGTCTCCTAATTCAAAACAAGGTTAGTCTCCTCACATCTTTGTAAGACCAAAGCCAAATTATTTAAACAAGAATCAAATGATAAGTCAAAAACGGAAAAATCATCCATGAAAATCTCAATATATTTTTCAATCATATAAAAAAAAATAGCCATCAAGCATATCTGAAAAGTAGCTGGTGCATTACAAAGACCAAAGGGAATTCTTCTAAAAGCAAAAGTACCATAGGGACAAGTGAAAGTAGTTTTCTCTTGATCTTCTAGTGCAATAGGAATTTGATTATACCCCGAATATCCATCAATAAAGCAATAGAACTCATGCCTCACAAGTCTTTCTAACATCTTATCAATAAATGGTCAAGGAAAGTGATCTTTTCTAGTGGCATCATTCTATTTTCTGTAATCCATACACACACGCCACCCGGTAACTGTTCTAGTTGGAATCAATTCATTGTTGTCGTTTTTCTGAACAGTCATACCGTCTTTCTTTGGCACAACTTGTACAGGACTTACCCAAGAACTATTAGAGATAGGATAGATGATACTTGCATCAAGTAGCTTAATTACCTCAGCTTTCACTACTTATTGCATCTTCGGGTTCAAACGCCTTTGAGGTTGGATAGTGGGTTTATGTTGTTCATTTATCAAAATTTTGTGCATGCAAATTGAAGGACTAATTCCCTTGATATCAGCTATTTTCCATCCAATTGCACCCTTATGCTCTCTTAATACTCTAAGCAGTTTCTCCTCCATCAAATCTGTCAAAGAAGAAGATATAATTATTGGTAAAGAAGAAACTCCATCTAAATAAGCATATTTCAAATGAGAAGGTAAGGGTTTGAGTTCAAGAATTGAAGGCTCTTCAATTGATAGTTTAGGCTTTGTTATGTGTTGTCCTAACTCCTCAAATTTAATTGCCTTTTGCCTTGAAAAGGGTGGAATTGCTTCCATGAAATTTGTGTACTCTTTTATCTCCTCATTCTGAATATCTTTGTCCCTTGGTTCAATCAGACATGCTTCAAGTGGATCTTTAAAAATATTTTCCTGAAAAACCTTATTCACCAACTTGTCAACTGTCTCAACTCTAAAACAAGAATTATTATCAGATGGATATTTCATTACTTTAAAAACATTAAATGAAACAAGATCATCTTGAACTCTAAGAATCAACTTCCCTTGTTGTATATCAATAAGAGCTTTTCCTGTTGCTAGAAAAGGTCGACCTAATATAAGTGGCACCTCAAAATCTTCCTCCATGTCAGGAACTATGAAATCTATAGGAAAGATAAATTTGTCAACTTTTACCAAAACATCTTCCACAATACCTCTTGGATATTGTGGCATCCTAGGATTCCTTGCCAAACTTTAAGGGTGCTCTAACTCATGTCTTGCACTAAGAACTTTTTTTTGGCCAAGCTTTTGGTGAACAATTATTTGATAAGGAAAAATTTATTTTTGGCCATGAGGGTTATGGATTGGAAAATTTTTGGAAGGGTCACAAAGTTTTGGTGATTTATATTTCAATTAGGTGTTGTTAAAATTAAGGATTAGGTAAATTAAAAGGATGAGGATGGGCTGGACTTTTGAAAGCCCAAAAATCAGCCCATTTCCTCACCCCTTTTTCTCGACCGGCCCAATAGGGCTGTCGACCAAGGGACCGGATGGAGAGGGAAGGGGGCCGGCCCATGAAAGGCCCCTTTTCTTTTTGCATGCCATGTTACAAGTGGCATTGAAGGCTTTCCAAGTGTAACAATGCATGTTAAGTAATGATTACATGCTAATCATTCTAGGGAGGAAGGGAATTTCGAAATAGAAAAGAAAGGGGGAGGGGCTGTTGTCCGTGAGGGTGAGCAAGAGAGAGAGAGAGAGAGATTTGGAGAGAAAGAAAGGGACTGAGATAGAAGAAGGAGCCGCTCGCCCGCACGCCCGTCGTCCAATCGAGAGAGAAGAAGGAGCTGCTCGCCCGCACACCCGTCGTCCCATCGTTCGCCCTTTCGCCGTCCTTGTGCCGTCGTTGGTTCGGTCTTTGGAGGCAAGTTAGGGTCCTCTTGCTACTCTTGCATGTGTGTGTTGCATGTATGTCTGTAGAAATGTTGAATTTTGGGCAAATAGGAGGGAGAAACCGAAGCTAGAATGACTTTTTCTTGAGTGATGTTGCTGTTTTCGCATGAACCGCCTGAGTCAGAATCTTGTGAGAGCTTGCATGCATGTTTTGAGTTCGATTTTGAATTTTATTTCTTCATGAAAGTTGTAACCAACATCTTAAAATACAACATACTAAAATTTGGTGCAAAATGATGGAGATTTAAGGGGTCAAACTCTCATCCTATGGAGACACTAGATCTGGAATTGTTTTGCTGACCTTGTGGTAGATTTGTGATTTGCATGTTGACTTTTATCAAGAATATCTCTTTGACTTCTTCATAAAAAATCTTCATCTATGTGTTAACTATAACATACTCAAATTTCATGAGTTTTGATGGCCATTTGCATACTAAACCGACCATGAAATGAAAACTGTGCAAACTGTGTATTTCGGACATGAGAATCTTGACATGCATGACCTATAACTTTCTGTAAAAGCTTTATTTGAAGAAATGTTCTTCATGAAAAATCTTTGTCTATGTGTTAAATATAACATAATCAAATTTCATGAGTTTTGATGGCCATTTGCATACTAAACCGACCATGAAGTGAAAACCGTGCAAACTGTGTGTTTCGGACATGAGAATCTTGACATGCATGACCTATAACTTTCTGTACAAGCTTTATTTGAAGAAATGTTCTTCATGAAACATCTTTTTCTATGTGTTAACTATAACATACTCAAATTTCATGAGTTTTGATGGCCATTTGCATACTAAACCGACCATGAAGTGAAAACCGTGCAAACTGTGTGTTTCGGACATGAGAATCTTGACATGCATGACCTATAAATTTCTGTACAAGCTTTATTTGAAGAAATGTTCTTCATGAAACATCTTTGTCTATGTGTTAACTATAACATACTCAAATTTCAAATTTCATGATTTTTGAAGGCCATTTGCCTATTTAATTGACTGTGATGTGAAAACCGTGCAAACTGTGTGTTTCAGACATGAGAATATTGACATGTATGACCTATAACTTTCTGTGAAAATTTCCTTTGGAGAAATTTCCTTCATGTGATATCTTTATCTATGTCTTGACTGCAACATAGTTAAATTTCATGAATTTTGAAGGTCGTTTGCCTATTTAATTGACTGTGATATGAAAACTGTGCATGCTATACATTTTCGAAATTTATGATATTGGATTGTATGGCCACTTCTATGCAGTGGTGTGTGGTCCATATGAATTGTCATGTGAATTATGAGATTTTGGATCTTTTTCATATAATGGTGTAATGGCTTTCATGCATTTCATATGTCATTCAAGAAAAGGCTAAACTTTCCATGATTTCAAAGAAACATTTTATTTAATCAAAGGGAAATTTCTTTAATGCATACTACATGTTTTCAAAAGAACAATTTGAAACAATTGCATTGGAAATTTCAAGTGTGAAATTGGAAAAGAAAGGTATGAGGATATGAATGACCGTCGGAGGTGTAAGCCGACGATGGCCCGGGAGTGTCGGGATGCCTGGAGGTGTGAGCCGGATGCCCGGAGGTGTGTGCCGGATGTCCTTGGGAGTTTCGAGATGCCCGGTGGTATACGGTACGTAATTCCAGGGAGAATGCCTGGTGGTATGTCGGTACGTAATCCCGGAAGCCCTGGAGGTGTGTGCCGGGGGATTCCTCGTGATGCTAGTTGGGGTACGAGATGCCCGGAGGTGTGTGCCGGAGGTTTCTCGTGATGCCGGGTTGGGTGCGAGCGATAAATTGTGGGATGCAAACATTGGTCCCTGAGAAGAAAAATTAATGAGATCCTTGTGAAAGATAAGAATTGAAAGTGAATCATGTGCATGGGTGTATGCATATGGCATGATGCATGATCTGCTTATGAAAGTAAATAGATGTTATTTGATATTGAAAATGCGATCATGAAGGTATGAATGGATCTCATGGTGATGTATGCTTGATAGCATGGATGATATGAATCATGGTGGTATATGCACATATGGCATGGAGACATATGCATGAATGCTTGATGATAAGTGCATCGTGATATATGCACATATGGCATGGTGATATATGCATGGCTGTAAGGTAAGGTATGCTTGAATGCATGAATGATATGTGCTTTGTTCATGATACCTTGATTGTTCTGTTTGACGCATTGAGTAGTTTGGTGGATCTTTACTGCTGAGTGGTTGTACTCACCCCTTTTGGGGATTAACATTTCAGACTAGATAAGATTCCTCTGCTGCCACTGCCACTAGTAGATGGATCAAGTGGTTGGATATGACCGTGAGGAGGAGGATAGCAAAGGAAGGAACTTTTGGACGCCGACACTAATCGATGGACTTTAAGTATACGACTGTTGGAGGAGATGTCGGCCATCTTATGAAGTATAGCCAAGTATAGAAAACCATGGCATTTCGATGTACCGACTAAAGATGTCCATCTGCTTTATGTAAATAAAAATGTTCGGCTTTAACTTATAAAAGATGTTTAGTTGGTGTGCACTGTTTTATGAATATAAGGAAGGGAGTTGTTGGTTATGCTTCCGTTATATGAATTGCGCAAAGGACCGATCTAAAAGATGTAAACCCCAGGTTGTATGGACCCGCTGCAATTGAAATGGTATCAGAGTGACATGTTATTAGGGAAAGGGAAAGGTAAGCGCACTGTGGCGACCCTAACGGATCGGGGGCCGTTTCGGGGGTGCCACAGATATTTAATTGATCGATCAGCCAGTTGAAGTGACATTGTGGTTGATTTTACCTCGCCCAATCCTAATTTCTTGAAAACTAAATAAGGCATTAGATTAATACTTGCACCTAAATCACATAATGCTTTTTCAAAGTAAGAATCCCCAATAGTGCAAGGAATAGTAAAACTCCCTGGATCTTTTAATTTCGGAAGTAATTTGTTTTGTAGGATGGCCAAACATTCCTCATTTAACTTCACAATTTCATAATCCTCCAGTTTCCTTTTGTTTGCCAAAATCTCCTTCAAAAATTTTGCATAATTGGGCATTTGCGCTAAGGCATCTGCAAAAGGAATGTTAATGTGCAATTTTTTAAATACATCAAGAATTTTAGAAAATTGCTTATCTATTTTGTTTTGTTGGAGTCGCTGAGGGAATGGAATTGATGGCACATAGGCTTGGGATTATTTGGAAAAAGTTTACTCTTACTTGTCTCATTTGATTTTTATTGATCGCCTCTTCCTTGTCTCTGAAAATCTCCTGTTTGACATCTTCTTCTCCCACTTATTTAACACTTCTTAGGGTTATAGCCTTTATGTTTTCAATTGAATTTTTCTCCGTATTGCTCCATAAAGAACCTTGTTGTCTCCCTGACATCATGCTTGCTAACTGACCCACTTGCATCTCTAGATTTCTGATTGAAGCCTCTTGGTTTTAAAATCTCACATATGTGCTTTTGATGAAGTCATGAGTCATGTTAGCAAGTTTGGTGACTATATCTTCCAAATTTGACTTTGTCTCTTCTGATTGTTTGAATCCCGGTAGTCTCGTCACATTCTGATTATTCCATGAAAAATTTGGATGATTGCGCCATGCCGGATTGTACGTGTTGGAGTATGATTATTTTGTGACCTGTTAAAATTCCCAACAAAGTTAGAATTTTCACTAGATTGTTTAAAAGTATTACCTACCCGACATTCTGTGTTAACATGTCCTCCACCACAAAAATCACATGTCAAATTCTGAATTTTCATGGCTGAAAAACTCATATTATCTAGCTTTTTGTTAAGTGCTTCAAATTGTGTAGCAATTGCAGCAAAAGCATCCACTTCATGAACTCCACTAGCTTTTCGCATTGGTAGTCTCTCAATAGGCCACTGATAACTATTGGATGCCATTTCCTCTAATAGATTGTAGACTTCTTCTAGTGTTTTATTATTTAGAGTTCCTCCTGCAGTTGCATCAATCATATAACGAAAATTTGTACTAGAGCCATTATAAAAAGTTTGTACTTGCATCCATACGGGTAGTCCATGATGTTGGTATCTCCTAAGAAATTCTTTGAATCTTTTCCATGCTTCATATAATGATTCATTATCCATCTACATAAAATTAGTAATATCATTACGCATCTTTGCAGACTTTGTAGGTGGAAAGAACTTACCAAGAAATTTCCGAGTCATATCATTCCATATAGTGATTGATCTTGCAGGAAGAAAAGAAAGCCAACTCTTAGTTTTGTCTCTAAGAGAGAATGGAAATAATCTCAATCTAATAGCATCATCTGTAACTCCATTATATTTAATGGTGTCACAGATTTCAAGAAAAGCATCGATGTGAGCGTTTGGATCATCGCTTGGTAGCCCACTGAATTGCACTGATTGTTTAAGCATTTGAATGAGTGACGGCTTGATCTCAAAGTTGTTTGCTTGAATTGTAGGTCCTTTGATACTTGATGTGGTACCTTGAACTGTTGGTGCAACATGATCTTTTAAGAGTCTACGTGGATTTTCATTATCACAATCTGCCATCTTCTTAGCGTGATTTCTCTATTCTTTCAATAGCCTTTTGAATGTACGCTCGATTTTTGGATCAAGCTTAGCAAGTTTCCCTTGTTGGCTACATGTCATAAACCGATGTACACCCTGAAAAATAAAACAAAATGAAAGCTAGATTAAACTTAGAATTATCTGGTATCAATATTAATTAGTATTAAACAAACAATCCCTAGCAACAGCGCCAAAAAATTGTTCGTAAAATTATAAACGCAAGTGAACGTGTCGAACAAGTAATATAATGATAAGAAAGAGTATTGTCCCACGAAGATCGATGATTAATAAACTAATTAAATACTAAAATAGATTAATTCTAAAATTTATCTAACAGATCAAAACATAATTTAGAATAAATTATAAACAAAATTTAGAGACTAAATGTAGTAAATCAATTAGATAAATATGTTATAGCATATGATTTCACCATAACTACTAGATAGATATGAATTTCAGATTGTTGTGGATGCAAGAACAATATCAAACATATGATAGCGGAATTTCCTGATCTATTTACTATCCTATCTCTAGGTATAGCAAACTTACTCAGCTTATTAATCCATTATATATCTATGTGAATTAAAATAAACACGAGTACATTAAAAATTATGAATATTCCCAACTTACAATAAGTCTTTTGAATAACTTTATCACCGAAAGTTACACAAATAACGCGGTATATCTGTATCCATGTTTAATTCATGATTATATATTATAATAAGCAATTGCATATTATCACTTCTCAGTCTCAAACATGCGTATCAGATCATTCAAGTGGTAGCTAGTCACTCAAAAGCATTATGCACACTAATATTTAACTCACATGAATGAAATCAATTGGAAAACATAAAAATCATGAAATTCACATCATCATGGTTAGGCTACATCGTAGCCCCAACAAAAAAAAATTAGAACATAGTAGAAGAAGAAATATAAATATAAATCAAACCCAGCATCTTGAATCAAAGAATAAGATTTCTGTCAAAACTTTTGTCTTCTCTTCAAAATACTTGAAAAACTTTTAGAACAATGGAAAAACGATCTAACAAAAACCTAGTTGCTCTCTTTGGCTCTCAATTTTCTTCTATTCATATAATATATCCAAGATCCTTATCTCCAAGATATTGCACATAAAATTGGGGAGTAAATCAGAAGATCTTTGATTTGATATCTATCTCTCAACGCTTGCAGATAACATTAGGGAATAAAATCAAGGATTCCCTAATTTGTTATCCATCTTCCATTGCTTTTTGATTTGAATTCCTGATTTTTGCCATTATTTTCCTTATCTTCTCCATATCTCATTATTCTGCATAAATAAGGAAAATTCAAATAATCATAAGGAAATCCAAATATTTTCTCATAGATATTGCATTGTTTGTTGCCTAAAATAGGTAAAATAACTCTATTTTTATAGAGTTATCAATTTATGATGAAGACGACTCAAAAGATAAGAAGTCTATTGCACTTAAATCTAATGTTAATTCTAATGATACAGACTCAAAAGATGACTTGGACGATAAAGAAATTACTCTTTTGATCAAGAAGTTTAGAAAGTTGTATTAAAAAGGAAGAAGGTTCAACTGGAAGAAACAATACAAGCAAAATTCCTAGAAATGTTTATGGAAGAGGATGAATCAAGTAAGGATGTGATATGTTTTGAGTGCAAGAAAAATGGTCACATCAAGCCAAATTTATCCTTTGTTGAAAAAGAAGAAAGGAAAGTACGAGAAGTACGAGAAAGTACTAAAAGCAGAAACCCGAAGCGACAGAGTATATGAAGAGAATGACGAGGAGTATGCAAATATCTGTTTGATAGCTTACTTAGCTGAGACTCATATTCAAAATCTGACTCAAACATAGACTTTGAATTCGACAAGGAGATTGAGATAAGTCATTTTGAGATCCCTATTAAACTGTCCAAATACATCAATGAGCTTAGTTTGAACCTTAAATCATCTCTTAAAAGGATGCCCGAACTGAAGAGGGAAAATTTTAAACTTAGAGAACATGATATTTCTTGGAAAGAAAAGTTTGAAAGTTTACAAAATAATTTTGATGATTTGAAGAAAAATCGTGATTCTCTTTTCAAAGAAAATGAAAGTTTGAAAAAGGAAATTTTGAACATTATTACTAATTTTCAAATGGTTCGAAAACCTTAGAACACATTCTTTCTAATCAAATCCCCTATTACAATAAATCTAGTTAAGGTTTTAATAAAGAGATTAATCTTTTGAGTGATTTTCCAAAATTCAATGAAAGACTCAAACAAAGACCTCCCACACTTGCTTAAAAAATCATTTCCAAAGATTCTTTACAAAACCTGTTGGTTGAAGTTTTCTTAAATTTTTTAAGTGTGGAGACTTAGAACATTTTGAGAATGAATGTCCCAAAATTTGGAGACCTATTAAGAAAGTGTGGGCAAAAACAGTCTTTACTACTAACTCTTCAGGATCGAAAAAAATTTGGGTACCAAAGAAAGTTTGATACTTCTTTTTTATTGCAAATTACAATAAATAAAAAAAGAATAAGAGCAAATGGTAGCTAGATAGTGAATGCACTAGAAAAACAAAGAGGAGGAAGTGCTTCCTTTGGAGGAAACAACAATGAAAGAATTGTTGGACAAGGAATAATGAAGATTGACAACTTGATCATCAATAATATTTCCCTGGTGAAGGTCTTAATTACAACCTTATGAGTATTAGTCAATTATGCAACATAGGGTTCAAAATCCACTTTCAAAAGAATATTTGTTCTAGAGTCTGTCAAGACTTCTCTCAATTTTTCACTAGATAAAGGCATGGCAACATATACTTTCTGGACATAAATCGATAAAGCTCTCTGTGACATCCCGATTTTTCCAATTTTATTTTTAGTAAATTGAGACGGGCATTTCATCTGCACGCATATAGTTCATTTCCTTGAGTTGGCCACTCATGTGAAAACCAGTCTATCAGGTGAAGCCGGCAAGAGATTCTAATGCATCAAACTCGAGAATTTGACCAGGAAGCGACCTTTCGACTGAGCTAATCTGCAAGGGTTATTATGGCATAGTTAAAAATCGATTGGGAGCCGGAGATAGGCCGGCTCGACAGAGGCATGTGATCGAGTGTGGGTGATTCCACCAGATCACACTATTCTTGTCGGTCGGCACTGGACCGACTTTTCTGTCGATTGGGTCCCCTATGTCCGTATTTGAAACCTTGAGATTTTCACGACAACCGAGGGTCGCCAATGTGTCAAAGATGTACATTGTGGCTTGAGATTGATCAACCACAGGTCGAATGCATAAGAAATTTCTAAAAGCTACCCGATAGGTCAAGACGCGCTAATATCATGCCATAGTGAAATTAACCGTGAAATTGTGACTGAATTAAGAAATTGGAAGTCCTGGGGTGTCACATATCTTATGAGGAACATGTATTAATTTTATGGAATTTTAATTGGGTTCAATTGGACGGGAATTGATTGGAATTGAGAAATTTAAGGTACGAGATTTTATGCCCCGGCGGAAAATTAAATTGAACCCATTGGACTAAGGTTGTGGGAGGTTGGAGTGAGTGGAGTGTGACATCACAAGTGATGTCATGGGAGGGGGCATGAAGGGCTAGGATCTTGACACTTGGAGGGTGGGGATTGAGCCCACTTCTTCTTCAACCTTTGGAAGAGAGAGAGAGAGAAGGAGGAGAGAAAAGAGGAAGGGGAAGGGAGCTGCTATGCGTGACCAGCAACCAGCCGACCGGAGCCCCCGCCGTTCGCCGTCCGCCGTCGCAACCGCAGCCGGAGGCCGCCGTCGCCGTCGCCGCCCGTCGCCGTGTCGCGACGCCCGCGCGACGCTCCGCCCAGCCCGCGAGTTGCACCGCCCCAGCCCATCGCACCCAGCCGCCCTTCACCGCCCGTTCGTCGCCGCCGGAGCTCGGGCCAGCTCGCCGCCAGCCGCCGTCGCCCTCCTCCACCGTTCGCGCCCGAGCCGCCCTCCTTTCCTCCCCCATTCGGCCATGGACGGGGCTTGAAGTTCCAGCCCAGATCTAGAACTTCGGGGACTGCTTTGGCCGGCTTCCCGGCCCCAGTTGCTCAGCCCGCCTTGAGGAAAGTCGATTCTCGCGTCGGCCCCGTCGTTTTGGCGTGCTCGGCTCGCTAATCCGGTGAATTTAGCTCACTAAATCTTGATTAGAGGGTTAATGATGCCCTAAGTGTGCTTAGCCTAAGTTAATTGTATTTAGGTAGTTAGTTTAGTTTATTTAAGTGTGATTTGGATTAAGAGATTTAATTAGTATTAAGTGTGTTTAGTTTAAGGTTAAGTAGGTTTATTTAACATAAGCCTTGATGTGACTTAAATGGTTTTATTTTTTATTTATTTTTATGTTTCGAAATTCTGGAAAATAGAATAATATATTATATTCCGAAAATCATTAAAATATTATTATTAAAAAAAAACTCGAAAAATTATTTTTGACCTCAATTGCTTAGAATTTCGTGCTGATCGCTGCTGTGCATTTAGAATTTGAATTTGACGAATGGATGTGACAAATTGAGTGTTGATTGTGATAAATAGGGTTTATAGCCATAAAAATTCAAGTGTTGGATTTTGATGCAGAAATTTGATTGTTATGATTTACTATTGAAATTGAAGTATGTGAATGAAATGCGGAGTGTCCGGAAGTCAATAATGATTTGTCGTGTGCTGGCTGATAGACTCGGTTGCAGTAGTGACTAAGCCGACTAGACCTGTATTCTTTGTGGATTGCCGTCAATGTGTGACATGGCTCGAGTCACAGTAGTGGCTAGACCGACTGGACCTGTATTCTTTGTGGATTACCGTCAATAGTGACTAGGCCAACTGGATCTATGCTCCTTCGGGAATGCCGTCGACGTAGTGATGAAGCCGTGCTCCATGGGGGGGAGGCAATGCCTGACATGAGTGTCAGTAGATAGCTGAATTGCGAGTAGGCTATGCCCTTGTATGGCGGTGAATAATTGGAATGTGTGCTGAGTGCGATTGTGATTTATATGAAAGTGATGCCGTTCCAATTATTTAAATTCTTATTATTACCTGAGATTGTGTGATATAAATTGTGCTAACTTGCATGAAAGGAATTAAGACAAGGTAAGTCTTTCGTGTGAGATGGCTAGGCCACCCTGGGTATATTTTCTTTCTAATAGGGGTTTAGGGGGTTGAACTTGCTGAGACGATGTCTCACCCCGTTGTGGGCCAAAATTTTTCAGGACCATAGATGGAGGAATCGCCGCCTCTGGAGACTGTCCAGTCTGAAGTGGGATCGAAGAATGAGTCCGACTAGTAGTCTTAGGACCATTTATTCTTTTGGTGGACTGATCCCTTTTTGTGAACATGCCCCTTTTTGGTATATATGTAAACCTTGGGAGGTTCTTTGTTTATGGAAGAATGTATGTTTATGATTGTAATTATTTCCTGGTTTCCTATCTCGTGAGTTTTTGTCAGGGGTTGATAACACGTTCCGCATGCGCATAGTGAATTAATTGGGTCGGTGATACTACCTGGGAATGTCGCATTTGTATGACCATGGTGGGATGTTCACGTGTCTCGGGGCTCGGGGCGTGACACTCTCAATGTCTTATCTCAGTTCAAGATGAAGCAAACCTTTGGTACTCAAGTTAGGACACATCAACATGAAGCAAATTGCAAAGTTATCTTCCAAGAAGCTGGTTTGTAGTCTTCTTACAATTAATTACTAGAAGATTGAGTTGTGCACTCCATACACTTTAGAAAAATAGGTTAGGAGTTCATTTAAATCCATAAACCATATTTCAATTAAATGTACTTTGCAGTTCCTTTACATGAATCTTTTTGGACCAACTAGAATCCAAAGAATTGGAGGTAAGAAATATTGTTCGATAATTGTGGATGATTACTCAAAGTTTACATGGTTTTTTTTTTTTTTTGACAAATAAAGCAGAAGCCTTTTCTTACTTTTCAAAATGAGAAAAGCTATGCAATTTCCAACATTAAAATGGACCATGGGAGAGAATTTGAAAATCAAGATTTTATGAGTTTTTAAGATGAAAATGGTTTTTAACATATTTTTTCCTCACCTTACACTCAAATAGAAAATAAAAAATGGAGTTGTAGAAAGGAAAAATAGGTCTTTATAGGAAATTGTCAGAACTCTATTAATTGAAAGTAGAATTTCTTCTCGCTTATGGGCAGAAGCAGTCTCCACTACTTGGTATATAATTAACAAAGTCTTTCTGAGACTCATCCTAGAGAAAACCCTCTATGAGATTTACAAAGCTAGAAAACCAAATATTTCATATTTTTATATTTTTTTATTACAAGTGTTTTATTTTGAAAAATACAAATGACCGTTCGAGTAAGTTTGAAGAAAAGTTAGACAAAGGAATATTTCTTAGGTATATATATATATATATATATATATATAATATCATCTTTGGTTCTTCTAACAAAAAATTGTCAAAGAAATCCCCTAAGTCTATGTATGAAGAATTCGAAATGAGCATGATGGAAGACTTGACATTCTTTTTGGGTCTATAAGTTAGACAATCCAAAGAAGGAATTTTCATTTATTAAGAGAAATATGGCAAAGATATTGTCAAGAAATTTGAAATGGAAAATTACAAGAAGATAAAGACTCTTATGTCAAGTTCTTCCAAACTAGACAAGCATGAAGGAGGTAAGAAGGTGGACCAAAAGACCTATAGAGACATGATTGGTTCTCTTATCTATCTTATTGCTTCACATCCGGAAATTCTATTTATTCTGTGCATGTGTGCTAGGTTCTGAGCAGATCCTAGATAATAATATCTTAGTGCGATTAAGCGTATTATCAAATATATTGCTATCAATCCTAAGTTATGTATGTGATATCCAAAAGAATGAGACTTTACTCTACTTGGATACTTAGACGCTAATTTAGTTGGTTGTAGGGTTTATAGGAAGAGTACCTCAAGGACATGCCAACTTCTGGGACAGATGTTGGTATCATGGTTCTCAAAGAAACAAAACACTAGGGCTTTCTTAATTACAAAAGCAAAATATATTACTCTTGGCAGTTGTTGTTCTTAAGTTCTATAGATTAGACACAATTGAAAAACTTTGGAGGAGAAGAATCCTATACTAGAATCAAATGTGACAACACAAGCGTGATCAATCTTACTACGAATCCCATTCTCCATTCAAGAGCGAAGCACATTGAGATTTGACATCAATTCATAAGAGATCTTGTGAAAAAAGGTAAAACTAATATTCAATTTGTTGATTCAAAAAATCAACTAGTACATATTTTTACTAAGTCCCTAGAGAAAGGTAAATTTGACTATATTCGTGAAAAACTGTATATTATTTACCCATTTGGTTAAAGTCTATGCAAACTAGACTTAAGAGTACAATCTTCTGGAATAAATATAATTCTAAAAGCATATTTAGACTTAGGTACTTGTAATTTAAATTTTGGAGCGTAAGTTTCCTTGCTTATCAAAAGGTATGAATATTTTATAGTTATTCAAATTTTCATTTGTCTTTTATGGTTTTTGGAAATTGTTATCTATTTTTCACCATTTCCCAAATTTTCGATTATTAAATCAAAAATTTCCAAAAATTTCAATTATTTTCAAAATTTCCAAAATGGCAGTTACTTTCTTTTGCGCCTATTCACTTGCCTTGGTTTGATTTCTTTAAAAAACCCTAATCTCTTCTCTCCATTTTTCACGACTGCATTCCTCTGCAAACTCTAAAATGTCAAGCAATCTCTCTCCTTTTTCAATCATGTGTTTTCTCTCAATTGCTCTCCAAAACTTCCTCTTCACCATGTCGTCAAAGTCCTCTAAGTCCGCTTTGATCTCCTCTCAATAGAAGTCCTCTCGCAATGCCAATCGAGGGCCTTGTTCTACAAAGGATAAATAGACCCATTTCGATCTTACTGGTGATAAATCTTTACGGAGTTCAACTCGACCCTCAATGGAAAAAGAAGTGACTTAGGAAGCAAAAACGCCTCTTCCAAAAAGATCGAAATGGGTACAATCTGATCTTCCATCAAGTTTGGATATCTCTCCAGTATAATTTGTAGAAGCTAGTGCTCAGATAAAACCAGATGCCAACTATCCTTGGATTTTTGAGCTCATTATGGAAATTAAAGCACAACAATATGGCATGGAGGTTGAAATCCAAAAGTTGCATGTTTCTCTTAATGAAAAAGTACAGAACATGAACCAGCAAGCCGTCCAGGATATGACTAAGATTAAGAATGCCTTTGGTCAATGCATGACCAAGCTTGATGAGACTGTGCAGAACATGGAAGATTTCCATCTTGTCCACAATTCTAGAAACCCTTGACTCTTGAAAAATGTTCATATCTTCGTGAGTTTTTGTGTGGTTTAAACTTTTGGCGTGTTTTTATGATGGTTTAAAGTGTTTAATTTCATATGCATAACTTCTAAGACCTTCTTGATTCTGATAAAAAGGGGAAGACTTATGCAGATTATAAGTGTTTGATGTGTTATTACAGACTTATGTGGTTACTATCAGTAAATATTATGCTTATCTAATGTCTGCTTGTTCACTTATTCATAAATCCTACAAGTTGTGTTGTTTTGCAGGTTAATATAAATTTTGTGTTTAAATCTGCATGTAAGCTTTGTCACCATAAATAAAAAGGGGGAAGATTATTGAGAAAACTCCTACTAGATTTTGAAGCTGACAAAACTTTCTAGTTCTAATGTCTATCTTAAAAATAAGTTGATTTTAAGTTGTTTTTAAGAAACTATCGAATAGTTTTGTCAAAGTCTATTCTTTCCCATAAGCATATCCCACTCTGACAAGTCTAGAACGAGATTGTATCAAGTCTAGAACAAGATTATGTCAAGCCTAGAATGAGGAAGAGTCCATAATCAAATTTGACAACGTTGCAACACAGATCCAGAATAAACTTTATTTGGAAACTATTCTATAATGACTAGTTTTCTAGCTAAGGATTTTACTTACCATCTACAAATACCATTGATTGAGTCAATCACAAATTGACAAAATCAATTTGAAGATAAGCACCATATAAGGAAGCATCACTTATGGAAACCAAAATTCTGATTGTATGAGCAATCAAAATCAAGTGGAAATTTAATTACTGTCTTCAACGATCACAAGATCCCTTTGAACAATTTATGTCCAATGGTCAGCTTGGAAGAATTTCCTCTGAAGAATGCCAACAACTAGTGTTGCATGGAGGTGTATTTAAAAAAGGTCATTCGATCAAGATGAATAAAAATGTGAATATGAAATTTCAAAGTCTGAAACTGTTCTCAAGCACTTGTATTCGTTTGTGAGCTTTGCAAATTGTGATCAAAAGAGAAAATACAAGAAGAGTATCTTAAGGAGCTAGAGAAATCTGCCACTGAGTGTTTGCACTCATAAGTTATAATTTTGGATGTATTTTGGAAGATGTCCCACAAAGCTAAAGAATCAAGATATCAAGTCTCCATGTCATTAATGCATTTTCTAGTTTCTAGGTCTTTAACTGATATATAATCCCCATTTCTTTAATGTTTGTCTATTTCCTATATCTTAGTTCTTCTATAAATGGAGGAGTGTTCTCAATCGTAACACAAAATTGATGAATATACGAGAATCCTCCGCGTGAGTGAATATTTATTTGATTCTTTATCCAACATCGTTGCTGGTATATCAAATAGTTCTTCATCCTTGATCAATGGAGCAATCCTTTACGCCTTGGTAGTGAGTTGCATCTATCCCGGTTTTTATCCTTGGCTAGAAATTTGTGCCTTTACAATTCAATGGTGAACCTCTCATATTCTTTGTCCTCTACACATCATTTCATTATCATTTTTCACATTGCTTCCATACACTTAACTAGAAATTTCCCATTTCAGAAATCACTAGTTCCACGCACACATCATTTACGCTCTAACAAAATCATGTGGAATAATCATGTTGGACATAAATTTTAAGATGGTTTTGACAGGATATATATATATATATATATATTTACAGAATTGAGATATAGTTTTAGTATATTCCTTAGGATAAACGTGGGCAGCAACTACGACTTTCAAAAGAGGAGTTTCAACTTTAATAAGGTCTTCTAGATATAAGATATGCATGGCCCAAGAACGACCAGTCTTGTGGTGGTACGGAAGGCACGGACTCCGCGAACGCACGCATTCATTCTTCATAGCCACAGCACATCGTTATAGAGCTACAACATAACAGAGCAATTGTACAAATGACTACACGATTAGGTTTTTATATCAAGTATGCGCGTATACCTAAGTCTTTAAAAACGTGCAAATTTAAAGATTAAATCTACTTTGCCAAGTGGTAGTTGCTTACCAAAAAAGAAAGTAATAGTTAACTTAAATACATTTGATGTATTTGCCATAAAATCTCTCTATCATTCCCTTAAACATCACTACTCACCTAAATCCATCTCGATCCAAAGCTTTGATCTCAAGGTATGTAAACTCCCTTTTTGAAGGAAATTTTTAGATTTTATAAGTATTATCTCATAAATCATTTGATAAATAGTTGCTTAGATATTGAAATTCCATTAACCAAGAAGTCGAATTTGAAAAAGAAAATGAAAGTTGGGGCTAGGCTTCACTTGCTCGGATCAAACCGTTTCAATCTGGGTCGGCCCAAAATTCTCTCGCGAGGATCGGGCCCAAGTAGCCAGGCCCCCAATTTGTGGCGGTTACCAGACGTTGGCTCGAGAATTCACCAACTGTAATTTAAAATCTGTCTTTTTTCATCCTTCGTCCTTCACAGTCCAGATGACCGAGAAAGAAAATGTTCGCTTCACCTATCGCTTCCTCAGTTTCGCCATTCAGCTTCCATGTCCTCCCTTCTTCTGATCCCCTGCAAGCTCCTCCAAGCACACCCATCTCTGTGGCTGCTCTCCAAGTGCAAGAACCTCCTCCAGCTCAGGCAAATCCCCTCCCAAATCGTAAAATCCAGCCTCTACAATACCCAGTTCGCCCTCGGCAAGCTCATCAAGTTTTAAGCGGTCTCACCATCCGCCCTGTAATCATGCAGGTTCATTAGAATTTGGACGGAGTTAATTTTAGTTTAATGATCCAAGACTATAAAGTCTCCCCTAAATTGCAGTATTACGAATGCTTCATAGATCTCTTGGGTAGAAATGGACAAGAATCAATGAATGGGAAACCGATGGTGCTATTTGGGGTTCTCCGCTAGAAGATTGCCGAGCTCATCAAAAAGTCAAGTTGGGTGAAATTTTTGCTCTGCATCTTTTCGAAGTGGAACCTGATAATCGTGGCGCTTATGTGCTCTTATCAAACAATTTATGCAAAAGCTGGTAGGTGGGACGATGTGACGAGAATAAAAACCAAATTGAATGATAAGGGAATGAGAAAGCTTCCCGCGTCTACATCTGTAGAAGTAGACAGTGTGGCTCATGAATTCCTCGTCACCCACGAGGCTTTTGGACAAAACACATCCTCAGAGCAAAAAAATATACATGATTTGGATGAAATAGAGAGGCTTTTGGAAATGGCTGGGTTTGTGCAGGACACAGTTGAGGTGCTTTACGACATGGATGAAGAGTGGAAGGAGTGTGCATTAAGCAACCACAGGGAGAAGCTAGTGATTGCGTTTGGGCTGATTAGTACTAAGCCCTGGACGACCATCAAGATCGCCAAGAACCTTTAAGTCTGCAGAAACTGCCATTCGGCAACAAAGCTAATTTTGAAGATTTTCAATAGGGAGATAATTGTCTGGGATTGTAACCGCTTCCACTATTTTAGAGATGGTAATTGCTGATGTAAGGATTGGTGGTAATGAACGCATTATCAAATAGGGACAACATTTGGTAATTGTAAATTGCACTAAATTTCCGAGGGCATCCTCATACTCTTCATTCTTATATAAAATGTGAACTAGATCCATCTTCAGGATGAAGCAGAAGAACCCCCACTTATTTTTTGGGTGACACAAGGTGGTAATCTGCTTTCTAGTTCACTCAGATACAAGTTTGATCAAAATGGAAAGCCATATAAGCTTCTTGTCTAGTTTTTTTCAGTTCACCCCTCAATGTTGGAGACTTGCTTGAAGGAGTTCTGCCTAGCCGTGGCCAATATAGTCTTGTCAGCAACTATGAAATAAGCTGCTCCAGCGACTGCCATAAGAATGAAAATATTCCTGTCAGATAATCGCAATATATGGTCTATTACATAAAGGTTTATGATGCAAAGCCATCGATCATTGTCAGTATGAGTAAAGTCTAACGACCTGTTGAGATAATGAGTGCTTGACCCGAGTGGTTGAGGTTTGCTCTTGCCCAGGGCAGCATCCTTGCACTAGCCAACTGCATAGTTAAGCATGTACATATTGAGAAAAACGTACGATAAAAAGCCACCCTTGAATTGAACAAAAGTTTCAGCCGAAGAAATTGAAAAAGATTACTCACAGTCGGGATGGCTGTTGCTATCCCTGCCAAAACAGCCGCCTTAGCTCCAGCTTTTACACCCTCTGTTTGATGCACATCAGAAATTTAGATTTAAGTCATTTTGCAGAAAACGAGGAGACAGGACAGTAAATTTGGAAAATCAAGGTAAACATAGTTCATGGACTTTCAATGTAACAGAATGTTGCGTACCACGAGAGCAACGTTTCGCCATGGCCAGCCTTTGGTCGAGTGAAGCCAAGCTGGTTTTCTCAAGAGGAGATCCGGTGACGTTACTGTTGGCCATTGATGTATTGTGATGAGAAGATCCTAATGAAAACAGTAAGAGAGGGAGAGTGTCAATTTGCAAAGAGGACTTGTGTTTAGGAAGCTTTGCCTGAAGAGGGAGTGAGGTTAGTGCAGTGTTATTTATAGCGGTCACATGGACGAGAAAGAGACGGAGAGAGAGAGTATCAGGTGGTGTTGATGGTATTCAAATTCCAACGTCGTCAGTCACTTGTTTTCCTTCGGTTTCTTTTTCTGATCTGTTCTGGTCGGTTGGTTCTTTGGCTGTGCGCACAAAGTGTTCGGGTACGCTCCTTTCTCACCGAGAGGGAAAGGATGATGTAGATTCATGCGGATTCAATGCATCTAAATTCTTGAATTATGTGGGTTCTTAAGGCCTGTCCGATCCAAAGATTTGGTGTTGTTCCCATAGAACAGATAATTTTAGAAAATATTAAAGAAAACCTAACGTCGAGTATCGAATCATTAAATTATGGGACACAGATGCCACTAATAATTATATTTAATCTTTATTACTTTTCTAATTCAGTGTTTGAAAATAGATAACCAAAATCGATCTTTAAATGTCTTGAAAGATTATCCAACAAAGGTACAAGAACTCCAGACTTTTAGCCATATAAAAATGGAACCCACCTTGGAAATCTTCCTGAAATAGGATCCTGAATTGCAAACGCCACTTTGGTGGAATTGTTTTTAAGAGGATAGCTCCTTAAACAATACATACACGACCCACGTGAAGGTACTAAGTTTTTGAATTCTTTAGTGAAGTGTTTTAGCCCGTATCCGCACAAAATTTATCCAACAATATCAGAGGGACGGAACCGACATTTCTTGAAAAATGGTCAGTAAGACTCAAAATTTTACGAAAGAAATCATCCGGAAAAGAATGAAACTCGGTTGGAACTAAGCTTGGGATCACAGCTTGGAGCAGAGTATTTCACAGAGACTGCAGTTTCTTGATCCAGATAAGCGGATAGGATCGTGGAATGGAGCTGAGAAAACCGCAGCATTGAAGTAAACGACGAATGATGGGTGTTGGGTTCCGCACACATTATTTGTTCTGTTGCTTTATGTTTCGCTCTGACACTCTGATCCATGAGAGAGTTGGACACTACTACCCGAAAACCATAGGCACCGCATGGCCCTATGCACTAGATATTTAGAGTGATCCTCAAAATTCAATTGCTGTGGACCGATTAATCAGAGTCATTAATTGTTATGTTTTTTTTTTATTGGTAAGGGTCATTAATTGTTATGTTAGTTTTTAGATAAATTGAAATTTTGTTGATATTCTCCTCTTCTTCTTCTTTTTTTTTATCATTGGAAGTTCAGTACTTCAAATAGAGGTGAACATGATTTTGGAGTAGATACAGAATTGAATCGAATTGGTGGAAACTAGTTTGGTTTCAGGTTCCACGGTATGTAGAATAATATCTAGGTTCCAATAATTGGAGAACCAATTTTGACGGGAAGTTGTAGGTTCTGACATAGAACTTGAAACCTAATTCTAGAACAAGTTTTTGAGTTTTTATTGTTCTTTGTTTTGCTTGTTGGCTTTTGCAACTCAATCTCCTACTTGATTGGCCTCTCCAAACATGGTAGGATTTGGGTATTCTTGAAATGGGCTAACTGAAGCTTGCCTTTGGTAATAAGGTTTTACGCATTGCAAGCCAGCAAATCACAATCAGTTGGTGATCATGTTTCACGCATACTCTAAGTAGGGGTGAGTAGAACTTGGAGCCTACTCGTCCAAACCTGGAACTTACCTTTTCGCAAGTTCAAGGCCTAATAGGTTCTTCCTTTTTTTTTCTTCTTCTTCTTCTTCTTCTTCTTCTTCTTTTTTCCATTTTTAGTTAAGCAAATAAAAATAAACACAACCGTAAAAATGAAAACTCGTCATTTGTCAACAATAACAATCCATAATAGATAAACACTTAAAATAAAATAAATACTAAAAAATTCAAAACATGTAATGTAAAACATAAATTATAAACGTTGGAGATAATTTGAATCTTATTGACTAAAGCGTTGTCGTCTTAAGGTGATGGCTACCACAATGGGTACCATAATGTACTATGTCCGTGTTTCATCCAAGTGTCGATGGAAGTGGTTTTTATTTAAGTCAGTGAGAGGATAATATCAACAAAATTTCAATTTATGTAAAAACTCACGCAGCAACTAATGGCTGTGATAGAACGGTCCACAACAGATTGAATTTTGAGGATCACTCTGAACATGTAGTGGATATAGGGCAATGCGGCGCCCATGGTTTTAGGACAGTTATGTCCCAAACCAGTGGCCTGCCGGCCTCTCTCTCTCTCTCTCTCTCTCTCTCTCTACACAGAAGAAACAGAGGTTTAATGCGTGTGCTAACATAAAGCCATATGAAAACAACATAGGAAAAAGGCCAGCTCTCTTACGGATCACTGTGTCAGAGTGAAACATAAAGCACTTGAACGGAAAACGTGTGCGAAACCCTACACCCATCATTCGTCGTCTTCTTCAATGCTACGGTTTTCTCGGCTCCATTCCACGATCCTACCGCTTATCTGGATAAAGAAACTGCAATCTCTGTGAGATGCTCTGCTCCAAGCTGTGATCCCAAGCTTAGTTCCAGCCGACTTTCATTTTTTCCAGATTATTTCTTTCGTAAAAATGTAAGTTTTATAAACCTTATCTCCAGAAATGTCGGTTCAATCACTCTGATGTTGATGGATAAATTTTGTACGGATACCGGGTTAAAACATTAAAATAAAGAATTCAAAAACTATTTCTGGATGTATCTATAAAAAATTCCTCCAAAGTGGGGTTTGCAATTCAGGATACTATTTCAGGAAGATTTCCATGGCGGGTTTCATTTTTGTATGGCTGGATTTATGAAGATATGGTACCTGTCTTTGGATAAATTTTCAAGATATTTAAAGATCAATTTTGATTGTCTATCCTTAAACACCGAACTAGAAAAGCAATAAAGATTACGCACAATTATTAGTGGTATCTATCTGCCTTTTATTCTACCATAATCCACATAATTCAATAATTTGATGCTCGACATTAGGTTTCCTTTTGATTTTATCTAAAATAATCTGATTCTATGAGCTCAACACAATCTTTGGATCGGATAATTCTTAAAATTCCGCATAATTAAAAAATTTAGATCCATGGAATCCGCATGAACCTTAGCCCATCTTTTCCCTCTCGCTAAGAAGGTAGAGTACCCTTACAATTTGTGCGCACAATCAAAGAACCAACCGACCAGAACAGAACAGAAAAAAAGAAACCCGCAGGAAAACAAGTGAGACGACGTTGCAATTTGAAAACCATTAACACGACCTGCGCCTCTCCCTCTCCCTCCCTCCCTCTCTCCCTCCCTCCCTCTCTCCCTCTCTCTCTCTTGTCCTCCTGCTATGTGAACCCTATAAATATCCCTGCACTGATCCCACTCCCACTTCAGGCAAAGCTTCCTAAAACACGAGCTCTCTTTGCAAATCGACTCCCTCCCTCTCTTACTGTTTTCACTAGGATCTTCTCGTCACAATACAGCAATGGCCAACAATAATGTCACTGGTTCTTCTCCTCTTGAGAAAACCAGTTTGGCTTCGCTTGACCAGAGGCTGGCTATGGCCAAACGTTGCTCTCACGGTATGCAACATTCTGTTACATTGAAAGTCCACGAATTAAGTTTGTCATGTTTTTGCAAAATTACTGTTCTTCTTTCTTTTTTTCTGCAAAATGGCTGAAGTTTGAATTTCTGATGTGCATCAAACAGAGGGTGTAAAAGCCGGAGCCAAGGCGGCTGTTCTGGCGGGGATAGCAACGGCCATCCCAACCGTGAGTCTTTGCATTGCCCATTTTGTCAGGATTTCTTTCTTCTGGAGATATTTGATTCAAATGTTTTTCAAATTCTTTGGCTGAAACTTTTGTTCAATTCAAGGGTGTCTTTTTATTGTACTTTTTTCTCAATATGTACATGCTTAACTATGCAGTTGGCTAGTGCAAGGATGCTGCCCTGGGCAAGAACAAACCTCAACCACTCAGCTCAAGCACTCATTATCTCAACAGGTCGTTAGACATTAATCAGACTGACAATGATCAATGACTTTGTATCATAGATCTTCATGTAATAGACCAAATATTGCGATTATCTGACAGGAATATTTTCCTTATGGCAGTTGCTGGAGCAGCCTATTTCATAGTTGCTGACAAGACTGTCTTGGCTACGGCTAGGCGGAACTCCTTCAAGCAAGTCCATAACACTGAGGCATGAAGTCAAAAACACTAGACAGGAAGCTTATGTGGCTTCCATTTCGAACCAACTAGTATCTGAGTGAACTAGAAAGCAGAGTACCACCTTGTATCACCTAAAAAATAAGGGTGGGTTCTTCTGCTTCATCCTGAAGATGAATCTAGTTCACATTTTATATCAGAATGAAGAGCATGAGGATGTATTAAGCAATTTAGTGTAATTTACAATTACCAAATGTTGTCCCTATATCATGACGTGTTCATTACCAACAATCCTTACATGAGCAATTACCATCTCTAAAATGGTGGAAGCGGTTACGGTCCCGGGCAATTATCTCCCTATTGAAAATCTTTGAAATGAGCTTTGTTGCTGAATGGCAGTTTCTGCAGACTCGAAGGTTTTTGGCAATCCTGATGGTTGTCCTGGGCTTAGTACTGATCAGCCCGAATGCAATTGCCAGCTTCTCGCTGTGGTGACTTAATGCGCACTCCTTCCACTCTTCATCCATGTCGTAAAGCACCTCGGTTGTGTCTGGCACAAACCCAGCCATTTCCAAAAGCCTGTCTATTTCATCCAACATCATGTATATATCTTTGCTCTGAGGATGTGTTTTGTCACCCACGAGGAACTCATGAACCACACTATCTACTTCTACAGATGTAGACCCAGGAACCTTTTTCATTCCCTTATCATTCAGTTTGGTTCTTATTCTCGCCACATCGTCCCACCTACCAACTTTTGCGTAAATGTTGGATAAGAGCACATAAGCACCAGGATTGTCGGGTTCCAGCTCGAAAAGATGCCGAGCAAAAGTTTCACCCAACTCGACTTTTCCATGAGCTCGGCAAGCTTCTAGCAGAGAACCCCAAATAGCACCATCTGGTTTCACATTCATCGATTCTATGAGGGCCTCCGCTTCATCAAACAATCCATTTTTACCCATGAGATCTATGACACATCCATAATGCTGTAATTTAGGGGAGATTCTATAATCTTGGATCATTGAACTAAAATAACTCCGTGCAAGTTCTAATGAACCTGCATGATTACAGGCAGATAAAACACCAACGAATGTGATATCATCTGGCTCGAGCCCTTCATTAACCATTCTCGAGAAAAAGCCAAGGGCCTTCTCTACTTCCCCATGGACGGCCAATCCAGAAATCATTGCATTCCAAGAAGACAAGCTTTTACACTTCATGCCATTAAAAACTTGTTCTGCTGCCTCCACATTCCCACATTTTGCATACATGTCAATAAGACTGGTATATAAAGCGGTGTTTGTTGAGCTTTTGAAGTTCCTGTTCATGTAAGTGTGAATCCATTTTCCAAGATCAAGTGCACATAAGCAAGCGCAAGATGGGAGAACATTTAAAAACGTGACATCATTAGGCTCCACATTAGATTTTAGCATTTCCCTGAACAGAATCAATGCCTCTTTGTAACAATTCATATGACTATAACCACCAATCATAACATTCCACGAAACCACATCCTTCTGCGACATTCCATCAAACAACCCTTGAGCTGTTTCTACATCCCCACACTTTGAGTACATGTCAATAAGCGCATTGACAAGCCGGGTATTCGATCCCATCCCATGATCCTCTATCCAACGATGCATCCACTTCCCTAATTCCACTGAACCTGACTGTGCACAAGCTGAGAGAACGGTAACCATTGTACTCTCATTCGGCATCACATTTACCTTCTGCATTCCCCTAAATGTTTCTATCGCTTCCTCAAATTGGCCACATTCACTGTATCCTGCAATCATAGCATTCCACGACACCGCATCTCTCACTGGAATATCCTCAAACAGCTGTTTGGCTTCATTCATTTGACCACTAGATGCATAACCAGTCAACAAAGCCGTATAAGACACAACATCTCTGTAAGAGCTTTTCTCGAACACCAGATGTGCACTGTCCAATTCACCGCTCTGAGCATACATACTGATAAGTGAAGTGTGCACAAAAGCATCAGACTCAAGTCCTAGCTTCAAAACATGCGAATGAATCTGTTTCCCTTCATGGGTCAACCCAGCTTTCGCACAAGACTTCAACAGGAAAGGGAAAGTATAAGAATTCGGCTTCGCCCCACGTAACAACATTTGAACATAAATATCTATGGCTAAGCCTGGGGCAGCGCTCAAACAATGCCCTCTGATTATAGTGTTCCAAATCAACTGATTCGGCTCCTCAATGGATTCAAACAGTGAGACCGCATAGGACAGATCGCCGGATGGTGAGACCGCGCAAAACTCGATGAGCTTGCTGAGGGCGAACTGGGTATTGTGGAGGCCGGATTTTACGATCTGGCAGTGGATTTGCCTGAGCTGGTGTAGGTTCTTGCACTTGGGGAGCAGTGACAGAGATGGGTGTGCTTGGAGGAGCTTGTACGGTGGATCAGAAGAGGGGAGGACATGGAAGCTGAACGGCGAAGCTGAGGGAGCGATAGGTGAAGCGAGCATTTTCTCGGTCTTCTGGACTGGGATGAAGCAGGGCAGAGGATGAAAAAGGAGACAGCTTTTGAATTACAGTTGGTGAATTCTCGAGTCAACGTCCAGTACCCGCCACAATTTTGCGGGCCTGGCTACTTCGGCCCAATCGCGGGCCCGATCCCCGTGAGAGAATTTAGGCCCGCCCAATATTGAACCGGTTTGATTAGGCAATCGAAGCCTAGACTCACTATCATTTTCTTGCAAAATTGTACTTCTTGGTTTATGTAACTTCAAAATCTAAGCAAGTAATTATCAAATAATTAATGAGACAATACGAAAAAATTCATTCAAAAAGTAAGCTCTCCAACTTGAGATCAAAGCTTTGGATCGAGATGGATTTGGGTGAGCAGTGATGTGTAAGCAAAGTGATAGAAAGATCCAACCGCAAATATGTCAAATGTGTCTGTTGTTAATTATTACTTTAGATTTTAGTAAATCTTACTTTATAAACTGGATTTACACTTTAAATTTGTACAAATTTGGAGATCTAAATAGACATGCATTTTTTTTTATAATTGCTCCGTTGTCTTGTAGCTTTGAAACAATATGTTGTGGCTATGAAGGATGAATGCATTTGCCGATGCATATGTTAAAGCTAGAAGACCTTAAAACAGGAAATGGTGGCTTTGAGAAAGTTTGTTGAGTTATGAATATATAGTTGAACACCTTATCGAAGTTAAAACTCTTCTTTTGAAAATCGTAGTGCTATGCATGTTCATACTAGGGATTATACTAAAACTATATCTCACTTCTAAGTAGGAGTAATCAGTTTTCAGGTGGGCTAGCTCCCATCCAAGAAGGAAGTGGACCAGAGGTGTCAATTCCCAATTTGTAGAATCGGAATCTAGCCCACTTGGTCCTGAACCGAACCGATTGATCCAGTTTGGTTCTCGGGTGGCCAATAAAGTTGGTGATATGTGTTGGAGGAAACTCCTTTGATGTTTTAAAGATGACAAAACTTATCTAAAATCTATTTTGAAGAATTCCAAACTTTTATGTCAAAGTCTAAAGACACTCAGACTCCGTGTCAAAGTCTACCCACTCTGACAGATTCTAGACTAAACGAAAGTGAAGGATGAAGACTTTTCTAGATAAGGGATTTTATATATTTCTTCAAGGGATTGATTTGTATGGATTATATATGGACTTATGGTTGGAAATATCACCTATGAGATTGGATATCTTTACTGGAATCAATTTAAATTTATCAAATCTTTTTGAAGGGCAAGTATTTTTGGAAAGAATCCACTTATGAAAATCAAGATCCTGATTGTATGAGCGAACATAATTGACAGGCTTTCATCACAAATCGTCAAACGGCTTGAGATCTCCTTGATTGATTCTGTCTAACAGATTGATTGGAAGAATTCATTTGGAAAGTACCAACGGTTGAGAAGACATGAAGGAGTATTTAAGGAGGACTCTCCAATTGTTCGATAGAGTGCGTGAAAGAGAAATTCAAAAGTCTGAAGCTTCCCAGTATCTTGTTACTTCCAAATTGTACTCAAAAGAGAGAATTATAGTGTGACTTCGTGAGAGAGTAGTAGACACTCTTCACTGTGAAATTGAGATCACAAGATTGTAAATTCTCTTTTGATTTATAGTGGAATCCAGCTAGAAGGCTGTCAGCATGGGAGAGTGGACGTAGGCTTGATCTAAGCCAAACCACTATAAATTCTATGTTCATATTCTCTTTCCTGAACTCATTTATTTTGATCGTAGTACTATTTAACTGCTAAAGTCTGAATTCGCTCAAAGTATGTTGTTCTTTAGACTCAGTTTCTAAAGTAAAATATTTTCACTATTCTTTGTGAAAAATTGTCTTCACACCTATTGACCCCCCTCTAGGTGTTCTTACTAGTCTTAATAATTGGTATCAGAGCTTATGTGCTTAATTTTTGAAGTGTTTTACTTCTAAGCTAAAAATCCTCTATGGCTAGTATTTTGGCTCCAGGTTTGGTTGAAGGTCAAAGCAACACTAGACCTCCTTACTTTGATGGAAATGAATACAATGTTTGGAATTAATCCTAAAGCAACATCGGCTTCAGATCGAGGAAAAGAAGTTATTGATGCTGACGAAGCAACACGAGCTAAATTTACCAAGAGACAAGCTCTTGATGCGAAAGCAATCTACTCTTTATACTGTGCTTTATCTCCTACTGAGTATAACTGAATTTCTTTTTGTGAAACAACAAAAGAAGTTTGGGATAGATTGCATGTAACCTACGAAGGATCTAACTGTGTGAAGGAAACCAAAATAAACATTTTGCTCGGATAGTATGAAGCATTCAGAATGAAGCCTTCAAAATGAAGCTTGGAGAATCCATTACTGATATGTTCAGTCGCTTTACAGAGATTGTAAATGGCCTAGTTTATCAAGGTCAACCAATCTCAAGACTAATGAAAGTCAATAAGCTATTGTGTGGGCTTTCGAAAGACTAGAATCATGTGAAGACTTTAATTAGAAAGACCCAGAGGATCATGCCTCTATCAGTTGACGAATTGATAGGCACACTTCAGTCATACAAAGTAGAACAAATAAATGATGAAGAAGATCCTAAAGGTAAGAAGTCAATTGCTTTAAAGTCTAACGTTGATTCTGATGATACAGACTCAGATGATGATATGGATGATGAAGAGCTGACACTCATGATCAAGAAATTTAGAAAGTTGAATAGAAATGGAAGAAGATTCAATTGGAAGAAACAAAGCACACAAAATTTCCAAAAGAGACCAACTGAGGACAATGAAACCAACAAGGATGTGATATACTTTGAATGCAAGAAAAATGGGCATATCAGACCTAACTGTCTTTTGTTGAAGAAGAATAAAGGAAAAATTGAGAAGTATAAAAAGGCACTCAAAGCTGAAACATGGAGTGATACCGAGTGTGAGGAAAGCGAAGAAGAATATGCCAATATATGTCTAATGGATCATTCCAACTCAAAATTAGAAACAGATTCTGATTCAGATTTAGACCAAGAAATTAAGGTTAATGATACAAAAATTCCTGTCAAAGTCTCTAAATACATAGATGGACTTTTTCTCGGTCTTAAATCCTCTCTTAAAAGGATTTGTGAACAAAAAAGGGAGAATTCTAAGCTCAAGCAACATGAAGTTTTTTGGAAAGAAAAATTTGAAAGTTTTAAAACAAGTTTTGACATTTTGAAAGAAAATTATGATTCTCTTTCAAAGGAAAACACTTTTTTGAAAAGTGATATTTCAAATATAACAAAAAGATTTCCAAAAGGATCCGAGAAACTAAGAAATTTCTTTTAGCGCAAATACCCTACTTTAACAAATCTAGTTTGGGTATGATTTCAGAAACTGTTCCATTAATTGATTTTTCCAAAGTGAAAGAAAGAATTAAACTAAGACCTACAAAAGCTTTTTTTACAAAAATCATTTTTAAAAAGTCTTTGTAAAACCTGTTGACCAAAGTGCACTCAGATGTTCAAAGTGTAACAGCTTAGAATCTTTCGAGAAAGAATGTCCCAATGTTTGGAGATCAGTTAAGAAGGATTGGGCTAAGACTGCTTTTAATACTAACCCTCTTGGACTCAAGAAAATCTGGGTATCAAAGAAAGTTTGAATTTTTCTTTTGATCGCAAGTCACTATCAAAAGAAAGATTAAATTGTATGTGGATAGTGGCTGTTCGAGACATATGACATGAGACTCAAGCTGCTTTATAAAACTTGTTAGACTGAATGGAGAAAAAGTATATTTTGGAGGAAACAGCAAAGGAAAGATTGTAGAATGTGGAACTGTGAAGATTGGAAGCCTAACTATAAATAATGTTTCATTGGTGGAAGGATTGGATTACAACTTGCTGAGCATAAGTCAGCTTTGTGATACTGGTTTCGGAATAAACTTCCAAGAAGGCATTTGTTCTGGAACAAGTCAAGACTTCTCTCAATCTTTCACTGGGCGAAGAAGGCATGGTAACATTTACCTTCTGGATGTAAACTCAGAAAGTTCTCAGTGTCTTATTTCCATTCAAGATGAAGCAAGTCTCTGGCATAGGAAGCTTGGTCATGTCAACTTGAAGTAAATTGCCAAGATTTTTTCTAAGAAGCTTGTTCGAGGACTTTCCAATCTGGCTTATCAGAAGAATGAGTTGTGCACTCATTGTGTTTTGGGAAAACAAGTCAGAAGTTCTTTTAAACCTTTGAATCAAGTCTCTACCACTCGAGCTTTGCAGCTTCTTCATATGGACCTTTTTGGTCCAACGAGAACTCAAAGTATTGGTGGAAAGAAATATTACTTAGTAATTGTGGATGATTACTCTCGCTTCACTTGGGTATACTTTCTAACAAGTAAGTCTGAAACTTTCTACTATTTCTTGAAGTTTGCCAATAAGGTTCAGAATGAAAAATGTTATGCTATTTCAAGCATAAGAACTGACCATGGAGGTGAGTTTGAGAATTAGAACTTTGCTAAGTATTGTGATAATTCTGGTTTTCAGCATGTTTTCTTTTATCTATATACTCCAGAACAAAATAGGGTTGTAGAAAGAAAAAAAATATATCCTTACAGGAGATGGCCAAAACTCTCTTAATAGAGAGCAAAATATCTTCTCGCTTTTGGGTAGAAGCAATTTCAACAGCTTGCTATATTATCAATAGAGTATTCTTGAGGCCTATTCTAGAGAAAACTCATTATGAAGTGTATAAAGGGAAGAAGCCAAATGTCTCATACTTTCATGTCTTTGGCTGTAAGTGTTTTATTCTAAAGAATGCAAATGATCAATCTAGAAAGTTCAAAGCAAAGTCAGATGAAGGGATTTCCTTGGTTATTCGACTTCAAACAAAGCTTATAGAGTCTTTAACAAAAAGACTCAATCCGTGGAATAATCTATGAACGTCAAGTTTCAAGATTATGTGGAGAATCTACCAGACCAGACTCAACTTGAAGAGTCTGAACCTATTCCAACTTTACAAAGTCTACTTCCCTCGAAGAGGTTCAGACTTCTGGAGAATAGCAACAAGTAGAACAAGAAGTTTCAACCAATACAGAGGGACAACCAACTGTCAAACCAAGCAGCAACTGGAAGCCCAAGTCAAGTCATCTCAAAAAACTCATCATTGACAACGTTGATGAAGGAGTTCGCACCAGATCCAAAGGAAGAGAAGAGTCCAGTGCTCTAGCACTTGTTTCTGAGATAGAATTAAAAGGTGTAGATGAAGCCCTGTCTGATGAAAGCTGGATAGAAGCTATGTAGGAAGAACCAGATAGTTCAGCATCAACGATGTATGGGAACTAATTCCAAAGCCCAAAGGCAAATCCATTATTGGAACGGAATGGGTTTTCAGGAACAAGATGAATGAAAATAGCAAAGTGGTTAGAAACAAAGTAAGACTCGTGACAAAAGGTTATACAAAGGAATAATGGATAGACTATAACGAGACCTATGCACTAGTAGCGATGTTAGAAGTAATTAGATTATTACTTGTTTTTACGTGTTATAAAAATTGCAGGTTATTTCAGATAGATGTCAAAAGCGCATTCTTGAATGGATTTATACAAGAAGAAGTTTATGTGGAACAACCACCAGAATTTGAAAATCCAAGAAAGCTAGACTCAGTCTACAAATTGAAAAAGGCCTTGTATGGAGCAAGCACATCGAGCCTGGTATGAAAGGTTAAGTAAGTTTCTAATTCAAAATGGTTTTGAAAAATGAAATGTTTTTTTTTTTTTTTTGGTAAAGGTGAAAAAGGAAATGTTGATACAACTTTGTTCATAAAGAAAGAATGAAAAGACTTTCTACTGGTACAAATTTATGTAGATGATATTATTTTTGGTTCTCCTAACAAAAGTCTTCGCAAGAAATTTTCAAAATCTATGCAAGATGAATTCGAGATGAGCATAATAGGTGAGTTAACATTCTTTTTGGGATTACAAGTTAGACAATCGAAAAAAGGTATATTCATTCACCAAGAAAAATATGCCAAAGATCTCATCAAGAAATTTAGGTTGGAGAATTGCAATACGCAAAACCAAGAGAAATATCATAATTTTACTTAAATATCCACTGAAACTCAAGGTCATTTAAATGAAGTTAACTAGAATTTGAAGAAAATGTCGGAAAAACGCATGGGTGGATTGCCAATTTGGTTTGATGGAGAAAATATTGGGTGATTCGGGAGCGCCATGTCAGCATGGTCTCGGACCACTCACACGGCGCCACGTGGAAGCGTGGCCCTATGCTGTCTTCTACATTTTTCTTTTCTTTTTCCTCTCACTAGCCTTCTCCTAGCCTTTCGACAAGCTATCCTGCTGGGCCCACCAGAAACCTTTCCCTCTCAGGAAATTTGAAAAATTCAAGGCGCACTCTCTCTCTCCCCAAGAAAATAATGGTTGATCCTTCTCTCTTACAATTAATTTGAACGGAAGCATTGGACTCTCTCTCTCTCTCTCTCTCTCTCTCTCTCTCTCTCTCTCTCTCTCTCTCTCTCTCTCTCCATTTTTTCGTTTGACTCTTGCCCGGTTGCTCTGCCCTCCGCTTCTTCTCCGATCGAACGACGACGCCGCCGTCCGACGAATCATGCCGCCGCCGCCGCTTTCGCATCCGCCTTGTCGGTCGCCGCTGCATCTGAGCTACAGATAATATTTTCTCGTTCGTTCTGCCCCTTCATCGCGCTACTCCTCCGGCGAATGACGGAGCTCGCTGTTCGACGAACCACGCCGCCGCACTTCCTCATCTGCCTCATCCGCCACCTCCGCATTTGCATTCTCCTCCGTCTTCAATGGCGACCGAGCTCTTCCTCTCCCAGTCACCGTCCTTGTCACCGTCGAAGAATCCGTACTTGAAGTCAACGTCCGGGCTGATGCAGGGGATGCGAGGGAGGCGGAACCGGGACCTCGTGGATGCTCCGAGTCGATGCATCTTGACGTGGAAGACCAAGGTCTTGTCGAACAAAAGCTCGCGCTCCCCGTAGCGGATAGGCATCGAGTTGCGGTAGTCGCAACCGCCACCGATGCTCTTGACGAATCCGGCCACAGCGAGACGAAATTTGGCCGCGAGAAGCCGCCTAAACACCCCGCCTCTCCTTGGCCATAGCAGCACAAAGCGGACCACGTCTCAAGCTCTGTGGGTGATGTCAGAGTCCCCGCTTGCCATTTCTGGATGCAGAACGTGTTACAGAGACGGTGAGGACGGCAAATCGCAAGCGAGCAGAAGCCCAACGGCGGAGAAGATGCTCTCTTGGCAATGGCCTTTTCTCCCTGATTATCTAGGTACTGATTTTCGGAGCCTTTTCTCCAGCATTATATTTTTTTGCCATCAATTGGTAATTTTGGGATTTTCCTTCGACCTAGGTTTTTTTTGTCCCTCCCTGTTCTCGCCCTTGCTGAACCTACTCGAAAGTGATGAACTTTCTCTTTATTAGGAAGTTCTATAAGTCCCAATAAAAGAACCTACCCGAAAGAGATGATATAACTAAGAATCTTCACCATTGATGTAATGAATTCCATAGCTCGTGGGTAGAATATCCCACTTTTCTCTGCTGCTGGTCTTCCTCATAACAAAATAGCTACTCAGATTTACCGCCAGGCTAGTCTTGTGACGCTATTGGGAAGGCTGACAGTATTACCAAGGTATATATAGCATTTTTGATGTATACTGATGTTATAATACCTTGCTCCATGTGTTTTGTTGCCTCGATAATTTAATGAACTACCATTAGTTTCATAGAATTTTTCTACGGTTTTGGAGTGAAGGTTCAGAATTCACCTAAAATGTATTAGCTTTGCTATTATCCACTAGACTTCTCAATTGCTAAATGCATTCTTTGTGAAAGATTCCTGATCTTATTTTATTTGTTTCTTTTCTTTGAGAGTCGATGCTCTAAGTCTTCATATTGCTCTAATATTCCAAACACTCTCTTTCAATATCATTTATGAAGATGTGCTGCAAATTTATATAGCGAAGAGGACAATTTGCCATAGTATTTGCAGCCATGGGAGTGAACATGGAAACCGCACAATTTTCCGAACGTGACTTTGAGGAAAATGGGTCAAAGGAGAGAGTGACCCTTTTCCTTAATCTGGTAATTTTTAATGAGCTGATATTTAATTGTCTTGCAGAATTTTCTTTCTGGCAACTTTTTGCAAGTTTGTAGATTGAGTTTGTGATATAGATATCCTTGCATATTAAAGGGTTGTACAGGTGCCTGTATATCATTTTATGAAGTTTGCTCTTTATTTTAGGCGAATGATCCAACTATTGAACGCATCATCAGTCCACGAATTGCCCTTACAACTGCTGAGTATTTGGCTTATTTATGTGGGAAGCATGTCTTAGTCATACGCACAGACATTCGTATGCAGATGCCCTTTGTGAGGTAAGGATAGTCTGAAAAAAAGTTGCCATAATGACCATATAATGAGAGTTAGTCTTGCTGTTAATTGTTCATTAATGAGGCAAGCTCTTGCTTCTCTGTTTCTCCTCAAGCACTAGAAAACTGCAGCTAAACTTGCAATCAGTTTAGGGCCAAACAATTCTTAGCCCTTACAATTTCGGATTGGTAATTTTGAGCTGTCATCTGCATGTAGGTATCAGCTGCAAGAGAGGAAGTTCCTGGAAGGCGTGGGTATCCTGGGTACATGTACACTGATCTGGCAACGATTTATGAGATTGCTAGGCGTATTGAACGGCAAAAAGGCTCCATCACTCAAGTTCCTATTTTGACTATGCCTAATGATGATGGGTTTAATGCTTACACAAGGTCTGCTATCCAGTCAATTCTCCACACTTAAATATAGTTTATTCTTGTTATGCTGATGAGATGTCTATAATTCACTGTTTATTCATTCAATATTATGCACCCGACTCCAGATCTTATTGGTTATATTACTGAGGGGTAGTTATATATCGACAGATAACTTCACAATCGACAGGTTAGTTGGGCTCAAATGTTAGGATGTGGAGAACTCACCTCAGTGCCATTGTCTGCATTGGCCAAAGCAAATACTAGTGTCACGTGACTTCTTGTACTGCCTTTTGTTCTGAATTGCTGACTCGAATGCATCATTGTTGTCCCATAGGGTGGTATAATCGTTCTACAGCTTTTGTACACCTAAAGAGGTGTACTTTGGTGCATGGAAGTAACCATTTATGAGGTGGTTTACATGCTTCTGTTATATGAGAAATTAATGAGCTAGTTCAGTGGCAAACATAGTTGGACCATATTATGTGACGTGACATTTACTGCTTATGTGATGGATCAATTCATTTATTACTTCGCTGATAGATATATCCTCTCATCGATGTGCTTCCATCACATTTGCGACTGATGAAAGTAAGACATTTTTTTACTACATTTAAAACTTCCTCGTTCCCTTTGGATTGACTTCGGGTGTTTGATGTGTACCCTTTACCTTGCAGAGTGCAATAGGCGAGGAAATGATGCATAGAGATCATGCTGACGTCTCCAACCAGGTATTTCCTTGTGAAATAGATAGTTTAGTCTTTATTGAAATGCTGGTCATTGGTATTAAACTTTTATTGGTTTTTCTACAGCTATATGCAAATTATGCAATTGGGAAAGATGTTCAAGCTATGAAAGCCGTGGTTGGAGAGGAAGCTCTATCTTCTGAGGATCTGGTCTCTCTCTCTCTCTCATGTAAACCATTTGGATTCTTCTAATTCGATTTTCTCCTCCTCTTCCTATAGTTTGTCTTCCACTTGATATTCTAAGTAGTTATACGTAATTCTCTTTTCGTGATATTTCAGCTTTATCTGTAGTTCCTTGAAAAGTTAGAGAGGAAATTTGTGACAGGGGGCCTACAACACCTGCAAAATTTATCAGTCTCTTAACTTGACTTGGCATGGACTTTGCTTCGTTTATTCCCTCGCGAGCTGCTTCATCGTATACCAACATAGACACTGGACCACTACTACAGCCGTGACTCCACAAACTGATTTAAAGAAGTTGCGTGATTGTCACCAATAATCAGTTCATTGCAGAACATGACTAGTCTTGATGATGTTCACTGGTGCTCTATCATCTTTTGTTGGCTTGCCTGAACCAACCCCAGTTTTAAGGAGCAACTTATGATGGCTTATGATGGCTCACTAGCTTCTCCAGCCAAATAAATGGAATTCATCCTCATATGCTCCTCCCTTATACATTGTCGCATAAAGTACAATTCCTCCCTTATATTTTCAAGGTTGTATTTATTGAATGAAATGTTCCAGAAACACGTAGAATGTTGGGACTTGGGAGAAAGATATACTTATATAACCTTTGTCTGAATTACTGACGATTGATACAGAAAATTTGTTTGCATCTGTTTAATGTGAACTGCAGCTTTAGTTTCTTAGTTCACGTCTTTGAAGACCACGGGATGTGAACTCTCAAGTCACCTGTCAATATAGTGTTCGCAGTGAAACTAATTCAGGAACCATAAAAGCTGCATTCGCCAGCAGATCGGTGTGAGATGTTGGCTTTTTGCTGCATGACAAGTGACGCATGGTTGTTGTGGTTCGATATCCTTTGGTATATGTTAAAATATTTTGCTATGTTCCAAAAGGATAAGAAGGAATGCATATATGAAATGTCATCAGTTGCTAGAGCAAAGTCTTCCAATATCTTTGACTTTCTCTCATAGTATATTGACCAAAGTTTTGCAATATCACAATAGACCAAGAAATGAAAGAATGGGCTATCTTTTGAATTGTCTATCTTTTGAGTTGTGTCCAGGTACAATTTACGCCACAAGATTTTGAATTCTTTTAAAAAAAAAAAAAGACTTTGGGCGTTTCGTGTTAAAGAAGCCACCCATCTAACATTAAAAGGTGCCAGTAAAAAGCCAAGTATCATAATCCAAAAACCAAACCAAGCAGCCACTAACAAGGTTTTGGCCAACCTATCAATTAGCCTCAAACTGACGAAAGCACCATGCTCAAACTTTCAACACAGCATAATCAATATTAAATCATGAACAATAGGACCACGAGGAGAAAAAATTCAACATATCTAGCTCACTATAGGACAGGCAGTTCTCAATGGCTCAAGCTCAATAACCCATAGTTATATGAACACAAATTTACAGGTTTGAAGGAGAGAGCATTATAAGAGACCGATATTTGTTTGTTTAAAACGCAAGACTACATGCAACTGCATCCGTAACATGTTTACATGCTTGAGTAGAATCTATACTAAAACCGTAAACTAAGAACTATTACATTGAAGAAGTTCATAAATGTTGTTGAATCTTCAGGAGAATCAATTGTAGGAGCAGTCGGGGATGGCTCTTGCAGTGTTTCCATGACAGACAAGCTTGAAACTCCTTCAAGTTCCTCTAATTCACTTATCCACGCGTCCACAATTGAAAAAAACAAAGGATTGTGAAAACACTAAATATCATATTAGAGACAAATTAATGTCAACTTTTATCTTGTCCCACCGGCCAATCAAGACTTCACAAGGAAATAGATACACAACATCTAAAGAGAACTTGTAAGAAAAGACCTCTGTAGAGTTTATCATCGCAAGTTTTTCCTAGCTTTAGACTTGGTCAGTCTAATCCGTGATTTCCATTAGTAATACCACAAGCATATTTTTCAGGCAGCCTGAACTTACTCTAAGGGTGTGTTTGTTTCACGAAAAACGTAACGTTTTTGGAAAATGTTTTCCGGGAAACCATTTTCCAGGAAAACGGTTAGTTTTCTTTTATTTGGTGATACGTGACTGAAAATATTTTCTGGTGTTTGGATTGCATTTGAAAAATGATTGAAGGTGTAGAAGACGTTGACGAAGAGGAAGAGGAGGGAGCGAAGCCAATGGGAGCGCAGGAGGGGCTAGGGTTGGAGGAGGCAGCAGTGACGAAAGGGAGGGGGTGAAGGAGAAGGAGAGAGGGGAGGATGAGTTAGGGTTTACATTCACAGGCAAAGAAAGAAAAGAAAAAAAAAAAGAAAAAAAGAAAATATATAATAATAACAAATTCAAAATTTTTAATTAGAAATTCTTTTTAATAATAAATTTTTCATTAAGTAAGGACCAAAAAACATTTTGGAAAACGTTTTCCGGTTCTTTCAAAGGGGAAATTGTTTTCCTAAATTTAAGCTTTGGAAGGAAAACATTTTCTATTGACTAAGAAAACATTTTCCGTTGACTCATTTTCTTAAATGAACCAAACGCTGGAAAATGAGGAAAACGTTTTTCCGGAAATTATTTTTCGCAAAATAAACACACCCTAACTTCCAAAATGTTTTGCATGAGGTGCCTGCAGTTTTCGCAACTAAATATAAACTCCGTTTTCCTTAGAATAACTATGAATCGGTGTAGACAATAACTTACAGGCACAAATGTTCATCCAACGTTCATTTTACTTCGAAGGCTTGAATCATCATTACCTTTTGATTGAAGCCTTTGGTTTTGAGGGCACCTTTGAATATGCACTGAGTATCCTGGGAAAAGTAAAAAGTGGTAAAGGTGAGCCCTTCCTGTTAAATAGCAATTTTCCAATGCCGCTTAGCCATACTCAACAAAAGCAAGACGATCATTCCATAATCCATATTAAAAAGCTCCGCCAAACAACAAATACTGACATTAAATGTTCAGGACATCTCCACATGGAAAACCCACTAGATTTACAGCTCTTGAGATTATTAGCCTTTCTTAATTTGTCATTCAAAGACCAGTTTGGAAGGTATGTGATAATATCAAATTACAACAATAATTCATGAATTTTGAATGCTTTAGATGTATTGATGCCATAAAAAAAATCAATAAGCAACTAATCATTCTTACAGCACATTGATAAATGCTATTCTCAACGCTACGTCTTTGGCCACCTGCTTCCAATTGAAAAATCATCCGGAAAATAGGATCACCTCCTCCAGTGTCAGGCCTCGAGTCTCCGGTATTATTTTGTAGAAGAGAAATCATGAGATGCATGACACCGCCACGAAGAAGAAGGTAGTCTTGCTGTGGACGATCGCCTCGTCCAGTGGTAAGAATGCCAGAGCATAAGAATGTCATGTTAAACGCATTTTTATTCCGGTCGCCTTCATATGCTTAGAAACTCATTGAGGGAACAAAATCAGAAAAAAAAAAAAAAAAAAAAATATCGGACTAGAAAATTTTTCTAATAAGAGAACCTAAATTACGAAAATTTTAGGATTCAAGTGCATTATTATAAAAGTTTTAGAATTTATGCTTCAATTTTTTTTTAACCTTAAGTAACTAGTGGCATTATGGCTTGCTAAGCGCAAGAAAGTTAAAAGAATGATTTTCACATGAAAATTACATAATTCTCTGCACGAAAAATTATAAGATGATAAGGAATAACATTTCCACGTTTCATATTCCCATGCTTTCACATTCTACAACTTGTTTCTACTCTACATTCGCATATTTCAATTAATTAATTATTCAATAGATAAGTCTACCTGATTGCTTGATCCTAATCTATTTATTTTGTATTTTACCAATAAGTTTTTCAAGAATTCAATTGATTAACTATTTTTAATAGCTTGGAAATTCACTACATCAATTACAAAGTACTCATATTACAATAGTTGAGGTATTCAACTAGAGAACTCTTCATTATCAATTGACGCTACTCTTCATTTCGCATTATTTCACATTACCATTCACGGCCTCTCGAATATTTGTTCTTATATAGGATGATAACTATATTCAAGAATAGTTTCTCTATATTAGTGTGTTCTTTAACCTGGTCGTATTGATATTTTTCTGTATGTTTTCATTTGACTAAGTACTTTTCTAAACTTAACACTCCTAACAATGAGGCGATTTATTTGTCTAAAAAAAAAGTACTCAATTAAACTTTCCTTCAGTTTGAACCATTTTCCAAGAGAGATATTCTTTTTATATAATTAGTTGTGCAAATATATATATATTAGAGTGTGTGACCGTAATACATGTTATGGTGACTAGAGGAGAAAGAACTTAATGAACCCGAATTTTAGGTACAATTAAAGACAAAAGGTAACGTCAACCAAATCACATGTTCGCATACTACATAGCAAAATGGGTCGCCAACAATTGCTTATAAAAAATTTGGATGCCCATGCCGATTCATTTTGGCATACTTATGTTATTTTATGTATTTATTTATATTTAACATTACAAATCCTTTTTTGAAAAAATGTCCCCATTCTTATTATCATAACAAAAAATTCTATCACTTAAATATTTTTGTTGACACCTAAATTTTGGTGATCCTATCATTTATTTATTGCATAGAAAATTAGGAGTTAATTTTATCCCTGAAAAAATATTAATTGCATAGCATATAAATTTAGGTGCATTTATTTTTATTTTGCATTTGTATTGGACCGGCGACGAATGGGTTCGACTTGATAGTTCAGAACTTTAATTTAATGAGTTGGGCTAAGGCCAAGAAGAGAGCAAATTGGGCTAAGCCCGTATCCTCAAGGAGATATTATGGACTCATCTTTGCAAGATTTCAAATTTGAAAAAATCCTATTGCAATTTTGAAAAATCTGTGGAGAATATTCATTTTTTGCAAAGGAAATCTAGAAGAGATGTGAAAAATAAAAAGAAATATTACGTTCGGAAAAAATCTTTGTGGATATTAATTTAAAGAAAAAAAAAAAAACTCTAATCCTTGGCCTTTGATGTTCACGTAGGGTTTTGGGAGGCCATGCTACATTGAATACACGGCACACCCGTCCAGAGAGAAGAGAAATCGTGAATTGCGTGATAGGAGAAGTTCGCTCATTAGGAAAAGCAAAGCCAGTCTTCACGCTCAGCCACCACGAGTGCCCCGATGTTCCTCCAGTTCGCCACGCCTCGCTGCCGTGTTCTTTGACACCGTCAATCCGCGCTACTGGGCCTGAGCTGTTCCTCACAGACAGAGAAATTTTAGTGAATTGAAGAGTATTCGGCCAAAGGAGCAAAGTCAATCATCGGAATTCGGAATGTTTCTGTCGTTCATCGCGGTCCAAGACGGACGACATCAATAAACTCCTGCGGCAACTCGGCTTCTCGCGTGCCCGATAACCGCGACACACTCGACCGAGATTGTCTCTCCTTGCCAAGAAGCATCCCGTCAAGCACGGCCACCGACGCGCTCGAGCCGAGAAGTCCACACCAACTTCAGCGAGGTCTCTTGTGATTGCAGCATTCAACGATCACTTGCGGCGGCTTTAAAAAATATTGGATTTTCCTGTGAGACCCCACCATCACCAATCATCAGTCTAGTGCCAAGTGGGGGGAGGTTTATTTAAAAAAAAAAAATCAAAGTCAAGCAGCGGCCAATCAAGCTCTTGCACTACTCATTCGTGCTCGGAGCTTGACACTCTTCACCGACAGCCTTGCTCCATCGACGATTCTTGATCGATCCATTGTCGACCATCAATCCTCAAGCCCAGCCGGGGCAATTGATTGTTCCTTGCTCTCTCTTTTTTTCACTCTACTTTGCAGGCTAATTTGTGCGCCGATAACCCAGCAACGAAGGTGCAAACCACTCACGTCTCCTGCTTTGCTACTCCAAGACCGCAAGCGGCCGTCAAGGAGCCCCCATCACGAGCAACCTTGCCCAGCTGGACACCAAGGAGTCCCTCATCACGAGCCGTGTAGCCTCCGCCATTCGTGAGCCCCTTGCCGTTGGACCACAGTTTTGAGCCGACATCCCGATTTGGAAAACCTTATCTGCACAATATCGAGGGCTAGGTAAAATTCTTGATTGACTCGATTTTCTCATATTTTGTTGCCTGATCCATGGAATTGCAATTTATTTTGAATATTTGTTCATTATTGTCATATCCAAAAATCTTTTGAATTCTTATTATGAATTCGGAAATTTCCCTAATTTCGCAATGTGCATACGATTGACAGTAAGATTTTCGCGCCTGGAATTTGACTCGCAATCGCACGGAAAAATTGCCAATCCGATCTCACGCTCGGAATTCGATTCGTGATTTTCTTTAAAATTGGCCAATCCGATCCCATGCGCAGGATATAATTCGTCAATTTATGGATATCGATCTTATCTTACCTGATTTGATGTCGTGTCGTTTGATCAATTTTGCTTTCATAAAAGAACATCCAAAAAAATTAAGTTAGATTAGGTTTATTGTTTTAGGGTTATTTTGCATAGGGAATTTTATTTCGATTTTTTTTAAAAAAAAAAACAAACCCCAAAAAAAAAAAACATTAACTTAGTATGTTAATTTTTTTTTTTGAATTGCATGTTTAATTATTTGGGCAATTTTAATTTCGATTTTTTATAATAAAAAAAAAACATAAAAATCATCATGCATATGTCATGTAGAATTATGGCATTCTTTGCATGTCATTGCATATTAGGATGATTGCATGTTTAATTTTATTTAAATAACTATAAGTTTAGATAGATCTTTTTAGATAGCTTGCATTTTAGGTTAGAGTTTACCAAGTTAAGATAATATCTTAGTTTAAATTAAGATTCAGCCTAACCTGATTCTTAATATAAGTTGGAATGATATCTTAATCTAGCTAGACAATTTTGCATTTTTCTTAATTTCGAATTTCATAGAAAATACCAAAAAAAAAAATTGTCTTAGAATAAATCAATTTCATTTTTTTTTTTTTTTTTATGTCATGTAGGTAGGTCATATTGCCATATCATATCATTTCATGTTAGATTAGTAACATTGCATTGCATATAGATTAGATTCTCATTAAATAAAGTGAAAACAAAAATTGAGTGATTGCGTGTTAGTAAGAAATCATATCTAGAACTGTTGATGTAAATTCTGATCTAACAACACAGATGCTTCTGTTGCTATGAGGTAAGTCCTGTAATTTATTTCTTGCTTTACTTGGGTGTTAAATTGGTGGTTTGCGCAACTGCATAATAATCTCACATGTTAGAAAAGTAAATTAAAATCAATTCAAGCTACTTGCCAAACATTTTTTAAAAACAAAATAAAAGAGAAAGGTACCGAAAGGGCATTAGAGAAATCTAACGTAATTAAGTCCCCGTACCCAAAGTCTCTAGTTCGTAGAAGTAAAATAATTCTCTCATTATTTTACTTAGGTGTCTAATCGACCCATCGTAAACTGATTAGTAGCGACTCTTTTGCATGCTAAATATTTAAACTTAAGTTGCGAATTGATATGGGCTTGGGAGAGCCTGAGCTAAGTTAGACTTAGTAATTCATTAGCCTAATTTTAGATGGTACACCCGAAAATTTTGTCACGACAATTTTCACTTCCTCTTTTATTTAGATGCGTGTAACTTCTTAGAAATAGCATGTAACTCCATAGTAGTCAGAAGAGCCAACAATTTTAGTACTAAAGCATATATATTAATATTCTCAACCTTTTCTTGCAGGCTAGACACCAATTCAATCATGTTCACTATCATTCTTTTTTCTATTTTTATAATATCACATGTCGTAATAGAGTCAAATTTCTAAGAATTGATTAACATTACTATTTTCTCATGCTCGACAAATTAATTTAATTTATTACTTCAAATTTAGATGTTTTTAGATGTGATATTTGTAATTATACTGACATTTTAAAAGATTCCTCTTAAATATTTCAGTTGTAAAGTCAATTGTACTTGTTTTTATCGAGAAATTTTGCTCTAAATTCATTAAAACTGAATGCACTTAATGAGCAAAGAGCAATTCTATTATCATATATTACCCACCGATTTTCCTATACTTTTACTTTTCTCTTGACAAAGCTTTCAAAATATTATTTGAGAAAGAAGAACATTTTCATTAAAAAATTAATGAATTTAATGTGCTTAAAGTCAATTTTGGTATGATATATTAGATTTTTAGCCTCTATAAAAAATTCAATAAACTGATTTCAATGAGTGTCTAACTAAAAATACACTTTTAATAATATCATTTAGATTTTCGTATCATAAATACGATCAAAGCAGGTTTCTTCTTCTCGATAAACCCGATGGAGATAGACCCTATGATCGACAAGGCTAGCGAGAGATTTTTTGTATGATTTGAAAAAGTTGAATCTTTTCCCCCTTAGAGAGAGTAGAAAGTTTTTATGAACAAAGAGAAAGTGTTGGGATTAGGTAACTTAAAATAATTTGAATATGAAATTTAAAATTAGATAAAATCTAATCCCAATTACTCTGTTACGAAGAGTTATCCAAAATACTCACCTACACGGGACCTTGCTTTAGAGAGGATAGATTATAAAAGGGAAGTTCTGAATGGGGGTGTTCTGCACTGACCATCGCTCCACACTGTCGTTACTGCTTTGACGTCCAACAATCACACAAGAGGAGTGAAGCGGTGAGGTATGGATTTTTATTCAACTTTTATTTCCGCAGCAAGTTGACTCATCTAAGACCTTTGTCAACTATTATTTCAAGTCATGTTTTGATCATGTTCAATAGATTGACGATTGCATTCTTTTTCCCTTTTTCTGATAGATTAAGGTAAGTTTTTGTTAAAATTATTGCTTGCACTTATCTGTAAAAAACATATACAATGATGTAATTGTTTGATACTCCCCACATATACAACGATGTAATTGCCTAACACACCAATTTATAAGATACTCCCCGCATCTGTTCGACTTAATAAAAAATCTACCTTCCCCCTTCCTTTAATTGAGAAGAAGAAAAAAGAAGAAAAAGGAATGAAATATTAATTACAAAGTCACAAAACATAGGATCGACATTATTTCATTGTAGAGAAACTATGTATGTATCAAACAAATCATACATGCTACTTGTCCTCACACCACCAAACCATGCGTGTTATTCGTCTAGCCACTTGATTGTTACTAATTACATTCTTGTATTCATGATAGTAGGGATTCAGTATTCCATATATATTGGAATTTTAACAAATCTCAATTGGCAATGACAACGTCATTTTCACTAATTAATTTTTGAGATTTGTCAAGACACCTAATTGAGCATCATAGGGCTTTCAAGATTCTAATTCATTTCTAATTAAATCATGACATTATCCTTGAAACGGTAGGCAATTTCTGAGCCACTGAGACAGCCAGCGAGCGAGCAAGAGAGAGTCGCAAGAAAAAATGCTCGTCCACAGCTTGGTCGTCCCCTTGTCGTCCTCATCTCCTTCTTCCTCATTCACGTTTTGGATGCAGAAGCAACCTTCGGATTAATTCCCTTTTCCAAAACATCCTACTCCAAAGGATCTCTGCATATTAAGAATGCATTCATTTTGTTTTTCCATACATTGTGTTCTTTTCAATCAAAATAAGGTGTCCTGGTATGGTTCTGTCCTTGCGCAAGTCCTCATGCTAAGATAACTTATAAGTAAAAACACTTCAAAAGACGAGCACGGGGCTTTTATACCAATTGATAAAACTAGTAACAATACGTAGAGGGGAGTGAATAGGTGTCTAAAACAAATTTTAAGAACCAATTTCAGAATAAGATAAGTAAGGTATGGATAGGAAACGAAATCAGTTTTGTAAAACACCAAACTTCTGATAGATATTCAGAATTTGATATGCAATAGAACAGACTTGCACAATAACTTGTAATAATGCAATAAACTTAAGTAAATGAGCTAATTGAAGAGAAGATTGCATACAAAATTTATAGTGGTTCGGCTTTAGTTTAAGCCTACGTTTATCCTCCCAAGCTAACAACCTTCTGGTTGGGATTCACTATAGTGTCAACAAAGAAGTACAAGTTATAAGTGCAAACACTCAATGGAAGATCTCTCTCACTCACTAAATCATTCTTTTTGTGATTTTCTCTTTTGAACATAACTTGTAAGGTGCTCCGAAGAAAACAAGTAGTCGAGAGAGGCTTTAGACTTTGGAATTCTAATTTTCATGTCTTACACTTCAAACCGACTAAATGACCTCCTTAAATAATCTTACATGCCTCACTAGCCTTTGACAATTTTCGAAGGAATTTCTTCCAATCAAACCGTTAGACAGAATCGATTAAAGTGATATTGTAGCCGTTTGAAGATAGAGATAGAAAGTCATTTGACTTTGGTCGTCCATACAATCAGATTCTTGGTTTCCATAAGTAGATGCTTCACAAAAAAGAACTTGCCTTCAAGATTAATTTCATCAATTTGTGATTGATTCCATTAATGAATTTATAAAAGGTAAGTGAAATCCTTTTTAGAGAACTAGATGTTGTAGAATAAATTCCTAATAAGTTCATTTTGAATCTGTGTCGCAAAATTGACAAATCTAAATCTGATTTCTTCCTCATTTTGGACCCGATCTCAGTCTAGATTTTGTCAAAGTGGAAAGTACTTCTGGGAATGAATAGACTTTGGCAAAAGTCTTCAATATCACCTCATAAACAACTTTAAATGCATTTCGTTCTTCAAAATAAGAGCAAGAATCAACAAGTTTTATCAACTTCAAAACTTGACGGAAGTTTTCTCAACATTATCCGGTGAAATATGGTTTAGTACTAGTAAAATAATGTCTCTTCAGACCTTTACTTAATTGGTCTGAAAAATTCGGCAGGACCCAAGTCGATTTCTTTTCTGTTCTATTTATTCCTTTTCTGGGGTTCTTTTTTTATCCTCCAATAGGAAACGGCAGTGAATTTTATCACAACTGGGGAAGGTGTAAGCGAATTCTGGTCGTGGGAACCGGATTCCAAGAACCATGATTTTGCTATGTCGAGTTGGAAGATCACGGGCTGAGGACTAAAGGCTGATTAATTATTGGACATAATTGAGATCGAACATTCTAATTGTAGCCGAAATCTAAGACACCGTGACTGGACAAGATCATGTTCCATGCAGAACGGAAAGCGTATGGCGAAAGACGGCTGAGAAAGGTTTGGAATCATAGAAAGGGGAGAAAAATAATATATCAAGAAGGAGCAAATTGATGCTGGACGGAAGCGGTTAGTGAAACATGATTGAGAATCATAGAAAGAGGAGAAAAATGGGAAAACGAAAGAGGGGAAGGAAATCAGATAAACGATGGAAGAAAGGGTAAGGAAAGCTAAAATTCGGCAACAATTCAATGATCGGAATATCAATTCATAATAAAATACGAAATAATTAGATGCATTGACCCCCGATGTAGTAAACCTGGTTTCCCAGTAAGATAACTATTAAAAAGAACCATTATCAACTAATTCTTGATGAGATAATAATAAATCTATCGATAAGAATATTAATTAAAAGCGTAATCTCGGTGTAATTCCGACCCTTCATCATTCTTCCCCATAAAAAAGAACTCGACTACAGCGAGTTGCATAGATGCCCTTGCCAATGAGCCAAGTAATGAAATCACTTTGCGCACGAAAAACCCGATATCCCTATCTTTACGTCAGGAATTATCTTCAAAACAATATCAACCGCGGTAGCACACTTTACCTTCTCTATCCTCTTTGAGAAATCAGGTAGCTTTGGAAGTGAACTAGCCTCGATCGAATCAATATTGCACTAGTGTGTTGGCTGAATCAAACTTCATGTCCAACATTGTATGCAAATGTTCAGTAATATGACCTCCGTATGTAAAATCAACTGATGATCGTGCTTGTTATTTTCTTTTGTTTGAATTTTCTGTAATTTTTTTATAAAAATGCAAAGGGCCTCAAAGCACAGAATTTTGTGCTTAATATTAGGGGTGAGAGTTGGAACCGGATCAAACTGACCAGTTTTGGACAGTTTCCAATTCTTAAAAATTTGAAACCGGTGATTGTTGGTCTGGTTCTTGATTCTAGGTATAGACCAAACCACCAGGACTGGACCTTAGCAAGTTAATGATATGGTATAATCTTTATCAAACCTTTAATGCCTTTCCACTAAGATTTTCATAGATTAAAGATCCAAAATACTAAAAAAAAATGAGAGTTTAGACTATGCAACACTACTTGTAGTCATGCAGGGAACACACAAAAAAGAAAAAAAAAAAAAGAATAGAAAGATAAAATTTCCGGTTCCTTGACCCACTCAAAAACCGAACCAGACCGACTAGTGTGGTTCAGGGATTAGATGGGTCAGTTCCCATTTCAACAAATTGGGAATCAGCCCTTCTAGTCCAATTTCTTATTCCAATGTGAGAACTAGCCCACTCTGAAAATAATCACCCTAGCTTAATATCTAAGGGAAATTTGCTACAGTACTTTGAACTTAATATGTGGCACACATTTGGAATGAGTAGGTTCCTTGTTACTCGGTAGTGTATATTCTTTATTTATTTGATATGTGCTTCTAATCTTGTGTAGTGTATATATCACCCCTTTAACTTTGACCGCATTGCATATATCACTTCAAACTTGAACTTGGTAAAATTTGTAAACCCCATCGAAAATGTGTAGTCGTCACTTTATAAATGTGAAAGAAAGTCTTATCTTTTGATCTAACTTTTGAGGTAAGAGAGACCCAATACTACCCTTTGTGTAGGCATACACACATCGAGCTTAAGTTGGAGCCACAACGACTCTCTTCAAGTGACTGTTTGGTCAAAACTTGTTTCGCATTTATAAAGTGACCGCTTGCTCACACATTGGGCTTGAGAGACTTTCTCTCACACTTATAAATTAACCACATGCTTCTTCCACAACTAATATGGGATAACTCCAGTTATCCCTCACACATTTGGCTTAGATCAGAGCTACAATCTTGTTGGTCACATATCTTCTACCATACTACTTGTTGTCAATTGAATGTCACTCAAAAACTCTCCATGTTACCTAAGCTCTGATACCAATGTTAGTTGGTTTTGGTTTTAATACTCTCTCACCTCAAAAACTAGTTCAAAAAGTAGGGTTTTTTCTTGCACTTATAAACTGATCACAAACCCCAACAAATAAGAAATTAATTATCCTTGCTTAGCTTTAGAAACCGCTACTTTTCAATGTATGTAGCTTAAGTAATGACTCATGGTGAAAAGTCACATCACTTTAAAAATATTTTTTCTCCATTTAATTAACCCTGGAACGTTGGCTCGAACAATTCCGTCTCCATCTACCAAAACAATCGGAAATGTTTCAAAAAAAGTAGGCACCAGTGGTGTATAAGCGTTCTGTGGAGAATTCTCAATGCTTCTGATCAATAGAACAGGAAGAGGAGCCAAAAACCCTGTTGGGCCTCCTCTTCAAGGAAAAATCTCTGTCTCATCATAAATTAGGTCAGGGTGGCGGGTGGTTTCAGGATCCCAAGACTTGAAACTATCAACCATGAGATCCTTACTAGAGCTCGCAAAGACTCGACCCGAGGACTTCCCTTGTAGAGTGGCGCTGATAGAAACCCTAGGCCTCGTCCTGGTTCCTCGTCATCAAAACGAAGAGAGAGAATTAAACGTTATGAACTACACATTCGAACATACTCACTCGGTGTATATTCATGATATTTGTGAATGGATGACCGTCTGTATAGTTAAGTCGACGTACGGATATAACTCTGTTGGTTTTGTACTTTGATGTTACGCGAGTGTACACAAAACACTAATTATTCACTGTCAAATGAAGTGACACGACGAGATCTTTTTAAGATCATGTCGTCATGCATCTGTGTCGATGGAAGACAGTAATAACCAAGAAAGGAATAAAGAGACTCTCAAACTAACATAAAATATCGAAAATTCTGTAAGTTCCAAAATTGAGACATTCCTCCAAATGACTGAACTTAAACGAAGTGCATCTTCTAAGGACCTTGGTAGCGTAACAATTAGAATACAAATCGCTATTTTGCCCAGTGCTTAGGGTGAGAGACTTAAAGCTTATATGTTGAAACAAGTTTTCTAATATTTTAAAATCTAGAACCGACCATGCATACTCTAAAATCAGGAGCTTACTCTATCACAAGTTCCAAAGTTAGTTCCAGAGTCTACGCAAGTTTTACCCATACTCTAAATTGAAGATTGCAATGAATCATCACCTCTAATAGTTATAATCCATTAATCATAACTTATCATGATATATTAATAAAGTAAAAATCTCAGACATGGATATTGCTAAAAATAGAAGTTCAAATTAACCGTTTCAGACTACACACTTATAATTGAAAACCGCAAGATCACAAAAAGAAATAGAATTAGAAAAACAGAAGAATTTATTTTGCATTCTAAATTCCCAATTCCACCTAAAATCTACCCATTGGAATAGGTTCTCCAATCTTTGGAACCTGAAATTTACCCTACATATCCTAGAACTTTAAACCAGACTCATTTCCACCAGTTCGGCTCTCAGGTTCCGATTTAGAACCATGCTAACCCCTAATCGCTATATAGTATAAGCCATGCAGACGCTACCAAGTCTGGCTAGAGCGGTGACTCGGGAAGGTGATATCTGATATGGTGGGTCGTGAGATAAGCTGACATGGCCCTAGTTGTAAGCGTGACACACGTGCTAACCGACACATGAAAGCTACATAATAAGCCAGCACTCTTTTTAGGAGTTCGATCAAAAGAACTCCATAATGATTCTGTATAGTTTCCTGAGAAATATTTATTGATTGCCGATGCTCGGTTGATCGCAACTCTTTCGAATAAAAATCTTGAAGAAGGATGGATTCTATTTTGTACCCATCCAATGTCAAAAGAGATCCTAAAAGTCCGAACTTGTGGAGGTATATCTAAACCAACCATTGAGAAAGAGCTCACGAAGTTGCTCTTCAACTATGTTGGCTAATTAAACATTAAAAGATTACAAACTAAAAGCACCTATGTTGGCCCATTTAGCAAATTCAAATGACAACTATGTCGGCCAATTTACTCTCTCTCCCCCCGTTTTTTTTTTTTTTTCCTTTTTTCTGGCTTTGGCTGGTTCGTTGACATTTTAGTTCAACCATGGACAAGTCGGGCAGATGCATGGAACTTAAAATTAATTCTCTATTACTTTTAAGGTGAAGAGGGTATACCGGATTAATTAGAGTAAAACACTAGGAAAAGAAGAGCTATGTCTAGGGGAATATGCCACCAAATGAAAGCTCAGATGCCAATGAATACCAAAAGCTTTTGGAATAATCAACTCGTGGGACTCATAAGAACGTGAATTGCCCTTTTTATGAAAGTTCTCATGCTCACTACTTAAAGGTTTTCTGGCGCCTTCAATCCCTGTTAAGACATCAAACCTGCAGAGATCACGAATGATTTGAGGTTCCTAGGTGGGTGCTCAAACGCAATTTATCGAGATCGTGAAGGGTAAAAGGAAGAATATTCAAAAGCAACGGCCATTTTTTTTTAGTTTTGAGATGTGGATTCTTGGTGTATAATTGAGGAGAGATGTGGGGGAGCTTGTTTCTGTTTCGCGAATGGTCACACATGCAGAGAATAAAGCGAGTGGGGGGGTGGGGGCCGCTTGTGTCTGAGGTTTTTCACGAGGAATATTCACCATGTTTGGCTGAAAAATATGAAAATGATGAGCTAGATTCCACCTTATCAAACTCTAGTCAAAACGCCAGCATCTACTCTTTCTATGCGCTTATGTGGATTTTGACATGTCGGCAATTGTGGACCCTAATTGACCCTACATTTAAAAAAAAAAAAAAAAACTGCAAAGACACCATCAAATTAGGATACTACAATTTGTCATCGAACCTCACAAGGAGGTTCGTCCAAAAAAAAGCCAAAAAAAAAAAGTCTCATAATGATTTTGTTTTGATTATAACCTATGCTAAGGGATAATTCAAGAATAGAATGAGGGGAGATATAAAGAGGATAATGAATATGCGCTCAAGGAGGTAGTTGTCGTTGTTGCGACTCAATTACTTTGTCTTTATTTTATGATTTAAATAAAAAAAATTCCTAAATATCATTTTTTATTCTAATAGAGTCCTATTCAAAGCACGCCAAGCACTAAATGACATATACCATATTTGCTTTCATGTAACTATATTTGATGGTCCCAAATTAAAATTCATGACATTATATCATACAATAAATACATAATCTTCATAAGAATAAAAGTTTGAAATTTATTGAGACATCTTATAAACCGAATATATGATCCTCGTTCATCTAACCTAGCCTATTATTAGTAGTGATCTTTGTAATCTTAGGATACAATACCTATTGGTTGTCAGCTACCACTAGCCAAAATTATTAATGTTTCATCCATGGTGGATATATTTGTCATCTAGTATTCCAAACCTATAATTAGCAACTTGCGAGGTCAAGTTGATTTGAGGTCATCTCTCTAAGCAAATAATATGATATAATCACTTACATCTACTTTTCAACTTTTTAATTGACAATATATCTCTGACCAAAAAATATTGACAATGTATCAAATTGGTGCAATAATGGTTGCTCCAAAAGAAAGATTGGCTGCAAGCTTCAAAAGAGTGCCATATGCTCCGCGTCAGGTCGCCGCATTCTCTGTCAGCATTAAAATTCGCTTCTGACAGTCTTTTTTTTTTTTCTCTTTTTCCAAAAGAATAAGGAAAGATTGGACTTTTGTTTTATTTTTCTCTCCATGAAACGACACTCATAATCATTATCGACACGTGGCACCAAGTGGTGGCCCCTAGGGAATTTTAAGGAGGCACCTCTCCACTTCTCCCATACGTTTCTACGCTTGTCAGCCTTTCAGAGAGCAAGACAGTCCACATAACCAATCCCGATAATCATAATTTAATTATATCTTAACCAAATTTTTTTGGAGGAGTCCAAAATATTAAAAACAATAATTATATTCATAATCATAATATGCTCACAAGTATGCAGATGCAAATGTGTGCAATGAGGGCAAGTAAAAAAGAAAAAAGAGATATTGCCTGTCCTGGATATGAATCTGAGAATGGAATTTGAATTATTGCTGAAAAAGTTATTGAAAGATGGACGAAAAGAATTTGGCGATGGATGTGCATTATAAGGAATTTATTCCCCCCTTCCCCAAAGCTGAGTAAAATTTCACTTGTTCAAACCTTTGTAACCTGACCCACCACAAAAAAATGAAGACGCACATCCCTCAAGAACTTACTCGGGGAAGGTCTATCTGCACATCAAGTTGATATTTTGCTGTTGATGAGGACAAATTACATGTTGCCCCTCAAGCTTTTAGGGTTGTTGCATACTAGACCCTCGACATTTCAATTTTACAATTTGCCCCCTGAATTTTAGAAATTGGGTTGCCATGGGTACCCTAGAGATGACTTCCAACCTAATTTTGCTTGAAGCTCTAATCACATGACAAACGAATGGTTAATGAGGACAAATTTGTCACATATGCATATAAAAAAGTAGAAGAATAACTTAGAAACATATCATATGTGAGAGCATTTGACTAAAGTTCTAAGAGTTTGACCAACATCGGCATCAAATGTACATTGACAAATGGTTTTCAACTATAATTTTGATCAGTCCCTACATTATATCGAAGATAATTAACTGATTTGCCTTTCACACCTAATTATGTGGAGTCACATGGTAAAATGTGTGATCAGAAATCAGCTGGAGTCAACGCTAGTTGCTAGGGGAAACATTGCCACAAATTTTAAAAAGTTAGGGAGCAAATCGCAAATATCGAAATGTCGGGGTAAACTTGCCATGATCTCAAAAACTCGAGAATGAAATTCTCCCTCGCTGATGATGATGAAGTAGTTACATGAGAAGAATTTCTGTGTATGACCTAAGCATGTGAACATCCATCTTAGCCCTTTCCACACCTTGGGCCCAACGTTAATATCAATGAGAGATAAATAGAAGCAAAAACTAGAAAACGAAAGGCAAAAAAGAAGGGCAAAAGTAACAAATTAATATTCTTTGTCCGCCCAACTTGGGTAAATAACATCGTCCCCTCATAACACCGTGCTGGAACTGGATAACGGGAGGAGGAAATAATGTCTTCATTTGATGCTCTAGGGAGATTCCTCTCTAAAAATTATGCAAAATAGAAAACGAAAATGCTCGTAAAAGATGCATGTAAAAGATGCATGTGCATTGATATATATATATATATATGAAATTTTACGCTCTCAAAATTCTTGCAACGTGACAAGTAAGAGAAAATGTGCTCTAATAGGTTGATTTCATGCATGGGCAGATAGTTGGGACAACACAATTCTGCTTTAACTCATATGTGTTCCAATTATATTTTGCCACCTATAAAATTAACTTATGATCAATCATATTGAATAAAATCTCGCAAGTCTCTCTTTATCTACTAACCTTATGGTGAGACCCACGGCACAAGTGTCAAGTTCTCACCTTCATCGATCACCACCGTTAGTTGCCTCTAGGGTGGATTTTGTTTGATGCGTCTTGTTAGGAGCAATGCGATTTGTCCAAAATTTTTATGGAGGGTATATGTAAAGTTCAATGTTCTATAGTCATCTAACTCGTTGCCTAATGCATGAGGAAATCATGTAAAAAGAAAGGGCATGGGTGGAATTCCACTTGGGATCAGAATGTGTCATGCATGGATGCATGCACTACCAACCTTCCCCAAGAGCAACGAAAGGAAAGTCAAGAGAAGGTTTTATCTAGATACTACAGAAGTTTTTTTTTTTTTTTTTTTTTTTTTTTTTTGTCTATTTTTGGAATCCTATCATATTTAGAATCCATCTGAGAAGAAATCCAGACATTGGAGAAAAAGAAGGCCAAAAAGAAATACAGGGGGACCGTCATGAGGCCAATCACAAAGTGTATATATAGGGTCCCCGAACCCAAACCTCAAAACCACCCACCCCTCTTGGCTATCTCTTTTACTCAGACACAGCAGGACATAAGCGGTATTTTGCTGTTCTCTGTTGGTTTCTTGCTCCAAGACTCTGCAATTTCCATCAAGGTAAGCTTCACTATCCTGCAATTACTCTTGTTGCACATTGTTTCAAGTTTGAGTTTTGGAGTCATTTCTAGGGCTTTGAAATATAGTAGAACTAACTCATCATATACTAGCTTTAGCTTACATGTTAGGAAACAACTGTTGTGGGTGTGGAAATTTACAGTAGTTACCCATATAGAATAAAAGTCAAGAACATCAAGATGATCAACGATATGACCTCGTCTAGAAAATAAAGAGGCTGGTCTGCAAGAAAATGCAGCTGTTTCCTCATCAGCAATATACGTATTTTATTAAATTGGAGATAGTCTGAGTCACTTAATTCCTAGCTTTCATAAATAAAAATGGACAACAAAAGTTCACAAATATTGATAGTCATTTCATCATTATCTTCTTAGTTTCGGTTGTAGCTCATAAAATCAAGTTGTGCTGAAGCTGAATTTGTTTCCTATTTCGCAATGAAGACAGAGAATGAGCTGGTCCGGAGGAGACTGGTTGTGCGGTGCTTGCCAGCACCAGAACTTCAAGAAGCGGGAGGCGTGCCAACGATGCGGTTATCCCAAGTTCGGAGGTCCCGACGTCTCAACATACCTCATGTACAACCGAACAGAAGTCTTGGCCGGAGACTGGTATTGCAATGCGATGAACTGTGGAGCTCACAACTACGCGAGCCGATCGAATTGTTACAGGTGTGGTACACTCAAGAATGATTATGTCGGCAGTTGTGGTGGAGGATATGGGCCAGAGACAGGCGGTCCTCCGGGGTGGAAAGCCGGCGACTGGATTTGCAATAGGTGAGTCCAAGGCTCTCTAGTGCTGTTGCGTTAATTAAGATCATTTTCCATATGTAGCTCATGAGCCATAGCAAATTATTTTTGGAATTTAATTCCATCCTGCCCTTAGAAATTTATTAGAAGGACAAGAATTTTCTATTACCCAACAATTTCATGTAACTTCTACTAATCTTCTTCCATTTGACATCCAAGTTTTGTTCATTTTTATAGTTAATATTATCTAAAGAAATGTGATGTGGGTTTCGCAGATATGGATGTGGAGTGCACAACTATGCCAGCAGGACAGAATGCTACAAATGCAAGACACCAAGGGACTAAGGTAAGGCTAATAGAATCTATCATCTTATGTTCCTGTTTCTTTTGTTGCTATCAATTAGCTATAGATTATAAGGTATACTTGCCCTTTTAATGTCGGTCAATGATGCAGATTATCTTTCCTTTTCAGGTTCTGCAATTTAAGGGGAGAAAAGCTTCAAGAACCCCCTTTGATTTCTCCACAGAAAAATGCCAATTTTTGCTATAATTTTCCCATGAGAGAAAACAAATAAGTGTAACTTTGTGTTAGTCGTTATTTAATGTCCCTCCCTTTTGGCACAAAGTAATGCTGTCTACTCCCTCAAGGGTTCTTCTTAGCTTCATTTACATTATGTATGCATTGTTCAGAATATCTCTCTCTGGCACGGCATATGCGCCCCTTCACTGACACATCGTGTGGATGTGGGGAACATCTATAATTCGAGAGGCCATTGAATGGGGTGGTCCAAGGGAATCGTTCTTAGATGGGTCATCGAATGCATAAATATAGAGACCAAAGTTAGTGAGCCAAAGAGGAAAAAGTAAATAACAAATGCAAATACAACACAAAATCTTGATATAGTTGGACCACCTTATTAGATCTTTACAGTCAGCCAATACAAGGAACTGGAAAATTATCGTTAGGAAAGGACCCAAAAATTAAAAAAAAAAAGATTCACAGAATTTCTCTGAATAGTTCCCCTTCAAGGTTCAAAGGGGAGGGGCTGGCCTTTGCAGCAATAATTTCATGATACCTTTAGGCATCAAATCCTAAAAATAAATAAATTGAGAGAGGGTGATGAAGATAAGAACCTGATGCTCTTTTTGCTTTAGGGTTTGCATGGATGTATGTAAGATGCAATGCCGAATGCACCACACCACATAAGTTTTAAGTGCGAGTCGAGTCAAACCTCAGCTTTTTATTTCTTGCAGTCATTCGCGTCTCTTGGCACATCACAGCAATAAAATAGAAAGTCCAAAGCTTGTTAACTTCGCATGCTACGTCTTGTTGCACCTTCTTTGGCCAATAAGCCAGGTGCTTTTTGCTAGGAAAACTTGCATGGCATCTTTTGCTTTATTGCCAAAGATTCATCAACATACTGGAAAAGAGAAGGAAAAAGAAATACAAAATTTTCTACACTGAATGGGATTGTGGACATTATAATTAGCAGTGTAAAAATCTGGGATGAGTTAGGATTTACTGCTACCGTCCTACAGAATTAATCATACTATTTAGTTCTGATAGGCGAGAAACTTACGATCGTGTGAAGTGAAAACCGGTGATTAATCACATTTCGCAGCCACTCGGTCACTCAGCCATACAAGCATGAAGCGCAATATATAAAAAAAAATCAATTTTCAATTCATCAAAAGCAATAAGCCGATTTCAAAATAGAAATGAACTTATATATAGACTACCTAAAAACTCTAACCAGGTCATAATTAAGCTAGGAAATGAGACAACTAAAAGAACGGAAATAAATCATCAAAGATAATATCTTAAAAAATTCAATGTGAAGTCCGAGTTTGTAGACTTGTGTGTCTCATCCCCGGCAATCACCACAGTGCCGGGGCAATGGAGGGACTACACAGTTAATGAGACTTAGTCGGGTGGTCAAAGAACCCTAGGCTTCCCATTAATATAAAAAATAAATACTAATAAAGATGTATTTATTACTAAAAAAATTGTGTTGAATTTATGGATATCTTAAAATTCCATGTTAGAGATTATTATATGGTCGGGATATTATTTGATATTTTCGTTATTTCCGACAATGCCTAGTTTCCTTATTAATCCAAGATAGCTAATTTCTTTACTAGATTAGATTACTTCATTTTCTATAAATATTATTTCGGTGCATATACCTCTTGATTGAAACACATTAAAAGGTCGAGTAATTTGAAAAAGGAAAATTTTTTATTGATTATCTCTGTCTCTTTAAAGATCCTAAGTTATTTAATGATAGAGAGATCCAAAATAAAGTACTAGTTATATCTTTCTTATGGCTGTCAATCTTTTTGTTTCTTTTAAAGGAGTAGTCACTTCATCATTGTTCCTACCCTGACACTAAGACCAGCACTGTTTGTCATTCCAAGTCCATTGTTTTTCGTCCATCAATCTCCATCCTCAAGAGGAGCCACAACCAGCCATCTTCAAGAGTAACGCTATCATCCTCTGGCTGTCTCTGTGAGCAACTCTATCTCGTGAGTTATTGGTCTGTCTGTTGTCGTTAGGGGAGTTGTCGTTTCCCGCGGTCTCATTAGTGTTGTCGCCGGCGTTCTTGTATTGGTGAAGTTCACCATAAGTTGAGCTTCTGTGATCTCTAGCATTTCTCTACATCGACTCGGTTGAATAATCCCTAATAGTCACTTACCTTTCTTATCATTTCTCCAATCACACGAAACAATATACTTTGTCTCTCGCTGATTATTTTTTTTTCATGATTATATAACTTGCCACTCCACCACAACATATATCTAATCAAAGTGCAAAATGTGTATGTGTACATGTATTTCCTTTCAATGCACTCCTTAGCAGCACCATTTCTTTTTTATCCAATGACAAAACAATGAATTAGAGCATTTTTCCAGAAAAATTAAATGGGTTTCTACACATGAACTCAACAATTGTTTGAAAATCGGTTCAGCTTGGGCTAACTGCGAGGAATACGTTATGTTGATGTTGACAAACTTGTTGAGCTGGTCTTTAAAGCGTAGATCATTTGGAAGTATCCTAAGAGTAGGGAGCTGATTGAAAATATCCCATCCAGCTGTGAGGTCTCGGTTTGGAAATGAGGAACCAATGATTCCAGTAATAATAGAGCATTTAGAAATTCTAGTAGTAATAGAGCATTTAGGGGAAGACTAAACCTTTATGGGCTTGCTCCTTACTTTTGTAGAGAATCTTGTTCCAAATGCAGACTGAAAGTGTCTGATATGTAGTTCCCAAAATTCACCAAGAAGAATTTTAGGATCAATGATAGATGTATTGATTCCAGAATCCATAAGTGCGATAACATAGATAGGCATATCGTACTCGGTGGGTATGATATGCGGGAGTACGATATGCGGCGATATATATGGATCATGAGAGGAGGTTTTTTTAAAACTTTCAAGGTTTTCAAGGGCTTCAAGGTTTGGATTGCTAGAGGTGGTTTCAATTGATAAGTTTGTGGGCTTTGGAGGAAGTTCTATACTGAGAAAATATAGGCTATCAATATCATTGGATGTTTCATCCTCACTGTTCAAAGTTTTAATAGCACAGATGGTATTTTTTAATGATTCATCTTCAAGAGAGAAGACAGATTCAAGATTATCATTGTCAAGAGAAATATCTGTTATTTTCTCAAGCTTGTAGATCATTTTGATATTCTTATTTTCCTTAATTGTCTTCTTTTTTTTTTTTTTTTTGGTGAAAGGTAATTAATATATTGAAAAAGATCGAGTGAACAAAAAGAAAAAGAAAAGGAAGAAAAAGAAAAGAACACGGCATCAGAACCTACACTCAAAACAACGGATCATAATGAGTGGAGGGATGCCGAAAAAAGCCACAGACATGGCAACCACTACCAAATAAGAAAGGAAAGCACGGCATGAACAACCGGCAAACAGAAACAAAACGCACTCAGGTAGGGAATGAACCATCCTCGGGATTCAGTGAGAATCGATGCACTAGCTGCAACTGCACCAACTGCACCAACTGCCTTAATCAAACCGTACTAGTTGAAAGGGAGGGAATTAACGCTTCCCAAAAAAGATGACCGGGTCAATGCCCCATCTCCGCTGCAACATTTTATTCCTGATGTTATCTTCAACATTCCCAACAATGATTGCCTTATCTCTAACCACTTTAAAAATATGATTCTTTATAGTCGGGACAGAAAGAGCTTGTTCTCGGAAGAGAATATTGTTCATGTTGTTCCAAATAATATGACACAACACTCCGAAGGAGAAGCGGGCTATGCACTTATAAAACTCCTTTCCCATAAGTATGGTGATGGTCCAATGGAGATTATCCTCCCGCGCCCTATTACACCAAGGCATATTGCATTTGGTCGCCCAAAAGAAGGCAATCTCGACTATGACACGACACCCAAAAAACAGATGGTTAATAAATTCTGGTACATCGTTGCAGAAGGCATAAGCACCACTATCTATTCTACCATGCGACAATAAAAGTGTCTTGGTGGGTAGCCTGCGTTTAGCTATAAGCCAAGGGTTTACTTAATACCATGGTGTAATTTCATTGTTCCAGACAAATGTATGCCAAAAAACCCGAGTCCTCTTCCGCCTGAAGGTCTCCCAAGCCGTCGCAACAGTATTTTTCTTAATTGTCTTAAGACACCTTTTAGCAAAATACCCCTTTTTTTTTTGCAATAGAACATCTTTTTTTTCTCCTTCTTTCTCTTTGGAATCTTCAATTTGCAGAGTAATATCTTCTTTTTGGAAGATTTGAATTCAATCCTCTTAAAATGCTTTTGCTTTTCTGTAGAGCACTCACAATTAGTATGCCCTTTTGGACATTCAATTTGCAACTCAAGTTTTTGGCAAGTTTTTTTTTTTTTTTTGGCAATCATATTCTATTCCTATGCTAACTCTCACACTTAAACTTTTGCCCTGCCTCCTTGCAGGGCGTGGGAGTCAAAACCCACTCCTGAAACTAATTCGTCCCCACCCCAACCCCCCATGAGAAGGTGAGGATACAAACCCCCACATCCTCCTTCCATATTGGAAGGGTGGCTACTGGGGCAAACCCCAGTTATTCAAGTTTTGTTGAAATGAGCATTAGTGTGCACATATGATTTGATGGTCTACTTTTTTTTTTCACAAATTACCAATAGCTAAATGAATTTCTTGCTGGATTTCTCTAAATGTAGCATCCAAGGTTCTTCTATTAATCTAAAAATTTCTTTGAACAACTATGGCAAGATCTTTTGGAATAGATGTTAAGAAGGCTATCTTGACATATGTAGTACCGACACGGACACACAACATGTGACACGACATGCCGACACGTCATTTCTCAAAAAATAGAAAATTCCAACACGTTCCGACACGTTATATATTAAATATATATTTTTATATATAAATGCAAAAATAAATAAATAATAATAAAAAGAGTATAGAATTAATTTATACTAAAAATATTAATCCAACATTTGTTAATATCATTTATTGTTTTAATTTGATAGAGATTGAATGAGAAATTCAAAAATTGCAAACACAAAAGAGTAAATTTGAAGGAACGTGTCATCTTTTCTTACATTTGTTAGAGATTAGTGAGATTTCTTATAATCCCAGACAGAGTTCGGAGTTCTTGATATAGACTGGCTTGGAGCTCCTTTGCAAAACAAGGTTTGAGAAAAATGAAAATCCAAGACAAGAACTCTCAAAGTACAACCAAAAGAAAAGGAAATAACTAAATTTGCCATGGAAAATGTGAGAGATAACTCACAAGCCAATAACATAGACCAAAAGAGATAACCCGCAAGCAACGCTTGTGAGAGGTGGAAAGAAGCAAAAAAAAAACAATCACAATTTTAAGTCTGTAGGGGCGGCAGAGCGACGTCAGTGAGAAGATGAGCGTTCCATTATCACTCACGGGAATGTCTAAACTTATAAGTGAGAAACTTTAGAGTAAGAATTTTCTTCTTTCCCCTTTATTTTTGTTATTTTTATTATTTTTTCATATATTTATATTTTGACCCCTCAAGTATTGAAATTTTTTAAAATTGACCCCGTGCATGTTGAAATCGCGTGTCGGAATTTCGGACTCGCATGTCGAAGTGTGTCAAGAAGAATTGACCATGTGTTGGATTTCCCGACACTCATTAACCGCGTGTTGGAATATATCGAAGTATGTCGAAGCATTTCGGAGTGTTTGACACGACACAAAAGTTTCCGAAAAGTGTCGGTATTTTTTAGGTCTTGACAGCCGAATCAGCTTGTATATCATAGAAGAGCTTTATCATTTTTTTGAAGTGTCGATCCAAATCTTTTCTTTTATGAGAACAATATTTCCTATCAAATGTCATCAACAAGCTTTCACATTTCCATCCTTTTAGTCTTTTATTTGTTCTCTCTAATGCCGAATGAAAATGCCTCGAAGAAGTTCGTCCATAGATCAAAGGTACTCCCAAATATTTCCTAACTCCATACATACACCAAAGCCATACCCTTTCGCTCAAAATACGTTTCATCTCTAGAGAAATATTCTTTGAATAGAATATTATAGTTTTAACCTTGTTCACAATCTGTCTTGATCTGTTGCAAAAATCATCAAACATTCCACGATAAAATATATGTGATCTCTCAAAGCATTTGCCATTAATAGGACACCATCGATGAATATTCGATGAAAAAATCGCGGTTCACTTCTTCCAAAACAGAAAAGGTTTACACTGTTTCAAATTTTTTATATCATTAATAATGTGATAATTCCATGCATAACACAAAGATGTATGATGAAAAAGGGTCTCCTTACCATATTCTCTCCATAGTCCTGCCATTCCACAAAACCTATGATGATGATGATGATGATGATGATGATGATGATGATGATGATGATGATGATGTGATGCAATTCATAATAAAACAAGCCATAGATTATGGGACACTTGACATGTAAAGAGTTTCCTCAATGAAAGATCACTTAAGTCAATCATAAGACTTCTGAAGGTCAACCTTAAGGATGATATACTCCCGTGTCCGTTGAAATTTGCTCATCAATAAATTGCCTCTTCTGCGATAATGACATTATCCTAAGTATGTCAACCAGGAACAAAACTGGTTTGACTATACAAGACGAGTTGCGGAACCACTTCTTTTAATTTGTTCACGATCACTTTGGTGAGAATTTTGTAAGTGACATTACATAGACTAATTGGTCTGAAGTTGCATATTGCTTTTAGTTGTTTCACTTTTGGGATCAATACTAAGAGAGTTTTATTAATCTCAGCCCAATTACAATGCCTAAACCATGCCTCAACAATAAAATTAACAACTGAATCACCAACCAAATTTCATCAATGTTGAAAGAAAACTCCTTAGAAACCATCTGGCTCGAGCACTTTGTAAAGTCTCATATCGAAGAGTGCTTCGCAGACCCCTTCTTTGTCGACTAGCTTAGCTAGATTTCAAGCTTATGAAGAACTCAAGACTTGAAAATAGTTGGTTTGCGGGTTTCTCGTTGGCGTTGAGTCATTTTCGGTGAAAAGATTTTTGTAAAAGTCCACCACAATGCCTTTCATGTTATTGTGTCCTCTCACTCTTGGTCAACAATTATAAGCACTCGACTTCTATGAAAACAAATCAAGCTTTTACATGTTACCAAAACATTTTCACTCCTTCGACCTCAGTAATTCCACATTAACAATCGCATCAAAAACTTGAAAGTGAGAAGGGTATCATAGCCAGACGGAGCATCTAATTTCCATTGAAATTTAGATTCTGTGAAAGCATGGTTTCAAATGGATGATAGTTTATTTGTCAGTGATGTGCAAGTGTATATGTATATAGTCTAGTTGATATAGAAGGATGGACAATGATAGAATACTTTGAGGAATATAGGCAAGATTTATGAGACAAAGACACAGTTTTTTTTTTTTAGTTGATGGAAACGTGGTGGAGGGGATGTTGGCGTGGGTGGAGTATTATGATATGGAGTTTATCTAATGCTTCGAATGCACACAAACCAATGCAGGCTCCATTTATAGAGCTACCCATCGACTTCTTCAAAGAAAGATCTCTGCTTTTTATCGAAGATTTTATGGCTTTCCTTCTTCTCCACGTATGGGCTCCTAGAGACTTCAACACTTTGCTTGTGCTTTCTGGACTCTTTTGCACACATTCATTGCCGCCTAAGACTAGATTTTATGTATAATTTTCTAGATGGTACTAGCAAATGTGTGGAAGACTTTAAAAATTGGATCACAAATTCTAACAATTTCATAAAATTCATCAAATCAATATCCTCATCAAGCATCAAATGAGTTGTCCCCTCAAGAGAATCTAAAACCTCCAACATAGTTGAATTGATGTCCCCCACTCTACCAATATCATCAGGTGGTTTTAGTGGTGCTTGTAGGACATCCTTCGAAACCTATTACACGTTTCGATTTGAGCAGAGCTCTTTACTAGAGAGCTGTACAAGGGGAAACACCGTATTGTCAAGGTGCGGATTTAAAGTACAAAGTGGATAAGTTATTTTGAATGGAATAATTTAAGTTGGAAGCCCACTATCTTTAGGAGGAATGCCCTGCACAACTCTGGTTATCTGCTCGTAAGTCTAAGATAGTCCCAAATTCTCATTTTCTGTGAAGAAGCCCTCATAAATCAAATTCAACCACTTTGCCTTTCTTTATATCTTTGGTTCCGACCGAATTATCCTCTTTCAAAATATGTATCTTTTGCTGATGTTGCCATCTAAATTTTAATTAAATGGTTATGATAAAAATTGCATAGAAAATTATGAATCAATTTGGCCTTAACAAAAATGATTTTCGCATTACGTAGGTCTTAATTTTTATTTACATCCATTAAGTTTTAGTTTGTATTTATTTCCCTTTTTTACGTTATTTTCGAATAAATTAATATAAAAAAGCCAGCCCCCTTCTTCTTCTTTTCCCCCACGCGGGCCCAAGGCCCAGCCTATACTTTCCCTTGGCCCGGCCCCCTCCCCCTTGCCTTCTTCCTCCATCCTTCCTCTGCAACCCATGCGAGACCTAAGCCGAGGAACGAGGGTAGACCGACGGCAGAGGGGATATCTTGCATTGGTCTTCAATGCCATCAAGCTACGAAGCAGGCCTAGCTAGAGCCTATGAAGCACCGACACTTTCCAAAAGCCTTCGTGTTATGTCAGACACTTCGACATGTGTCTGACACTCGGTCAACATGTGTCGAAAAATCCGACACTTGGTCAACTTTCTCGACGCTCTTTGACACTCAAGTCGGAATTCTGACATATGAGTTTCCGACACGTGATTCAGATATCAAAGTTAATTTTAAAAATTCAATAAATGAGAGGTCAAAATATATATGTGAAAAAATAAAACACAATAATAAAATGATAAATTGAGAAAGAAGAAAAAACATAGTATTCTTTTCTCTTCTGACTCTCACTTCCCATGATACACAATTCACCTCTTAAGTGTTTTTTTTCCTCTTCCAATATATCTTACAAGCAAGTCTAGAATATGAATCACTTGTTTTTTCTTCAAGTTTTATTAATCATTAAAATATAGTTGAATTTGTCAAATTGAAACAATGAATGATATTAATAAATGACGGATTAATGTTTTTAGTGTATATTCATTCTAGGCTTTTTTAATTAATTATTTATTTATGAATTTGATTCAAATTAATTTAATTGAAATAATCATAAAAATAATAATTTATTATGTATATATAAAAATATATATTTAATATACAACATGTCCCAATATGTCAGAAAAATATATAAAAATATATATTTAATATACAACATGTCCCAACGTGTCTGCGTGTTGTGTCATGTCGTGTCATGTGTCGCGTGTTGCGTGTCAATGTCGGTACTACTTAGGATAGAGTTGCCTCGACTAGTGGGGCGCCGGTTTAGGCGGGGGAGGCCGGTCGGACCGGCGGTCGAAGAGCCACCACCAACCGGGCCCCTCGGCCTATAAATAGAGCATCGGCCGGAGGCCAAAGGACACATGGAGAAGTCAGCGAGCTCAGAGGACTTCCCCGAGAGACATTAGGGGAGGCCTGAGAGTGAGCAAGCCGGAGAGGAGGGAGATGGGAAAAGGTCGCGGAGAGAGAGAAGCTGAGATCTGAGAGAGATTGGAGACAAGCGAGCGAGACTTGAGGGTACTGAGTGAGAGAGAGGGAGGTTCCAGGGAGAGAAACTAGGGCTGAAAGAGAGAGAGAGGTCAGTTCTTGGTACCCGAAGGAGAGAGAATGCAGCTGAGAGGGCCGTCGTTGGCCGCCACTTCCGAACCAACCGACGATCTGCCACTGCTCCTTGTCCACTTTGAAGCCACAGTAAGTCCCCGCTCGGGCGATCTTGTTTTTTTTTTTTCCAATTTGGGGTCGGCTTCTCGAGGATCCCAGCTCGCAGGTGAGCGAGACGGACGAACGTAACCCGATCTATCAAGCTCCTCGGCCGTCCAACGCCGCAAGCTGGGTAGGGACCCTCGCCTAGGCCCCACTGTTCCGTGCACCCTATTTTCGTGCCCTATTTTAATGTTGCTTCCCGATCCCTATTCGGGCTCGCCGGACCGGACCACTGTCATCCACTGGGTGCGAGTTTCTGATCTTATTTGCATGCGTACTCTAGTCCCGTAACCTAGCGTGTTGATTACTGTGGATCTCGGCTTGGACTCGAGTTGGGATAATTGCGGGTGTCGCCCTTTATATGACGCACGATGCATGTTTGATGAGAGGCCTAAGTCAGGAGCACGTTTGTTTCTTCAAACGGCCGAAACTCACTAATTTACGTTAGCCTTAAATGAATCATCCCCATGGTGAAGTCGGGTGTTTACTGGTCTCTTTTTTTGGGATCCGAGTTCATGTGTCGAGCGAGTCTAGAGCTTCCTTTTAGCCGATGCCCTCAGCGTGTTTGACGAATTGACTGGGTGAGATCCGTGCAGTTGATTCTTAGCTCTCCATCCTTCGCGAGTGCTCGTCGCTTGTCGAATGAATTTAAGATGAGTCCCCATTGCTATCCTTTACTTGGCATGTTCCCGTTTCTATGTTCTTCGAGTATGCGTCGTGTTCCCGGACAACCTGTTCTTGGTTGGTAAAGAGGAAGGGTAGTGGTGGTCAGAATGGCAGCCGCGTAATGGCGGAGTACGGTTCATATGATGGCTGATTTTTTTTTATTGAACTTGGGACCTTTTAGGGTGCGTTTGTTTGTGTTTCTATTCAAAAATTGTTCCGGAAAACAGAAATAGAAAAAATTATTTCTGTTTCAAGGAACAATTTTGACTAAAAACGCATTTGGTAAACTTATTCCGGGAATAAAAAAGAACAGAAACACATTTGGTAAATTTGTGTTCTTTTTTTTTTCTTTTAATTATTTTAATATTTTTATTTTATTTATCCTTTTTTTCTTTCTTTTTCTTTTTCTTTTTTTTTTTTTTTTTTTTTTTTCTTCTTTTGGCCGATCGGCCTCGACCATGGCCGGCGACCGGCCAACGAGGGCCGGCGGCCTCGTCCAGCCACGGCGAGCCTCGCCGACCCCCGGCGAGGCCAAGCCTCACCGTGGTTGGGCAAGGCTCGGCCGACGCGGGGCGAGGCTGGGCGAGCTCGGCCTCGTCAGATCTGGGCGAGTCTAAGCTCACCCAACCAAGGCGAGGCCGAGCCTCGCCAGGGGCCGGTGACACTCCGACGGAGTCGCCAGCCCTCAACGATCGGTCGCCAGTCATGGTCGAGGCCAGCGACCGGCCAAAGAAAAAAGAAGAAAAAAAGAAAGAAGTGTTTCTTCAAATTGTTCAAGAAACAATAAACAATTTTTTATTTTTTTTGTTTCTTGTTTCCGTTCTAAATTTGTTCCCGGAAACAAAAAAAAAAACAGAAAATCTGTTCATGAACAAAAAAAAAAAAGAAATACAAATAAACAGCCCCTTAGTTGCTCGAACCAGCAACATCTTCGGTCCTTGAAGAAGAAGGGACGCAAAGGAGAAGAAAGAGTAAGAAAAAAGAGAAAAGGAGAAAGGAAAGAAAAGTAAAAAAATAGATAAAGACAAAGTGGAAAAAGACAAAATGCGTCTCTCTCTCTCTTGTTGGCTAGTTGGTGTGTGCCGAGGGAAGAAAAGACAAGACAAGAGAGATGAAGAAGGGAAGAGAAAAAAAAAAAATAATGAAAAGACAAAAGAAAGGAGAGGGAAAAGTTGAAAATGGGGCCAAGGAATGCCTGTCATTCCGGGGGTGGGAAAGTGCGACTCGAATTGGTCGGGCCGGATCCAAATCGGGCCGAGCACAAGCCTGACCGGCCTGGGTCGATTTTTATAATAATATTCTAATATTAAAAAAAATTGTAATAATAAAATTCAAAAAAAAATAACAAATCCAAAATTTTTTAGATTTTCCTAAAAAAAATAGAAAAAGCCAAAAATAGTTTCTTTTTTCACTAATACATGGAAAGTCCCTAAAAAAAAGAAAATCTTATTTAATTTTTTGGAAGAAAATATTGGCTTATTCCAATTACACCCTTATGATGCATGAATTTCTATTTCTTCAGTTTTAGGAATTGAATCCTAGAACTCGTGATTGGTAAAAAATGTTGCATGAATGCTTTACTTGATGTTTAAATAAGATTAGGTATTGGAAGAACATTAATGATTAATTAGTATAATCAAGTTCCCGATTCTAGTTTTTCTAATTACGAAATAGTGAAGTATTTCTCTCATTATTTCATTTGAGTTTCTAATCGACCCAACCCAAATAAATTAGTGACGACTTCTATTTAAAGTTGATTTTTGAGTTAAAAATATTCGAACCTTAAGTTGTGAACTGATGGGTTTGGGAGAGGCTACACTAAGTTTAACACTTAGTGAGCCATTAGCCTCCGTATGTGCCTGCATATAAGAGGACACCGAAAGAGATGTCACGACAGCTAAGGAGAATCATTTATATCCTCACAGAAGTTTGCTTGAGGTAGCTCTAAAAAGTGAGATTCTATAGCAACTAAGGGTGCGTTTGTTTGTGTTTCTATTCTTTTTTTGTTCTAGGGAACAGAAATAGAAAAAACTATTTATGTTCCGAGGAACAGTTTTTGAACAAAAGAACGTGTTTGGTAAACTTGTTCTTGAAATAAAAAAAAACATAAACATATTTGGTAAATTTGTGTTCTTTTTTTGTTTCTTTTAATTTTTTAATATTTTTATTTTATTTTTCATTTTTTTCTTTATTTTTCTTTTTCTTTTTTTCTTCCTTGTGGCCGGTTCTTTGGCCTCGGCCATGGTCGGCGACCGGCCGATGAGGGCCGCGACCTCGCCCAGCCACGGTGAGGCTCGGCCGGTGAGCCTCGCCATGGTTGGGCGAGGCTTGGCCTTGCCTTAGCTGGGCGAGCTCGGCCTCGGCGAGGGCTGGCGACGCTTCAGTGAGGTCGCCAGCCATGGCCGAGGCCGGCAACCAGCCAAAGAAAAAAGAAGAAAAAAAAAAAAGAGGAGAGAGAAAAGTTGTTCTTAAAAATTCCAGAAACAAAAAACAACTTTTTTTTTTGTTTCTTATTTCTTTCTTTTTTTGTTCCCGGAATAAAAAAAACAGATTTGAAACAAAAACACAAACAAACGTGTTTCTGTTCTTTTTTGTTCTCGTGAACAAAAAAAACAGAATTTTTGTTCAAAAACAGAAACAAATAACATAAACAAACAAGCCCTAAATCTCCACCTTCTTGTCAAATATTAGTTGGCGCCTCTTCCACTTGTTGTCTTCGGCCTCTTCGTGTTTTGTGTACAACCATCCATAGGCCAGACATATATTGGGTCTCCCTAAGAACTTTTTGTTGTTTTACTATGTTCACAGCAGGAGAATCACGCATAAAGTTACCCTTCCCAGTTTATTCTATCATTATATCCCTTCTAGACCCACGGTCATCTAATTCGTGGCCACAATGACCACATCCGAAACAAATCAAATGTATATGTTCATACTCCACACGTCGAAGTTTTCCTTCAAGAAAAATAAAAGGCATTAAAGGCGTGTTTTGTCAATTTTTAACACGAAGACAAGCATACTTCCTTCTAGTGGCTGGTACTGTAGTAAAATCTGCTCTCAAAAGTCTTCCAATCAATAAACCAAGTTGCACCCAAAAATTCCCGTCAAAATACTTAATAGAGATTAAGAAACCTAAGCCGAGCCGCAAACCTATCAATTGTTGCCTTGTCTCAATCAGAATTGGGATGCTGTTTCCTAATGGCTAAATAATGATCAAAGCTCCGCAAGGAAAATTTTGTAATGAAGAATTCATTATCCGAATCAATCACAACCAATTCTCGATAAGAGGATGTTTGAGTTGAACCACAACCAAAGCTCGAAAATGCTTGATATATAGTTAACGAGGAGGATAATCCCTTCCTCATGATCATAGTAAGAGGGAGGAAGAGTAAGGTGGCTAGTGTCAGAACTCATTACAAAATTCTTAAACATGACTACACATCCTTAATGTGCCACTAATCATTCTAGTTTAGACGAAAAACTAGTTCAAAAGTTTTTTATGTTGACAAATTCAAGTTTCGTATAAACAACTTTTCATGAAACTTTGTAGTGTTGATCAAAGCCATAAGCTATCTAATGTATAAAAATCATGAACTGGAAACAAGTATACAAAACGTTATCATTGAAAAACCTTCAAGGTCTATTTATAGAAAATTAATGCAAAACCACCGAGCTAGAGAAATAAGAAAACCACCCCAAGCAAAAGTGCTCGAGATTATGTACTCGTCCCTTCTGGAGTTGAAACGGATATACTCTGAAATCAAGGTTGGCGTTTTGCTTTTTCTAATATTGTGTCCATTGTCTTTCAACTAATTTTTTTTATTACTAATCAAGCGCTACTCAGTATTTAGTTTGTGGTTCAAACTTAGAACTTGTTTGGCTTTATTTATTGGGTACATACTTTTCTTCCTTTTTAGCTTTATCGCAAATTCAGACGTTTGAGATGTACTTAATATATTTGAACACGCATATAGGTTTACCTCTAATTCACATGGTTAAGAATGTAGGTGTCACTCATAAAACAATGATGACCTTAAGATTGGTCGAGGCTATGAGTCCTTATATGAGATTCCATCGGTGAAGGGAAACTTTAAGCAGTGATACCGGTAAAGCTCTTTCTATGAGGCTTTGTTAGGTCTTCACTAAGTTTTTTAAGGCACAGCCGTTCATTTTGTGGTTTCTTGAGATGCGGGTTCTAAGAATAATCTGTTAATACTTAGGTTCCGTTTATTTCGCGGAAAACATTTTTCAAGAAAATATTTCTCATATTTTTCGGCATTTGGTACGCTTGGAAAAATGAGTTCATGGAAAATGTTTTCCTAATCAATAAAATACCTATGATTATGTTTTGAAAAATGATTCCATCTTTAAAAAATAGAAAATCATTTCCAAAATATGATTAGGTCTCCATTTAGACCTAAAATTCTACGCTTGAGTATTGACACCGGGACCCCCTAGATTACCAAAACTTGACATATGGGACACTTAAGTGTTAAAAGTTAAGAAAAGTACACTTAAGTGCCAAAATCAAAGCAAAATAGATCAGTTAAGTGCCAAGAGCAAGAAAATTCGACCAAAATGTTGACATAGTATTTTTTCGGTAAGACAAGTGCAAAATGAAATCATTTCACATGCTGACGTGGCTAGATAAGTCAAAAACGACATCGTTTTACATGCTAACATGGCTAGAAGAGCCACAACGATGTTGTTTTGCCTCAAATTTGAATTTTAATATAGATATCAACTAAATTAAATTTAAAACTAATTAAAAAAAAAGATTGCAAAACTTCGGCAAGAGCTATGCAAGCCCTCGTCACTGTCTCCCCACCATTGCCGAGAAGGCCAACGATGGTGGAGGAAGGGTCGGCCGGGGTCACTGAGCCTTGATCAAAGGCTGGCGACTCTGGCCAACCCTCTCCCCAGTAATGGTGGGGAGGCAACAACGAGGGCTTGCATAGCCCTCGCCGAAGTTTTGAAATATTTTTAAAATTTAGTTTTAAATTTAATTTAATTAATGTTTATATTAAAATTCAAATCCAAGGCAAAACGACATCATTTTGACTCTTCTTTGTTGACTTAGTTCTCCGGCAAGCCACATAGGTAAATTATATTAATAAAAAGTTGCCACATAAGATCTCCAACCAAGGTCATCGAACTTGGCACTTAGGGGTGCGTTTGGTAATACTTCTGTTTAAAAATTGTTCTAGGGAACAGAAATAGAAAAAAATATTTCTGTTCCGGGAACAATTTTTGAACAAAAACACGTTTGGTAAACTTGTTCCAGGAATAAAAAATGAATAGAAACACGTTTGGTAAATTTGTATTCTTTTTTTATTTCTTTTAATTTTTTAATATTTTTATTTTTATTTTCTTTCTTTTCTTTCTTTTTTTCTCTTTTTTTTTTTCTTCTTTTGGCCGCCGCCGGCTCCGGCCATGGCCGGCGACCGGCCGACGAGGGCTGGTGGCCTTGCCCGCCACCGGCGAGGCTCAGCCTCGCCGGGCCACCTCCAGGCCGGCGTCGCTGGCGATGGCCCGGCGAGGCCGAGCCTCGCCGGTGGTCGGGCGAGCTTGGGCTCGCCGGATCTAGGCGAGCCCGACCTCGCCCAGCCTTGCCCCAAGCTCGCCCGACCACCGGCGAGGCTCGGCCTCGCCGGGCCATCGCCAAGCGACGCCGGCCTAGAGGTGGCCCGGCGAGGCTCGGTGGCTAGGCGAGCCACAGGTGAGCCCGACCTCGCCCAACCAAGGCGAGGCCGAGCCTCGGCAGGGGCCGACGACGCCCCGGCGAGGTCGCCGGCCAAAGAAAAAAGAGAAAGAAAAAAAAAAAGAGGAGAGAGAAAATGTGTTTCTAATTTTTGTTCCAGAAACAATAAACAAGTTTTTTTTTTTTTCTTGTTTCTGTTCCAAAAGTGTTCACGGGAACAAAAAAAATAGATTTGGAACAAAAACGCAAACAAACGCGTTTCTGTTCTTTTTTTTGTTTTGTGGAACAAAAAAACACAAAATTTGTTTAAAAACAGAAAAAGAAGTAAAAACAAACAGGCCCTAGGTGTCTAATTTTTTTTTTTTTTATAAAAAATGACATGTACATGTACTTTTTGTAACTTTTGGTACTTAAGTGTCTCCCCGTACTAAGTTTTGGCATTCGCGTTGTGCTTTTGCACTTGGGTATGGAAATGTGACATTCAGAAATTCCTACATCAATTATTAATGTGTAGGAAATGAAGACAATAAATATCACAAGTAAACATTTCAATTGGATTATTGACTTTATAGTACACAAAAGATCCCAATGTAACCCAGCCCGCTATGGGCGAGTTGGTTTGGGCATTTTCCCCTCTAATTACGGAAGGGGGGAGGTTCGAGTCACCGCGTGCGCATTAGCGCGACTTAAGCGGAGCATCGTGGGAGGTGGGTCCCCTTGCCCGTGCTTCGTGGGGGTTTACACTGAGCGCTCGTTGTGAGGCAGTCTTCCAATCTCAAAAACAAAAAAAAAAAAAAAAAAAAAAAAAAAAAAAAAAAAAAAAAAAAAAAAGATCGATTTTCTATACAAGAGGTTTTTATGTATATTAATTAAGGTTAAATTATTTGTACAATAAATTAGTTACTTATCGAATTGAAGCAAAGTGTAATGATATATTCATTCAAGGTTCAAATTTAATGGAAATTTGGGTCATTACAAGTTTTGATGTATATTAGTTAAGGTTAAAGTATTTGTATAATTGGGAAAAATTAGTTATTTATCAGAGGATTGAAGTAAAGTTAAATTATATACTCATTTGAGGTGTCCTTATAAAAACACCAACATTATTTCATGGGTCCTCAGCGTTCAGAACTAGGTCTCCAACACCCGGGCCTAGGTATATCGAGGTGATCCTTGTGCCCATGCTTGAGACCTTAATGCCCGTACTCAAGTCCCTAACACTCGTGCCACGGTTCATTGAGGTCAAGCCTGAGACATCGATGTCTATGCCTAAGCCCCAACATCTAAGCCCAGATCCCTAGTGGCTAAGCACTGGATCCCAGTACCTAAGTTTAGATCGCTAACACTCGAGCTCAAGTCCACAAAGGTTGTGCTTGGGTCCCCAATGCTCAATCTTTAGTACTTGGTATTCCAACCGGAGTGCACGAAGGCTATGCCTAGGTGCTTAGGGCTCAAGCTTAGGTTCCTAGTGCCCAAGCTCGGGTCCATCAACGCCAATGCCAAGGCTAGGATCCTGATGCCTATGCTTGGGTCCATCAAGGGTGAGGCTACGGCCTAAGACCTCGATCTCCAAGCTCGAGTCCATTAAGGCCAAGCCTAGGACCCAAGTATGCATGCCCTGATCATTAGCACTCAAGTCAAGGTCCATCAAGACCGGACCTAGGACTCTAGTGCCGTTACCCAATTCCCCAACTCTCATGCACAAATTACTAATGCCCAAATTGTGTATGTCTATTGAGGAAAATTAAATCAGATTTTTCATATCAAATGATAAAAAATATTTTTCAGCTCATTTTCAAGTTTTAATCAATTATCAAAAAATATAATTATTTTCTTTGAAAATAACTTTTTGAAAAAATATCTTTTAGAAATGTCACATTTTTATAAAACAAACGGAGTTTTAATTCTGTCACCACGTGATCCAATGCAGTCAAGCTTAATGCCACTTCAGAAGATGAAAATCTCTCGGAAATTCCCAGATTCAGGTACTATCTTTGAATTGGTCTCGGTAACTGATTGTGCATCTTCTTGCAAATTCCCAATAATCTGCCATAGAATTTGGTTGACTGGGTCTCTGATTTTTTTTTTCACTCAGGTCCCTGCTGAAACAATTGGGCGCGATGGAGGTCATCCAGTGGACTGCTCTTAAATTGTTGCCTGAGAATAGTACAAGAACTAGAATTATAATCGAACTGAGTATAAGGACCAAAAGCGAAATTCCCCAAGACTACATGATCAAAAATGTAATTTTCTCTAAAACTCTATATCAAATATGAAATTACACCCACCCCGCTGTGGGCGCGTTGGTTTCGGCCTTTCCCTCTCTAATTGTAGAAGGGGGAGGTTCGAGTCACCACGTGCGCATTATCGCGACTTAAGCGAAGCATCGTGGGAGGTGGGTCCCCGCGCCAGTGCTTCCTGAGGGTTTATGCCGAGCGCTTACTGTGAGACGGTTCCTTCGGTCCCAAAAAAAAAATGAAACTACTATACATTCAAGATCAATTTAATGGATAAAATGATAGGTATAGATAACGGGTAATGTTAGAGATATTAATTTATGTGTAGCTAGAGGTGGCAAATGGGTGAGTTGGGTCGAAAATGGGTCAACCCATAGTTGATCCATTTAACCCATTTTGATTCATATTCTTGTAGTGTAAATCTAGTGACCCATACCCAACCCAACCCATACCCGAATCATACCTGACCCAAACCGTATTGCTAAAACCTATTAATATTCTAGAAAAACTCACTTCTATTATATAAAACTAAAAATAGTAAATAAAATAAAATAAAGTTAAAAAAAAAACCTATAAATTGAAATATTTATAAAGAATTAGACTATGCACATGCTTCTCTTATTTGAAGTGAACATACCATTAAATAACTAAAAACGTAACATGAAAATTTTTTAACTAAACCTAAAAAGCTTATTTTTATGATTTATTTTTATAAAAAAAAAGTATTGTTAAAACATTTTTATGCAATATAAATTTTTTAACAATTTTTATGCAATACAAATTTAATGAAAATTTTTTATAATTCTTTTTAAAATATTTTTTTAAAATCGAATTTTAAATTATTTTTATTTATTAAAATATAATTTTTATTTTTAATAATTATTTTTTCTTTTTCTCTTTTCTCTTTTCTTTTTCTTTTCTTCGATCGGCCACCGGCCACAATGACGGCCGGCGGCGGCCACAAGCTAGATCAAGCTCGCTGGCGTCAAGTGGGGCTCGATCTCGCCGAATCGGCGAGGCCGAGGCACTGCCCGACACCGACGAGCTTGAGTCTCGCTAGTCGTCGGTGAGGCTCGATGCTAGCGAGCTCAAGCCTCACCTAGCCTGTCATCGGCCGTCACCCTGCCGGCCATTGGCTAAGGGATGAAAAAAAAGAAAGAAAAAATAAAAAGAAAAAAGAAAAAAATTGAAATATAAAAATAATTATAGTTTCGATTTTTTATAAATAAAAAACATTTTATAAAATTAAAGAAGGCCATGGCCCATGAATCGAAAGTGGGTCTAAATGGGTTATTAGTTTTGGGTTTTAAAAATGGATCGAAAAATGGGTCAGAACATGTGACCCATTTTTGACCCATATAAAACTGAACTTAAAATGGGTCGAATGTGGGTTATGGCCCATTACAACTTCATAACCCACATTCCACCCATTTGTGAAAAATATGAGTGCAAAATGGGTCCATGACGCATTTTGCCACCTCTATGTGTAGCTTATGATGTGTCACATTTTGTTTGGTTTTATGAGTAAGTCAATCATAAAATGTATGGGTCCAATTTGTTCGAATAGCTAATCAAAATTTGACTCATCATTTAGTAAGCAAGTTTTAATAAATAGTCTTGGTACATCTAGTTGGGAGCTGTCCCTTACCAAAGTGTTCCCTCCGGATCCATCTCCAGTTACAGAAAATATTAGACATGGAAGCCCAGAAAAAATCAGCGACTTACTTATGAAGAGGAGGTTCCTAAGAGGACACGACATGCAGCCTGCTGCTCTTCACATCATCTCAAGCTTTTCAAGCATTTGATTTTATGTCATCATGATCTTTTCTTGTGGCAGCCATTTTTTGCCCTGTTTCGCTCTAAGAGTTCTGCATAGCGTATGAAATGAATCATCGAATTTATCAGCATACTATAATCTCAAAGCCGTGTAGAAAATTACACAAATGGGTTGCTAATGATGTGATTTTGAGTGCAAGCTGAAGTTCGTTTATCTCAAGGGACTGACACTTGCAGGAGATTTTTTCTTGTCAAGTCGGGTCGTCGCCATCCATCGAAATATCAATCTATCAGTCCGCAAGACTATTTTTTTATTACTGCTTTTACCTCATTGCTACATCATGAAATTATCTTTAAATTTCTATCGGTGTGTTAAGTATGAATTTTCATTCTGTCGCTGCAGAATATAGTTTCCAGATGCTGAATATATGTCGTCCTCTATGTCAGTGGAAATGATGGATAAATCAAAACATCACTTAATATACATCAAAAGCTTTATTTATGTGTCTAATTGCTAACTTTGCATAACATATTTCTGGATGACATTAAGCTTGCATATTACAAGAGCGAAATTCCTGTACCATTGCACAATTCATTTGTCTCCTAAAAAGATTAAGCTTCACCTTGCTTATGTAGGTTTCTTCCGTTTAGATTTGGCCCATGCTATTGCCGACCTTGCCAATGCGTCCATGGGGTCGATGGACTTCTTCAGAAGAGGATCGTCACGAGGCAGAAGACCCTGCATTTCGTCAGAAGCGAGGACTACGGTGTTTGCAGCCCTGATTAGGAGAATTTGGATGGCTATTCTTAAGAGGTTTCGCGCCCCTTCGATGTCCTTCTTGTGAAATGCCTCAACTGCGGGAATGTAAATGTTGTCCATTGTTGCTTTGTCAGGCAGCACGACTTCGAATCCCTTGAGCATTGGAATAGAGAGGCATCCATGATCAGATAAGGAAAAGGAACATATGATTCAGAGAGTAGGTGACACATCATCATTTGAATCTCCATTGAATAAGTCGAAATTCAATCACCCGCAAGAACCAAATTATAACCCCAAGTGAGAGAACATCTTCCTAGTCAGTTATATAACTGAAGATTTCCAACTTCAGACCTCAACATGAACCAGAACATCTTAAAGAGAATTTTCTACCTAAGCCATTTACCAACACATTCATAGCCAGAGGCAAGTAAAGAATGCGTCATACCTGCCTCTGAAGCTGCTCTTGATAAAAGCCACTCATCAAAACAGCCTCGGTCGCTAGCAGCCCGATCCGCACATCACTTCCAGCTTCAAGCGGCTTCAACTTGGCCCTCTTGAGCTCCCTCGCAACGCATTCGCCCACATGAGGGAATGGCAAGGCACACCCTCCAGATACCTCCTCATACCACGCATGACACAAGTGACATGGCATGACCATACACCCCGCTCCTGCGTCTTCAAGAATTGCTCTCTTTCTCCGCAAGTTTTCAATGACTGCGTCTTTATTTAACTCTGAACAGACATCTCTTCCACTCGACGAGTGGAATGGACTAGAAAGGGAAAGGTCCTTCTTTAATGCCGGGTCACTGCAGACCACAAAAGGGACGCCTTCTTCCCCGCCCTTGGAGCTCCACAAGACAAGCTTCTCCAAGAAAACTAGCGTAGAGTGCACAGATGGTCCTCCAATTATGCCGACAGTATTTCCACGGCCAAGCAGAGAATTTGGGAGAGTGTGTCTTTGTGGAGCTGAACTAGACCCTGAACCATCTCTGGCTTCTGGTGGATTTCCTCTGGCGTCTGCTGGTGACAACGAAAGTTGAACTTCATACTGCTTACGCCTTGTTCTGCACCGAGTCCTAATCTTTTCCAGATTTTCTGTACAGATTGGCCAACTATTTGTGCTGTGGAAGGACATTCCCAAGCTTCCTTCTAACATCTCCAAAGATCACATGAAGTCAATCGACTTCTTGGTCGGCTGCTCTATGTTCAGAATCAAAATATGTGATCTGAATAAACTAAAATCTCTCTGAGCTCCAAACTATCCATCTAGAAAGCTCTAGTCATCGAATGCTGTGGAGTTGAAAGAACTCAAACAATGCTTGAAACAATCCCGATATCCCATATACAAGATACCTGCTCCAAAGGTGATTTAAATAGCGCTCATTCACTTAATATATGAATCGCTAGATGCAAAAAAATCTCAGAGAGCCAGATTGAAAAGTCGGTATCAATCTTGCATCTAAGTCGTAGCAATTACATTGGAGAAAGCCTGCGAAGAGTCAATATACTTGCTGTCCATGTCAGGTGTCGAATCTTCGAAACGTTCAGATGACACGAATATCTGTGTGACCCGCAGAACCCTATAAGATTTCACCAGAGCAGCATTAACGACTGGTGATAGGTTTGCTCATAGAAAAAGACACGTAATGTCTGTGACCTCGGCCTGAATTATTAAATCTTGTCTAATATGTTGATAGGGATTTCTGTGAGGAAGGAGATAGGAAGGAGACAAGAACTGAGAATGGAAGGGTAAACTTTTCTGGCCTGAATTATTAAATCTTGTCTAGGACCGGGGCCCACTGTGGACCACAAAGATAAGCAACCGTTGATCTTGTGGGTTCACAATATCAACGGCTGTGATGCATATGTTCCGCTGGACCCCAATCCGAGCGAGAATTTACCAATGAGAACTCATATCTTGCTTTTTCAAATGGTAACTGTGATATCTCAAAACAAATGTTGCTGTGTTTTGGTGTTTTTCCTGTCTCCGACTGACGTTGATGCTGCCTGATCCAAGTGAATTCGTTATTAGTAACACAACTAGACGAGAAAGATGTGGGCAGTTGGCGAATTTATACGCAACAAGTGGCAGGCCTCTGCTATAATTCTACAATCCAAGCCATTGGTTCGTACTAAAATTATCTGGGAAGACGCTTCCATCTTCAAAAACAGATGGGAACACGAGCCAATGAGACAGAGGCACACAGGCATTCCATTCAACATCTCAATATTAATTTGGAGACAAATTGTTTTGTCACTCAGCTAGACTAGGCTCCAAATCAGCTTCTTTGTTCGTACTTGGGATATAATTGGCACTACTTTTGTAATGGCCAACCCCACCGATGCTGAGTTGCCTGAATTAGTATTTTAGCACAACCCTTAATTCTCTTGATAAAAGGGAAAATGAAAATCTTTATTCACCTTTGACAACTCAAAAGGTCGAGATCCTCATAAATAATAGTTTCAAGGAGTGGCAGTTTCTTCTCATCCTAAACATTAGCAAAGGGTTTGTTGAAGTTTACGTCTCAAGAAATGTGAGATATCATGTTTGCGTTTAATAGTTGGTGTTGATTTAGTGACTCCTGACAAATTCACTAATCATTAGAGGTGGCAAAATGGATCTTAGACCGATATATGACCCATTTAAATTATAAATGGGTCATATATGGTCACTTGCTTTTTGAAAAAATTAGTTAAATGAGTTTAATAATTAAATACTTAAGATAGGTGGGTCTTAAGTGGGTGATAAATGGGTTAGATTTAGAACCCATTTTAACTTTATAAAAATATTTTTTTATAAAATTTAAATTATTATTATTATTTTATTTTAATTTTCTTTTCTTTTTTTCTTTCCTTTTTTTCTTTCTTCTTCCTTCTTTCGGTGGCATCGCCGACGACCGGCTAGGCGAGCCTCGAGCTCGCCGGATCTGGCGAGATGGAGGATTCACCGACATCCGGCGAGGCTTGAGCCTCGCCGATCTAGCGAGCCTTGAGCTCATCGACGTCGGCGAGCCGGGCGAGCTTGAGGCTCGCTTGTGGCTGGTCGCCGGCTAACGTCATGGCCAGCGGTTGGCCAAAGAAGAAGAAAAAGAAAAAAAGAGAAATAAAATTAAATATTATATTCTTAAAAATAAAAATTAATTAATTTCTAAAAATAAATAATAATTAAAATTCGATTTTTTTAAATAATTATTTTAAAATTTATAAAAATTGTCCATTAAATTTGTGTTGTATAAAACCATTTTAGCAATAACATTTTTAATATATATATATAAGCTTTTTTAGGTTTCGTTAAATGAGTCGGGTATGGGCCAAATACGGATATGGGTAAAAAATTTTGCATTGCAATAAATGGGTCATAAACGGGTTAAATGGGTCGATTTGGGTCAGACCATTTATGACCCGGCCCAAACCCGACCCGATCCACCTATTTAACGAGTCTACTAATCATACAATGTGTGGTTGGTCTGTGTGATCACATCCTTTTACTACTTTGACTTACTAAATTGATAGCAGCTATTGAAAGTCTATTGTATGGATCATGATTCACAAATAGGATTTCATCATAATCGTAAGAATTGTTTAGAATCTATATGGTCAATGACTATATCAACGTGTTCCATCTTGGACGGGGTCTTGGCAAATATTTGCCTTAACTACCTCTTGAATTCAACGATCTTAAATTCCACAGTGAAAAGAAAATGGTAACTTGCCTCTTTTACAGCCTCCTACTAGAACTTATTTTCCATTTGTAACTGACGTTTCTAGGAATGGCTCAGTTGTTCCATTATAAGCTGACAGCCAAATTACTCGGCCGCTCACGACATGAGACATGAAGCAACAAAGAAGGCGTCTAAATTATAATTTTTGCCCTAGACATCATAGAAGTTGACTTGACTAACATGGCAATGAGTGATATTGGTGAGAATTCCTAATACTAATTAATACATTCAAGGAGATATCGAAAAACTCCGAAATGATGCGGATTAATACTAATTCGAAATACTTCTTTCTTCAACATATTCAACAATGATGTATAAGGTTTTTCATAATAGGTTTAACGAGAATTCTTGACCTTGTTAGATGCATGAACTGTCTTTCGTCTAGTTGCTTGGGAAAAAATTACATACAATCTTATTATTTACATAACGCAAAACCAAACAAAAATGTCATTTAGGCTGCTCCTCACCATGGAAGAAACTTGTGGAGGAGTTCTTAAGCTTTCGGAATGTTGGATTCTCACTATCCATTCTGTCTTTACTAACTCAATAGTCACAACTCATTAACGCTGAATTTAGCAATGCGCGTATATTATTCCTTGAGTTAAACACTATGGTTTTTTGTTAACGAGAAGTAGTGTGGAGTCTCACTTGTTAGAAAAATGTAATTTAGTAAAGGGAAAATTTTGATATTTTGTAGAGAAATTCTCTGCAGCGTAAATTCACCAGCTCTTTCGGTCTTGCCCACGTGGACTCTTTGATGGGCCTTCAAGTACGCTGACCGGCCCAAATCCAGCTGGATCAGCCCAAATTAAAAATTACTCTGAATTTCATTTCCCTCAAATATAATTGGGCCCACACAAAAGGACCCAATCAATCACTTCCACGTGGCAAAACGTTGTGTAGTTCTGACTCCCTCGGAAAATTTTAATACCCTGATTCAGGCAACTCCAGTTCGGTTCTTCACTCCGCCGTTTTACCCCTCCTCCGAGCTCCAAAAAGGAAAAATGGCTTCGACTTTTCTCAGGAAACTTGGTCAGTCCGCATCAATCACAGCACACCAACTCATATGGACCCCGATCGAAGTTGAGCTCCGGCAGTTTCCACATTCCCACTGGGGCGATCGCCCAGAGGTCTATTCCACTTCTACTTCATCTTGTCTCCGAATGTGGTACTTCATTTGTCCTCCTGCTGAATGTGTGTATATGTAAGATTGTGATGTGGAAATGATGTCAATCGTTAATTCGAGGGATAAAGAAAAGGATTAAGATTGAGATGTTGCCAGCCCAGCACGATGTATAACTGCATCTGTGTTTTGGCTTTGAATTTGGTCCCGACAGACCAATTTCAGTGCCAACAATTGAACAAAAGGTAGCAACTAGGACCTCTTTAGGATTGTGACAATAAAGAGGCAGACATTGAGTCGGTCTAGTTTTTTTATGGATGCAAGCATACGTTTGCGATTCGGCATAAGTTTTTTTCATTTGACTTAGAGAGTCCAAAAGGAGTTGGAAATGGGCTCCACTTGCATGAGAGCTGCAGCATTGTAAGGTAGGAATTGCTCTTGTAAATTGAATCTATCACAATGTCCTCATTCATATTTTGAGAAAGCTCAAATGAAAGATATACCTTATGCTAGTACACTTGAAAGTATAATGTACATTGAAGTTTTCACTAGACTAAAATATCGCTTTTGTTATAGGACTTCTAGGCATATGTCAATCAAATCCAAGTCATGATCACTACGTTGTTCTCGAAAAGGTTTTAAGGTACTTAAAGAGAATAAGAGACTATATATTGATTTTATAGATATGTTCGAAACTTGCGGCTAATAGAGTATTCAGATGTAAATTTTGCTAGCTATTAGGATAATATAAAGTCAATAACATGATACATCTTTGTATTAGCATGAGGTGTAATATCATGAAAGTAGAAATCTATGTCATCCTCTACCATAATTTTCAATTGTTATTCGGGCTATCTGGCTTTGGAACCTTATTAGAGAGTTAATCGTATTTGATTTTGTGGATAGACCCATATAGTTGTATTGTGATAATAACTTATAGTGTTGTTTACTAACAATAATAAAGGTCTCAAGGGGTCTAAGCATATAATAATCAAGTTTTTAACCATAAAGGAAACAAATCAGAATTGTAACGTTATAGTTGAGCATATTTCCATAAATGATATGATTTAAAGGCCTTTGCCCTTGTGTGTTTGAACCATATATCATTAATATGGGATTAGAAGTATCATGGGATGCTGTTATTTAATGAGAATTATTTTGGTTTTTACTCTAATAAAGTTTACATATGTGTTTATTTTATTTAGTAATATTTTGATATGTATCAACTTTTTGCATTTAATAAAATATTTATGAATGTATTGTTATTATGTTAAACACATCATGATAAAAATTTCAAGGTATCATGTAAATATTGAGTAAAGGCTAGAGGCATACAATCATTGGCCTTAAGGATATTTCTTGATACTCATAAAAAAAATGTTAACCATAAAGATAAAACATATATAAGTTCATTACAACCATAAAAGTATTTTATAATGACACATCATGTTTTGTGACACTTAAAGAAAGAAAATATTGACTTACAAAGGGGAAGCCACATAAGGTGTTACTCTTGATGAGGTGTAATCCATTTGCCACACTATTATATTAAATCAATAACAGTAGAGTTAAAAGCACTTGTGACTATGGAAGACTCTGTATATTTATATGTAGTTACTATCATAATCCGATGTTTAAGGTTTTATGGGATCTTATAAACTGTTAAGAATTATTTCTAGAGTAATATAAAGGTATGCACATATAGTACAATTTTAATTAATATAGGCCAAGTTGGAGAATGTAAAAAAATTTCTAATGTGGACTAATGCTAATTAATATTGTAATTTACCGTTTTATCGGACTAGTCTAATAAAGTGAGATATAAAGTGTCTTAATTAGTCTAATATAAAGTTGGTTAATGTAGGCTGAGTTAAGCCCAACCTATAATGAGAGGATTTGGCTTTCAAATTTACAAATAGTGATCAAGTCTCTCATTTAACCCACAAATATTATCACCTAACGAGTGTTTTAAGGATGGGGGTAGTCTTATTGGGTTGTCACTATTCCATATCAAGAACAATGAATTCCAAATCAAATGTGCAAATCTCTTTACTTGTTTATAAGTATTCTTGATTCTAGCTATGGAGATCTTGGGTATGAGGAGGGCTAACACAATCACCTAAAAGGGGGTAAATATGTGATAATAAAAATTCTAAAAAATAATGTGAAACAAATCAAGATTTAAAGTCTGAATAAGGATTAGATTCTAAAATAAAGTTCAGAATCTGTTATGAGACAAAATAGACTTTTGAAATAATCTATAAGTATACAATAGACTTAAGTAATAGAAATAAGAGATTCGGGATAAGAGAATATGCAAACAAAGCTTGTGGCGGTTCGGCTTGAATCAAGATTACATCCACTCTCCTATGCTGATAGCCTACCAGCTGGATTCCGCTATATTATCATTAAGAGATTACACAGTAGTGAATCAAGCTCTCTCCACTAAGTCACTCTTATGTAACTTTAGGCTATGGAATTATAGATTTTAGGTCTATATCTTCATTGATGCTTTGACCTCCTTGAATACTTATTCATTTTCACACTAGCCATTGGACAATCATTGGAGGATTATCTTCCAATCTACTCATTGGATAGAATGATTTAAGGAAATCTTGTGGTCGTTGAGTGAAAAGATTGAATCCCTTCTTAATTATGTTTACTCATATAGCGGAATCTAGGTTTCCATAAGTGTAGCTTTTTCATTTGCAACTTGTCCAAGATTGATTTTGTCAATCAACTAGATTCAGTCAATTGATATTATTTATGGAAGTGAAATCCATACTAGATCACTAACTATTATAAGTTATGTTTTGAGTCTGTCTTTGTTCAGTACTTGCACTAAAATCTGGTTTAGCCAAGTTCTAAACTCCGTTAGGATGGGAATTTAGTCTTTGAAGTAAAGTCTGAATAGGTAAGTCCAAAGTGGGAGAGACTTTGCCAAAGGCCTTTGAGTAATATTCCAATGAAGTGAACCTGCCTTTGTATCCGTTCTAAGATTGGTTGGAGCTTTCTCAACATGATGCACTTTCATGACTTACAATACAATGAGAGTGGTCACACGACCATATCCTCTACAACTTTGGCTTTACTAAATTGACACCGAATATTGAAAATTTCTTGTATGGTTCATGATTCATGAATCAAATGTCATCATAACTTTCGAATTTTTAAAGATCTATGTGGTCAATGATTATATTGACTGAGTCCATCTTGGATGGGGTCTTCGCCTTAACTTCCTCTTGAATTCAACAATCTTGAATTCCACGATGAAAGAAAATGGCACCTAGCCGCTTCTACAGACTCCTAATAGAATTTATTTTCCAATTGCAAAATGATGTTTCTATGAGTGGCTCAATTGTACAATTGTAATAAGTTCCTTAATCGATGATAGGTGACAGCCAAATTACTTGGCCTCTCATGACATGCCTCATTAAAGGAACAAAGGATGCATCTAAATTATAATTTTTGGCCAAGACAACATAGAAGTTGACTTGACTAACATGGCAATGAGTGATACAGGTGACGATCTCTAATACAAATTAATACATTTATGGAGATATATATTGATTCCCTTTTTCACCCCCATGGACCCCGAAATGACATGGCATAATAATTATTCAAAATACATCATTTGGTATAATCAACATCAATGTGTAAAGTTTGTAATGATAGGACTTGATGGGACTTCTTGACCCTATCAGACACGTAAAAACTATCTCTCATCTAATGGCTTTGGAAAAATTCGCATACTATCCTATTATTTACATAATGTGAAATCAATTGGAAATCTCATTTAGGCTACTTCTCACCATGTAAGAACTTCACAGAGGAGCCCTTAGGCTTTCGGGATATTGGATTCTCATTCTTGATTTCATCTTTACAAACTCGACAGTCAAAACTCATTGATGCCATCAGTGTGCTTATGCTACACCTAGACCCGTTAAACGGGTGGGTCGGGTCGTGTCATAAATGGTCTGATCAAAATTGACCCATTTAACCCGTTTATGACCAATTTATTGCAGTGCAAAAATTTTTACCAATACCCAACTCGACCTATACTTGACAAATACCCGACCCATTTAATTAAACCTAAGAAAGCTTATTTCTTTACATATATTGTTATTGCTAAAATGGTTTTATACAATACAAATTTAATGGACAATTTTTATAAATTTTAAAATAATTATTTTAAAAACGAATTTTAATTATTTTTATTTTTATTTTTTAAGAATATAATTTTTAATTTTTTTCTCTTTTCTTTTTTTCTTTTTTGTTCTTCTTCTTCTTTGGCCGGCCCGCCGCAACGACGACACGGCGACCGGTCACAAAGCGAGCCTTGAGCTCACCGAGCTCGCCCGACGTCGTGAGCTCGTGGCTTGCCTGGCCGGTCGCCGGCCACCGGAAGGAGGAAGAAAAAGAAAAAAAAAGAAAATTAAAAGAAAATTAAAATACAAAATAATTATAATTTCAATTTCAATTTTTATCAAAAATATATTTTTGTAAAGTTAAAGAGGGAAGAGAAATATTGTGAGGTTTTGGTTGAAACTGGGTTTAAATCCAACCCATTTAAGACCCACCCATCTTAAGTTTTTAATCGTTAAATCCATTTAACTAATTTTTTCAAAAAATAAGTGACCCATATACGACCAATTTATGATTTAAATAGGTCATATATGGGTTTAAGATCCATTTTGCCACCTCTAGTTACATCTCGAGTGAAACGCTACGATTTTCTAACGAGAAGTAACGAGAAGTAAAGCGAGTCTCACGGAATCGAAAAATGTAATCGTGTAAAAGGAAAGATTTGATATTTTGTGGGAAATAATCTCTGCGGCCTAAGTTCACCGGCTCTTCTGGACTTGCCCACGTGGGCTCTTCTATGGGCCTTCAATTGGGCCAACCGGTCCAACTCCAATTGGATCGAGCCTAAACTAGAACCTCTGGATTTCAATTTCTTCCCATACTATTGGGCCCACAAAGCATGTACCCAATGAGTCGTCTCCACGTGGCGGGACGGGGGTGAAGTTCGACCCCTTCGGAAAACTCTAAAACCCTGACTCCGGCGAACTCCACTTCGGCTCTGCAACTTCGCATTTTTCCCCCTTCCTCCGAGCTCGAAGAACGGAAAAATGGCGTCGACTTTTCTCAAGAAACTCGCTCGGTCCGCGCCGATCGCCGTCGCCGAATCCTACCGGCGCCGCTTGAACTCGAGCTCCGGCGGCTTCCGCATTCCCGTCGGGGCGATCGCCGCCGTCTCCGGGGGCTTGTCCTGCTTCTACTTCGCATCGTCTCCGAACGTGGTACTTGATTACTTGATTCGTCCTCCCTGCTGAATATCTGGGGGTTTCTTTTCATGTGAATTAGTCGCTGACATAATGTGCGCATTTGTGAGTTCGTGATGTTGAAAGTCGTATCAATTGTTAGTTTGAGGGATTAAGAGAAGCATTTGAGATGTCGCCGACACGATGTGTAGTAGCTGCACCGGTGTTTTGGCTTTGAATTCGGTTGCGATGGGTTGGTTTGGTTGCTGACGATTGAGCAAATGTTGGCAATTGGGACCTCTCCAGGATGTGAGATTTGATATGGCGGATGTTGAGTCGATTCAGGTTTTCATGGATGCGAGGTTATTTTGCCAATTCGGCTTAACTCTCTTCCCTGCAGTAGCTAGTGTAGGGGTCGTGCATCCTTTGGTTTCTGCTATCTTATCCCAATCACTAGCATTCACCATTTCATCGGAGATGCTGCATCTAAGATTAGTACCGCGGCTTAGGCACACTACATTGGATTGATGGTACGAATTGTTGGGTGTAAAATTATTGAATTTTTTTCCTTCAGGTCTTGACCACTCAGTTCTCATCATGGCCAATTATGTACTTATTTCCCTGTTTGCTTGGTATCTAATGTTTCTCTCCATCACAGGCTCATCTTGACCAAGTAGATGAAGACACTGGCTCAAAAATTGGTGATTCTATCTGACCTTTCTAAAAAACCATTTAGTATTGTTCACATGTATGATTTCTGACCTGACTTTCTGGCTGAACTATGACTAAGATGCTAAATTAGATATCTTGGTTAAGTCGGTCTGGTTCATTTGATTTTCCTTATTTATTTTGGTGGTGTTGAAGTTTCAGACATTCAAGGAGATGACTTTCTCGGTATACTTAATCATTTTGTGCTTACTGGGACCTTTTTCCAATGTATTTCAGCTCTAAATCCAGATAAATGGATTGAATTTAAATTGCAAGACACAGCGAGGGTTAGCCACAACACTCAGCTATTCAGGTTCTTGCGCTTCAGTTTCTCTCTCTGTCTGTCATTAGTTGAAGAAACATGGATTTTATAATCATATAAGAACCGATCTTCTTGCATGGCAATTTTTTCTATTTAATTTGGTAATTTCATGACTTTGCATAAGAGGATATATGCATTTAGCATATTGACATAATACACAAGTATCCTTATTGTTTTGTTAGATGCTCCCAGGGACCACTATAATTGGCCCATGATATCTCACTGCAATGTTTCCAAAATTTACTGGAGATAGCTAATACAGATTTGTTTCCATGATGCAGGTTTTCATTTGATCCGAATGTCAATTTAGGTTTACACGTTGCTTCATGCATCTTGACAAGGTACTTCATGCATCTTGTATGCATGAACTATGAACTTTTTTTAGGAGGTTGCACTTCAAAGTAGAAAGATAGCTTCCTCCACACGGTACTTCTCATTCATCATCTTGATGGTGTTTTCATGATTGCAGAGCTCCAACTGGACAAGATGCTGAAGGGAAGACAAAATATGTTGTTCGCCCGTGAGTATTCTTCTTGGATCAAAAAGTCCTAAGCATTGTTCTTTACATCAATTTTTACCATTTGCATATGAATGGCATATATCTCCTTGCTAAAGATTGTGCATGGACGATGCTTTCAATCAAGCCATGTTCTTGATGGCCAATTCCATCCTACAAAGAACGAGTTGTACAATGTCCTTCCTATCACTAATTTTGATTGATTTTATGCTTGACTTAAAGTGCTCAAAATTTTACATATTCTTGAATATCTTTTTGCTCATATTAAAGTTGACTTCATAGTATAATAGTAGTACTCTCTCAGCTGGTTTGGTTATAAATTTGTAAACATGCGTGTAGAATAAGCTAATGATTATTTTTGGTTTTATTTTCTTTTGTACATGAGCAACCTATTTGTCATAGAAGAGAGGAATGTATGTATCCATACACAATCTTCTCGGAACTGTCAGCTTTGACTAATCTTGTAATTTATGCTGGTATGCCTATACTTCGAAAATATTTTATTGGAGATCCTGTGGGTCTATTTAATACATATGAGAGGGGACCCTCTGAAAACTATTATTATAGCCTATGATAAACTCCTTGGTTTTTGGAGTTTTTGGTCCATTAGTTTCTTGAGTAAACTTTATAGACATAAAAAGATTGACGTGTATGAATATACATCTACTCAAGATGCTGCTCATTTCAAAATTGAGGGTGGTTTGGGATCAAAACTGAACTTTAGATGCATCTTCTGGTAGAATTAGATCTTTGTCCTATGCTATTTTTTCCATTCATGTTCAATAAAATATGTTCATTTGTATGATTCAATTGGCTGAGATGCATGGTCAAGTCTGCAGCTAGTCATTTACTCCTTTTGCCCTAGAATGGATGGCTTCTGTTTCTTCTTGCTAAGCAAACCTTGCTAAGAAACCCTTTTTTTTATGATTGATAGCAACAAGCAAGAACTGTAAATTTTTTCCCATGGTGGCTTCATAATCCTGTGCCCTCATCACTTCCTAGTTATTCCCATATTGACTATGTATGTATATTTGAATTTGCTTATGCATAGGTATACACCTATATCAGATCCTGATGCTAAGGGGTACTTTGACTTACTGATTAAGGTAATGTTAGCCTTTTGTCTCTTGACCTTGTTATCTATCCTTGCTTCCTTGGTTCTATTTCGCCTATAGACTACTATAATGTGTGCAATAAACCATTTCAGGTGTATCCAGAAGGTAAAATGAGCCAGCATTTTGCTATACTAAAGCCTGGTGATGTAGTTGAAGTTAAAGGGTAAAGACTGCTCTAAAAGTTTGTGACGATAATTTGATAACATATTCATCGCTAGATTCTGTTTGCTGCAGGCCCATTGAAAAGTTTAAATATACCCCCAACATGAAGAAAAACATCGGAATGGTAAGATATGGTTAGGTTAGGTGCACCCTTTTGTCCTCGTAGTTAAGATCATGAATATGAATATACCCATGTGTATTTCGTAGCTTAGAATTGACTTGCATGGAGCAGCATTGTGCAATTAATGCGTCTGAAGGATCGTTATTTATTTAGTTTTTGGGCCAGTAAAAGATCATTGTTTGATGCTTTTTACTTATTAGATTGCAGGAGGCACTGGCATAACACCGATGCTTCAGGTGATTGATGCCATATTGAAGAACCCTGATGACAATACTCAGGTGAGGATTGTCTTCTTTTTGGTTGTGTGCCTCTGTTCTTATTGTGTTTGATATCTGATTATTTTCTTGCTGCTGCTAATAATTACATAATTCGAGCATTTTCTTAATATATGAGATGGCCAAGCAGCAAGGATATTGCTGTTTGTGTGTCACTATGTGGGAAGTGATTTGTATAATTGTTTCAAATCCTTCCATTGGTGCTTCATGTAAAACTTACTCTTGGAAGCTTTTGCAATATTCACATGAGATAATTTTATTCCTCAAAAAGAAATGAGTTCTTTACCTCTCAAAATACTTTTGCTATTCGCCTAAAAATGCTCCATATACCTGCATACCCTATAAATGTTTTTCCTTGTACTGTATATGTGGGACATTTGGATGGCTTAGGTTACATGTTCTCCATTTGTAGTGTCGTATGAATGAGATGTGTGCACTCTGGCATATTGGACAGTTTCATTTTATTTCTTTTATATATTATCCTCAGTGGAATATGTGCAATTCCAACTTATCCAGCCTTTTGATTGCAATAGGTGTCTCTGCTATATGCTAATGTCTCTCCAGATGACATATTGCTGAAACAGAAACTTGACATACTTGCAGCCAGTCACCCAAATCTAAAGGTGTTGGATCTCAATTTATTTTAGTGTGATGCTGTCATTGCTACTTTATCAGCAACTTCATTTTAACCACTCAGAAATTGTCTGTTTCCTCTTGTGACTAATTTTAGATATACTATACGGTGGATAATCCTACAAAGAATTGGAAAGGAGGTAAAGGCTACATATCAAAAGATATGGCCATCAAGGGCTTGCCGGCTCCAAGTGAGGACGCTCTTATACTTGTAAGTGTTAAGTTTACCATCTTGAGTCCAACTTCTTACAAAGCCAAACATGTGCCCAACTGCAAATCTCCACATAGAATATTTTAATAATCTGAGAAACCTAGCAACATGACACTCGCATGCACCCACAAACAAATATGATGATATTTGGATTACCAAGCCAGTGTTTGAATTGCTAATGACATATTAGCCAAGCGTTTGAATGTGCGAAATTTGAAATTTACTTGGTTGTTTTTATTAGGACTTGCTGTTTGTGAAATTTCCATTTAATAGCATTAGGCAATCAGCTGGATACACTTTGTCTTTGACTTTGCACTATGACAGCTGTTAAGATCAAGGGTGAATGGAATTGAAACAAGATAATACGGTGACATGAGTTTGCTAAAACCACTCTCATACTCGTGCGACCAAAGTATTCTCTCCATTTTTTCCTGCATGGGTTGATCGGCGTGTCGTGCATGTGAGCTTAGAAATGGACTAGATTGATTACATAATGCTTTTCTGGTCTTGGACACTCTGATCATGGGAATGTCTTGTCTTTAGTCAAGTACTTAGGCAGGACCTTTTGCTAGTGCTTCTTATCTCAGTGTGGTGGTTATTTACCAATCCTTTACATGTTTTGTTCACCTAGGGTTGCCATGAGTAAATTTCTCTATGCATTGACCTCTAGCTGAAAAATGGCTTATCTGTACACTTGCTAGATAAATAGTTTAGCCTGAACTTGTCCTGATTTTGTTACTTTCTGCTGATAAGATGGGTAGAGAGAGTTTAGTTTTTTACTGATTTGACTGTACTTTATCAGGTCTGTGGTCCTCCTGGAATGATGAAACATATTTCTGGTGATAAGGCTAAAGACCGTTCACAAGGCGAGGTAACAGCACTATCTCCCATTTTATCATGGTATAGGATTTTTATTTACTTCCATTCATAATTTTTCTGTTAATGTTTTCTGTTTTCAGCTCACTGGGATACTGAAGGAACTTGGTTATACTGAGCAGATGGTGTACAAGTTTTAGAGTTCATCACAATTTTGTATCTCAATCATGCTTTATGTGCAAGAAGATAATGTGCAATTAATAATTCACCCAAGTATCGACTGAACATGAGATTGGATATCATCTGCATGGGAAATACTAAATGCCTCATGGTGACAGCTTCTGCTGATTTTAGGAAGCTGGGTACCCTTCACAAAAGTGCACATTCACGGCAACTGATGAAATAAAATGAAGCACACACCTTGACTGTGCTTCTGGAGTGTAAATTTTTCTGACACACACTACATTTCAATCCATTGAAAGATATTGGTGAAATTTTTAGTCAACTTCAGTATTTGGGTGCAGATGTTATCCTGATATGATGCATGTTGAAATAAGGACACAAGCGTTTGGTATATACTGCTTGGCGCTTTGGTAGTAGAATCTGTCATATCATATTATGGAAGATACATGTGCCATGCGGCATTAGAAATTTCTCACCACATGCATAGAAATCTTAAAGAGAAACTGGATTTATATTGCTTGTGTGATGTTGGGAGCACACCTCTAACAATAAAGATTATATCTCCTCATCTACTAAGTACCCGCATTGATCATAATTGTACTCTGGAATAAAATATAAATTTTTCATATTACCCCTAGGAATATTTTAAAGTACACAAGAAACCCCAAGGCTTTAAAAGTTTTGAGGCTCGTCCAATCTTCTTAGATCATCCTTGGTCCTCGATTGGAAAATCTCTAGACCGTGGCACATAACTCTTCATCTTTTACGAGGAGTTTAGCATGCCTTTTCTTTGATCTGAGTGATTGGAATATCGAACCGTGTCTAGATAATCATGTCTTGTGCGAAATGGTCTCCGTATTTTTGCCCTTAGTTGCTCGTGTCTTATATATGTAGAATTCTCATTCGTTCTTGCCGCTCAAACTGATATCGGACAAGAACGAAGGTTAAGGAGCATAATGGTGACTAGTTTTCATTGATGTTTCTCGAATTTCTCAAATACATTCAAGGTTTTGGAGATTAATTCCTTTATCTTTATGATGAAAATCAAAGGATATAGTCGTTTTTCGTTGGGTCTTCCCACCTCTCTGCAGTGTTCAGGTTGTATGTGGCCCAAAAACATGGCTTTCGGAGGCTTTTTTCCTCTCTGCTCCCTACTTAAATATGTGCGAGCGACCATGCGTCATCCAAGCTTAATTATTTTTTATAAATAAATAAAAAACAAATTATATATTTTTTAAACATGAGCGAGCCTGAATGAACCTAAGCTCGGATTTTTTTATCTGAACACCATAACCACGATCTCTCCCATGCATCAATTATGGCTGGAAGTAATCAAATTGAATTTCTATGATATCCTTAGAAGAATTTACGGTGTTTCATTTAGGGTAAGAAACTCGAATTTTCCGACATTTACTTCTTGGTGGCATATACAAATAGAACTATTTCCCTAGAAATTAGGGAAATACCTTTTACTAGAGGTTGATTCTTTGGGCTTTTTGCGAATCGGGTTTAGTGGCGATGTAGGTGGGATTTAAATTGTGTAAGGAGGGTCGAGAACAACTAAATTTAACGGAAAAGAAATGCAAGTATTGACAGCTGAAATATATTGATAAATTGAAACTGAAAAACTCGTAGGCTTTTGTTGATTATCGTGCCCCTCTATAATCCACACACTAACTTTTATTTAGAGTGCAAATGATTATCATCTAGTTTCTAGACACAATATTTGGCCAGAAATAGATTATTCGATTTCTATCACCTCAACGAGTTTATGAGCAAAATTATGCATTTGATAATTATACAAATTTTATGTTCTTAGAACAGAAATTCATTTGATAATAAAACAAAATTTCTTCCTCCTAAATAGCTAACACGTGGCAGCGAAGGACAATGGAGAACAACAATGGGAGGTGGGCCGTGGTGAAGGAGGCAAATGGTAGCCAGTAGCAACAGTAGGGGTGAGTGGTTCCAAGTTTCGGTTCGGTTCCGTCTGAAACCTGGAACCTACCCTCGGGTACAGGTTCCTCAAAATGAGGAACTTAGAACCTACCCGTCAGAATCAAGAACCTGAAACCTACCCTGTTACAGGTTCTAGGGTCGGTTCTAGGTTCCAACAGGTTCTTTTTTTTCTTTTTTCTTTTTGTTATTTTCATATTTGAATTATAACGTACGTGCACGTTACTGACAACGGGTGTTGGGTAAAACTAGCATAACTTAATCTCCAATCGAGAAATATGTGATTTATAAAGAAAGGCAATCTCCGGCGTCTTACTCGCCCCCTTAATTGACCTAGAATGTGATAGAGGCGACTTGGCAGAGTGCGTGCAAGGCGTAAGCATCACCTCGTAAGAGGGTTATTCACTCATGTATACTAAACCATTAGCCCTTGGGATTCACTTGTGACATGCCAATAGAAAGTGAACTGATGAGGATATTAGAAGAAACAAACAACATTTGGGAGTATATTGATAATAAAAAAAAAAAAAAAGAGATGATTCTTATTCTATCTTAATTGTGATGTATAAGTTCACCACATCATTTTTTCGTGCCATACATTTACGGGAGAGGTTCACTCCCATGGATAACAATCGGTGAAATCTCCAGTATTTTGATCAAGCCTACAAGGACCACTGGGCGTGATTTTCCAAACACAAATGTCACAATTTTTTTCGTCCCTCTTTTGCACATATATATCAAATTTGTAAATATGATGACTATTCGACCATTGAAAGCTACAAAAAAACAGTGTTGTCCCCTCGAAATTGGGTCTAAATGAGAATCCTAACCGGTTCCGAAACCGGTTCCGCGACCAGTTCCGGTTCCCGGAAAAATGGAACCGGGAATCGGAACTGGTCATTTAAGAATCGGGAACCGGGAACCGCGCTCACCCCTAAGCAACAGACAGCAACAGACGACAGATAGGTAGCTAGCTAGTGGTAAGGGTGAGCGATGACTCATCGCTCTTATTTCTCAGTTTTGTTTTAGAAATAAAAAAAAGTAGAAAATTTTTACTTTTCATTTTTATTCCAACCTATTTCTAGACTAAGTTAGTTGTAGAAATAAAAAAATAAAATTATGTTACTAAACGGACATTTGTTCCAAATCTATTCTTGAGAACAAAAAAAGTAAATTTACCACAATGCACAGTTGCTCGTAAGCAATTAATATTTTGATTGACAATTAGAACTACGTGTCCATAATATTAGGCCCCATGATCGCATATCGACATCATCCACAGGCGATTACGATTTCTCAAGTGCCGATAAACATAACCGTCAACCATATTTGTGCTCTATTTTATTTCTTCATTTCCCATGTCCAATACTTAGTTAAAACTTTTGAGTGATAATCGTTGATCAATTGCCATTGTATGTCAATAGCTTTATACCACAGTCATCGATAATCATCACGGTCATTGACGAGTCTTTTCATTATCAGTAATTCACTGATAACCGAACCGTACTTGGTATCGAGGTTTACACTCATCTAGATTGATATCGTATCAATTACAAAGATTTAGTTAATTTTTGTGGGTAAAAATGACAAAATGACCTTGAACTTTAGTCAACGTGCAATGTAATCCATGAAATTTAGCTAAATATGTAATATGATCCATGAACTTTAAATGTGTTTAATGTGGTTCTTAGATTCAAAGTACATGTTTAATTTAGTCCTTGAACTATATGAAAATGTTCAATATTGTCTTTAAATTTAATTAATTGATTGAAGGACAACATTGAATATCTCCATATAGTTCATGGACTGTATTAAATATGTATTAAAAGTTTAAAGATCATATTGAACAAATTAAAAGTTCAGAGTCCTGTTGTGAATTTTGAACAAATAGAAAGTTCATAACATTTGTTTAATTATCTTTTTTTTTTTTTTTTGGGTAAACCATGCATACCAGCCAATTTAAACAGGCAATCGTGGATTGAGAAAATAATAACCTTTATTTACACCTTTTTAAGGCGAACAAATTGTGTAAGCCTCGCTTTGTAAAATTCCAATGCTGAACCAAAAAAAAAAAAAATGGAAAATAAATTGAAAAATGGAAAAAAGGGGGGGAAACTACAAAAAATGCCCCATTGCCACACGCACCCAAAAAAAAAAAAAAAAAAAAAACCAACAATAAACCGAGAGTAGCAAAAACGTCTATTCATTTCGTTCGATGATCAGCGCGACCGTACTGTCGCTGCTCTCTCTCTCTCTCTCTCTCTCTCTCGCGTCATCGTCGTCACCTTCCATTTCCTCCATGGAAGCTCTCTGATCACAAGGTAAGACCGCACTGCTGCTGCGACCTCCATCGAGGCTCTGCAGACGTCCGCCGGTGCAGTCGCCGGCCGGCCGCTGGCCGATCCCCGTCTTCTTTCCTTCCTTCTTTCCAGAATGAGCGACGAGGCGCAGAAGCGGAACACCGATTGCGTCTTCTTCCTGGCCTCGCCTCTCACCTGCAAGAAGGTGAGTCGGTCGTCCCCCGCCGTTGATTTCTCGCGGATCGCATTGCCCGCCGTGCTCGCGGTCCTTCGCCCGATCGGCGCGCGGCTTTTGCCTCCCGTCTTTTTTTAGCTTTGGATTGCGTTGCCGTTCCGGCGAGAGCCTGTACCGTTAGTGTGCTTGCTTCTAGGGCTTCCTTTACATGAATTCAGTGGTTGATGTTCGAGTTGGAGTGGATGACGCCATAGTGACTTGTGTAGTGCTTTGCTGATTCGCTGTTCTTCTCAGTGAGCCTATGTTGTCATTGCGCGCGTTCCTTGTGAGCTCCTTTCGAAGGGGAGGTTTTTCAGTTGTTACTTTGATGAGCGCCTAGAGGATTGGGCATACCTTGCCATAGTCTTTAGAAGATCGAAGACTCTAGTTTTGAGTGGTGTGGCTGTTTGCTTCTTCATGTTTGTTGCCTGAGGAGATGGCTCTGTTTTCTGTAAGTCGTTCCAGTAGTAACATAATGTTCCCTTCCATATTCCAGGGGCTTGATTGTGAGTACCGACATAATGAGATGGCGAGGCTGAACCCGAGGGATTGCTGGTATTGGTTAGCTGGAAACTGTCTTAACCATACTTGTGGCTTCAGACATCCTGTAAGCTCGTTTTCTCTCAGTTTGTTTCTTATAAGGAACAAGCGTTGTCCCTTTCTAAGTTATCATGCTGGACATTCTTGGCAAATCTAGTTAACAATACTTTTCTGCGCAATTTTGTATGTTGAGTTTAGCTCTTTGAAATTTGTAATATGGTTTTGTCATCTGCTATAATATTGTGGAAGGGAAGGGAGGTATTTGCAAGAAATACGTTCTGAGGTCCGCCTTCCAATTGATGCTATGATTCATTACAGAGAGTTTGAAATGGTCTAGATTTTGCATAGACATCTCTTCGAAAGTGGGCGATCACAGGTGAACAGATGCTTTTCCGTCATTTTATCTTCTCTAGGTAACAACAGGGAGTTAGACTTGGTTAGCACATTTACGTGTTTGAATTCATCAACCATTTCCTATGTGGGCTTATTAAACTCAGGTAAATGGTCCGGCCAAATCCAGATTGTTATATTTGGTTATAAAACCATAACAGAAGAAATGATCCCTGATAACTACAGAATTCAAATTGAGGTAGCAAATCATCTGTTTCCCAAATTATTATGTTACTTGTGGAAGAAAGCAAACGAGTTCTTTAGTTATTGGCTCAACTGAACATTGGTAAGTAGTTTTGCACCTAATGTTGTATTTTTGGCTGCTGCTTCTGCAATATTTGATAATTAGAAATCCATAATAAATGATGGGTTGCATGAGATATGTTCGTGGTGCTACAACAGCATATATTAACTCCCCCAATTTGATGATATGGTTTTCTTTCCTTTTTCCTTGCAGTTCTGTGGTATACTTGTATTATGTTTATGATGGTGACTTAAAGAAAGTTTTACTAACCTGCTTTTAGTACTTGACTTAGTACTGTAACTTATCTTGTTGGTTGTTGATGCTTTTGCAGCCACTGGATACACATGCTGAAGTGTCATCTGATTTGCATGTGGCGCTTGCAAATAAGATCAGCCCTCCTTGTTACTTTTATTATAATGGGTTCTGCAACAAAGGTGACAGTTGTACCTATTCTCATGGATCTGACTGTGGTAGACGTGATGCAATTTGTTCAAAACAAACATTGAAAGTAAACAATGCTCCATCCTTGGAGATGAAGGCATCCACTGGGGATGGACCTGATGCCAATTTATTTTCGTATAAAGAATCTAAAATGACAAAAGTGACACTGTCAGAATGGAAGATTACTGGTGGAGATGATTCTGCACCAGCACCACCACTAGTGGAACATCACAACTTGTCAGGAACTTCCCCAGCAGGAGGGAATTTGAGTTGTCTATACAAGGAAGATGTAAAGACTACATTGATTCAAGATGGTGTACAGCTGAATCACTCTCCTCAGGTTTCCATGTCTGATTGTAAAGAAGATGCTGAGACTGGGTCTGAATATCCACTTACTGCAGTAGGTCTTTCTCAAAGCAGGTTACATAGGTACCCCGCTCATGGTTCACAGGGACAAGTGGAAGACCATTCTGTGAGAGAGGGATACTGGGAATCAGATGTCCCGGAGAATGGTGAATCCAAAAGCTTGGCCGTCCAGGGTAATCAAAAGGGTTTCTGGGAACTTGATCCACAGTATAGGCATTTTGATAGCCATGTCTATGAATATGATTCGGATATTTTGGCTGAGCATGAGCCCATGTACTCTGATGCAGAATGTGAATATGAAACTTATGATTCTGACGATGACTCGCATTTTGACCGTAGTTCTAATGATGTTCGAAGTTTATCTGTTCGGTTTAGGGAGAATGTCTCAGATATTATGTTCTTACAAGAAAGAGAGTTGCTGCATATGGAACTCACACATGATGACCACCATGATTTGGATCTCTGTAGGCCCCTTAGGAGAAATAATACAATTGATTCATTTTCCTGTTTACCAAGAAGGCATGGCTCATTTCATCTGAATGTTCATAGACAGGAAAGGCTTGTTCTGGGTCGGAGGATGCATGGAAGATTAGCATTAGTGGAGAAGAATGCCATCGAATCATTCCAAGACAAGGAAAAGTTTCTTGATGGCTTTAGAAGGCATGGTTGGCTCAGGCACAGAGAAATGGAAAAGTTTAGGTTACACTCTAAGGATAGAAGGCTGCCTAAACGTTGGTCTCATACAACGAAAGCTTCAAGAAAACCACTTTCAAGGTGGCGGCAATCTGCTGTGGACTCTGCTTCTTTTACCAGTCCCAAGACTCTTGCCCAGATCAAGGAAGATAAGAGGAGAGCTAAAGAGATTCGGCTTCAGTCAGGTGGGTGTTTTAATAAAAACTCGGCGGCAGATTTCCAGGGGCCTAAACCTCTGAGGGAACTTCTGAAGGACAAAGGAAATGCCAATTCATAGATGTAACATAGAAATAATTGTCATTTTGGAAAAGAAAAACGTAAGAAATAATCACTTGATGGAACAAGATGAACATCTTGAGGTGTCTCTTAGTATGCCAGGCATGATTCCTACTATTCTTTTTATCCTTTATATGGTTTTCTTTCATAATAAACTGGAACTAGAAGAGTGACGATATTGCACTGGTTGTTCTAGATGTTCTGTGCATTGGTGTGATTCTGAGGTTGCTTTGGAAGATGAATGAGAGAACCCTTTTACTTTTTTTTGGTAGGTGAAAAGGTGGGAAAATGGTCTTTAGGTGAAGCATTCAGCAGTTCAACCCGGTTATCTACCAGGTCTTGCATGCAGCGCTTATCAGGAATTGCTCATTTGCTATAAAGTGTCTCTTCTCTTTTTAGAATTTGCCTCTAGGTAACAAACATCTATCGAGCTCACTCGTTTTGACGGGGTATATACCGGTGTTCAACTTCCTTTGATGGCCATATTACTTTGCCAGTATACATGTGCTAGTTCAAATGAGAATTTTACTGTGAGGGATTGTTCAGTGAATCGTCCAACTTAGATATCCTCGTGAACATCTGAAGGGCCTCTGTGAGAAGGATAAATTTTACAACAAAACCTTATTTTTAGATTAGTAAATCTTTAATAGATCGATGCAAGATTGATGGTTTCTCTCTGTCTATCTCCAGACGTCATTAGTGCTAAATTCTCGCTCGAATTGATCGGGTCAAATCTAAGGAATGTCAAATTTTCCCATTGGTATATTCTGCTACTGTGCTTGCTTAAGTCAGAACAGTCAGTCCGTGTTCCAAAGAGAAAAGGCTAGAGGACCGTTCAAATGCTTTGTCCGGATGCGAACTACGAAGTAGATAATATACAGAATATTTCCATTGTGATCTCAGCCAGTGATGTGACTGGCAACAAGACCTGACAAAGCTCTTAGTTCTCGTTTTCAGCTTCAAGACTAGTAAAATAGCGAGCGGAAATTATCTAAAACGTTTTAAATTTATCTTATAGTGGCCAATTTAGTCTTAAATTTTATGACAACTTGTTAATTTAATTCTAAATTTTTCAATTTTATCAATTTAGGAGAGAGAAGCTTTTGAGCTGTGATTTTGATCGGAAACAACATGAGGTATGAATCATGCCACATGTCTTGAATTTTGCTATCAGATGACGGAGTTTGTTTATAGACAGGACTCCATCTCCAACAAGCTAGCTAGTCATTATGTATCAGTATATTATCTTAAAGATTATTCAAATTGTGTCTTAAGTCAATGTATCTTAATACAAGCGATAAACTTTAGATGATTTCATACTTGCTAATTAGTAGTTGTCACTTTGTACCCTCATCAAATGTAAAAGAATCAGTTGATTTCGTCAGCAACATAGTCATATTAAAGGAGAATAAAAATCCCTCTTTCCTAAATAATTATTTAATTTCATAAAATGAAAAATGATCTGTGATGATACTTAAACCGTCGAAAACTCCGAAAAAATACATAAATAAATAAATAAGCTTGTCCAACCCGTAAAAGGAAAGGAATGGTTTTGATGGCGCAATCCTAAACTTTTTTTCAAGCATATTTTTATTAATGTATTGTCAACTGGGATGAAAGACCATCATTAAATACGGGGATTGGTCAATAAGACAAAGTCTCAAATTTTGATTTCTTGCTACAAGGTAGTTTCCATTCTTTATTGCCTTCCCTATATTCTTCACTTGTCATTTTGGGTTTGTCACCTGCATGTTTTCACTGCAAGAAAAATCCAAACCACCATAATTTGACCCCAAATCCTCTCCCTAACGAATACTCTGAACCTCATACATCCCCACCACATACACGGAGAGAGAGAGAGAGAGAAAGATGGCTGGTTTGCAAAGGTCTGCAAAATCATTCAGGAGACAAGGATCATCGGGTCTGGTGTGGGATGACAAGTTCTTGTCAGAAGACCCCTTGAATCAAACGAAGCCTAACCATCAACAGGTCAACCGGAAAGCCGACCGCCACAGAGAGCTACGGCCATCCCAGAGCACCGGGTCGATTGATGCTGCGGTGCAGCACAGCCGATCCACCAGCAGACAGCCCTGCTGCACTGTCGAGGTCGAGTCCCCACCGCTGGACCCACCTTCTCCGAGAGTCTCCAGCTGTGGACTTTGCGGCATCTTTGGCAAGCCATCCACTGCCCCTCAGTCAAACTCGAGAAACAAGAAGCGCAAATCATAGAATTACCATGCACGGGGTCTGAACCCTATGTAAGTGAGCATTTCTTGCATCTCCACATCAGGAGTCCTTGTTAAGAGTGTGCGTAAGTTCCTTAGGACATGACCTTGAGGCGTCCAGAGGAAAGCATGAGGCTCTGTGACACGCAAAGACACGAGAAATGTCTAGGTTTTGCTCTCGGACCGGCTGTATATATTTCTGTATTGCTGTTTTCATTACGCTTCAACTACCATCCCGAGTTCCCCGAGCTGGAGGTGTTCTTTGTCTGTCTATCGTGTACACGCTGGTGAAATCTTCCTAACGTTTTTTCATACCTATATTGATCATAACGGATCTTGTCGAACCGTCTATAAGGAGTATGCAATTCGGGAAAAGAATTCAAAAAATCTTGATAAAATCGAACTTAAAGAATATCGTCATACATAAATAAAGACATCATAGTTACTAGAGCAGTCTTTTTTGCATGACATATTAGTTCTCGGTCTCCCTTCTAATCGGCAAGTACTTTGAGAATTTGAGGATGATTTATTGAAATTTGTAGTTAGTGTTCTGCAATCTATTGGTACTTATGGACAAGCATGAATACTTGAATCAAGCTCCAAAATGAGTTTAAGGGTTCGTTTGTTTCAAGCTCCAAAATGAGTTTAAGGGTTCGTTTGTTTCGGGAAAAATTCAATGATAAAAGCAAGTGTCTTTCAAGAAAATATATTTCAAGAATACAATTAATTTTCCCTTATTTTGTGATATATGATTGAAAATGTTTTCTGATATTTAAATCTCATTGGAAAATGATTTCAGTTCCATGGTTTTATTTTAGACTAAAAAAATTCGATTTTTTTAATGATTTTTTTTTTATTTCTAAAAAAACGAATTTTTAGTTTTTTTTTTTAATTTTCTCTTTTTATGTTTTCTTTTCTTTTTAAGAAATTCTAATTTTTAATTATTTATTAATTTTATTTTTTTTCTTTCCTTTCCTTTTCTTCTTCCCCTCCTCAACCACGACCGGCCAACGACAGCCACAGACAATCTCTCGTAAGCCTCAAGTGAGCTTAACCTCGCCGAGATCAAGCAAGCTGCAAGCCCACTAGCCTCGACTAAGTGCAAGGTCACCTAGATCTGGCGAGCCTTGCACTCAGCAGCCTCGGTTAGCTTGAGCTTGTCTAGATTGGTTAAGCCTTGAGCTCGTCAACTTGCATCATGGCCGATCAGTGAGTTGCCAACCATTGTCGAAACACGTGGCTAGCGTAGGAAGAAGGAGAAAGGAAAATGAAAGAAATGTTTTCTACAAGACAAAGGGATCCTAAGTTTATTTTGAATAGGAAGATATTCTGTTTCATGTCCCGCAAAAATCTATAACACTTGTTAGTCCATGCATAGGATGTGTTAGATGTACATATTTGAGATCAAGTTAAGTGTAATGTTATTTATTTTTGTGATCCCACATTTCCGGACCCACATTTTCTCTTTAAAGTAGCGGTTATTCGACATGTAGTTTTTCCACATTCCATACCTTTTCGTGACAACCGTCCATTTGGTAACCGTCTTGATGGGAGACGGTATATATAAAAGGAATTATCGTTCATTTCCGATGGGCAATCAAAAGGTCTAACTCAAACCCTCTCTTTTTGGAATACACCATCAATATATGTGAGGGAATTTGGTTAGTAGCGTGTGCCCAATTTTTCTTTGAATTTTCAAGATTTTCCAACGAATGTGAATACGAACAATGGCTGGAGGTTTGTCTATAATCGATCCCGGTTTCCGCATTTGATTTTTATGTCTTACATATAGTATTATAGCGTGTTTAAGGCCTATGCCTTGTTTTTGTCAAATTTTTGGCGTATTTTCGGGCATTTTTGAAGATGAATAGTAATTCGAAATTTTAAAGCCAAGAAAGAAACTCGCCGATTCCAGGCAAAATTCGACGACCCACCTCTTGAATTTGCACCCGTACGGTCGCACCGCCATGAGGAACATTAGCCATGAGTTATTTCGGCATATTGGTGTTCGTCGAAGGCTAATCGGGCGGCATAAGTCATGGTGGTTGAGGATTTGCGTTTTTGGAAAATTTCATTTGATTTGGGGCTAATTTCTTGCTCATTTTCACTGAAACTTGGATCCATGTGGTCGTGCAGCATGTTCTCCAAAACTTATTATTTATTTGTGTCTTAGATGGGCTGCCGGAGAAGAAACGGCCGGTGAAATTGTGGTGGAACGGCAAAAAATGGTGAAGAATAGCGTTTTGGGTGCGAGGAAGAAGGCGCATGGGCCTCACGGGTGTGCCAATTGTTGGCACGTGGGGACCACGCGTGCGGAACTGCCCGCGACAGTTGCCAAGTGCATGGCACGCGCTTGCGCGTTGGACGCACGCATGTGGGCATGCGTCCGCGGCCGATGCAGGCGTGTGCTCGGCACACGCTTGACATTCCACGGCATTGTTTTTACTCTTTTGCCCCTATGCCATTTTTAAAATTCCCGTTTTGCCCTTCCTGCAATTTTACAATCCTGCCCTTGGCCAATTTATTTACTGTTTTGCCCCTTTGGTACATTTATTTATTATTTTGTCATTTCATGCATTTTATGAATATTTTGTGCATGAAATTAAATGTCCAATGATCCATATATTTAATTAATTAGAGAGTAGCCACATCATCTTTAATTAATTAAATTATATATTAATAGCCTTTGGATCATATTTAGTAATGGACATTGATTGTAATTAATTATATTAATATGATTAATTATAATGAAATATCATATTATTTTTCTTAATTTATCCACAGTGATTAAGAAAATGTATATAATATGGTAGTTTCCTCGTGATGTAATTATGAATCTATTTAAATTAAAAACTTAGCCCACATGCAGTTTTTATGTTATGTGATTCATAATCGTGACGTGTTTACATTGGTAAACATGATTTATGTATCTTTTGCCTCAAATTTTGTGACATAAGCATGATTTTTAATATGCAGTTTTGCAACCAGTGAATTATTCTGAATTTAAGTGTGATGTTCTCATACTGAATGGTGAGAACTATAAAGTTTGGAAGGAGTTAGCTCTTCTTCAATTGGGGTGGATGGACATTGACTATGCTATAAGGAAAGACGAACCACCTGCTCCTACTGATTCCAGCACTACAGCTGAGATAACCCTTTATAACCAATGGGAGCGGTCCAACTGCGTTAATGCGATGTTTATAATGGCTAAAATATCTCCTAGTATTTGTGGTTTGGTTACTCAACATAGCAATGCTAAGGCTTTATTGAAGGCCATAGATGCACAGTTTGAGAGTTCTAAGAAGGCGCATGCCATGACCTTGATTATGAAGTTTTCATCGTTGAAGCTCACTAGTGTTAGAGGTATGCATGAGCACATCATGCAAATGAGGGATATTGCGGTTCAGCTTAAGAACCTTGAGGTTAAAATATATTAATCCTTTTTTATGTACTATATTCTGAACACTCTCCCGCAACAATATGCACCTTTCAAGATCTCTTACAACACACATAAGAATAAATGGTCAATTAATGAACTCATGACCATGTGTGTTTAAAAGGAAGAAAGACTGATTATGGAATTGGAAGAAAGTGCTCATTTGGCAACACAAGGAAAGAATAAGGGCCATGTCAAGTATAAAGGAAAAGGTAAAATACCTCCCCAAGCTGACATTAAGAAAGAATCCAAATATTTATTTTGTAAAAGGAAGGGGCATATAAGGAAGGATTGCGTCAGATTTAAGGCTTGGCTTGAGAAGAAAGGTAATCCAACCTCTTGTGTTTGTTATGAATCTAATATGGCTGATGTAAGTTACAACACTTGGTGGATTGATTCTGGATCTACAATCCACATTTCGAATTTCTTATAGGGTTTTCAAAACCACAGGAAGCCAGTGGGAAGTGAACAAAGCATCTATTCAGGAAACAAGATGTGTTCGCATGTAGAAGCTATTGGGACAGATAGACTAGTTTTCAATAGTGGCTTTGTTTTGAATTTGGAAAAGACCTTTTATGTTCCTAGTTTCTCTAGAAACTTAATTTCAGTTTCAAGACTTGTACCTTTGGGTTACTCTTTTAACTTTTCAGATTCAAACTTCAGTTTGTCGTTTAAATATGAAATTGTTGGGAGTGGTATTTTGTCTGAAGGTCTTTTTCGAATTAATTTACAAGACAATGCCTATTATGATGCGATGCATGTTCATGATAATGTTGGTATGAAACGATGTGTTGTGAAAAAACATTCATCTATGTTGTGGCACCGGAGATTGTGACATATCTCCATAGAAAGAATTAAGCGATTGGTAAATGATGGAGTACTCAGTACTTTAGATTTTACTGATTGTGATACTTGTGTGGACTACATAAAGGGAAAGCAGACTAACAAGACAAAGAAAGGTGCCAAGAGGAGTACAAAAATATTAGAAATCATACATACAGATATTTGTAATCCGGATATGGACTCGTGTGGTCAGAAATACTTCATCTCTTTTATAGATGATTACCCACGTTACATGTATCTCTACTTGCTTCATAATAAGCATGAAGCATTAGATGCCTTTAAGGTATTTAAGGCGGAAGTAGAGAAACAATGCGGTAAACAAATTAAGATCGTGAGATCAGTTATAGGTGAAGAATTCTATAGTAGATAAACTGAAGATGTACAAGCACCTGGTCCATTTGCAAAGTTTCTTCAAGAGCATGGGATAGTTGCCCAATATACTATGTCTGGTTCTCTGGACCAAAACGATGTAGCGGAAAGAAGAAATCGAAATTTATTGAACATGGTGCATAGTATGCTTAGTGGCTCCAAACTTCCTTAGTCCTTGTGGACTGAAGCACTTAAGACGGTAGTGTACTTATTAAACCAAGTTTCGACCAAGGCTGTCCCAAAGACACATTTTAAGTTATTTAAAGATTGGAAACCGATTTTGCAACATGTACGCATTTGGGGATGCCCGTCTAAAGTGAGAGTTTACAATCCACAAGAAAAGAAGTTTGACCCAAGGACCATAAGTGGGTATTTCATTGGATATGTCGAAAGGTCCAAGGGATACAAGTTTTATTATCCATCTCACACTACTAGGATTGTGGAATCAAGAAATGCTAAATTTCTTGAAAATGACTTGATTAGTGGGAGCGATCGATTAAGGGACCATATTTCTAAGAAATATCATTCAGATACTCAACCTTCCACCTCAAGTTTAAGGTTGGTTGTTGCTCAAAATACCCATTCAGTTCAACCGGCTATTGAACAACCAATCGGTGATGTTCCACAACCTACTGATATTGATCTAGTAGATCCAATTGTTCAGCAACTATCAGAAACTGTTGAACAACCAGTTGAACAACATGCTCATCAAGAGAATGTTGATGCAACATTGAGAAGATCTACTAGAATAAGGAAATCGGCTCTTCCTAGTGATTATATTGTGTATTTACAAGAGTCTGACTACAATATTGGAGCTAAGAATGATCCTGAAACGTTTTCACAAGCCATGGATAGTGATAAATCCAATTTGTGGTACAATACCATGAAGGAAGATATGAGTTCTATGGCATCTAACGAAGTCTGGGATTTGGTTGAGTTACCTGATGGTGCGAAGGTCATTGGTTGTAAATGGGTCTTCAAAACCAATAAAGATTCATTGGGTAACATTGAAAGATATAAAACTAGACTTATCGCCAAATGATTCACTCAAAAGGAAGAAATCGATTACACGGAGACTTTTTCTCATGTATCTAAGAAAGATTCTCTTTGCATTGTTTTGGTATTGGTTGCCCATTTTGATATGAAATTACATAAGATGGATGTGAAAACGGAGTTCCTCAATGGAGAACTAGAGGAGGAGGTTTACATGAAACAACCTGAAGGATTCTCCTCTAGTAAATGTGAGCATTTGGTGTGCAAGCTTAAGAAATCTATATATGGCTTAAAACAAGCATCTCGTTAATGGTACTTAAGGTTCCATGATGTCATCTCTTCATTCGGTTTTGTAGAGAATGTCATGAATCAATGTATATACCAAAAGGTCAGTGGGAGCAAAATTTGTTTCCTTGTGCAATATATGGATAATATTCTACTTGCAACCAATGATAACGGGTTGCTATATAAGGTGAAACAATTTCTCTCTAAGAGTTTTGATATGAAGGATATGGGTGAGGCATCTTATGTCGTTGGCATTAAGATTCATAGAGATAGACCTCGAGGAATTTTAGGACTATTTCAAGCAACCTATATCGATAAGGTCTTAGAGAGATTTCGGATGAAAGATTGTTTACCAAGTATAGCACCCATTGTGAGGGTGACAGATTCAATTTGAACTAATGCTCGAAGAACAATCTAGAAAGGGAACAAATGAATAACATTCCATATGATTCTGCTGTTGGAAGCTTGATGTATGCACAGGTTTGCACTCAACCTAACATTGTTTTTGCTGTGGGAATGTTAGGAAGATATTAGAGTAATCTAGGTATAGACCACTGGAGAGCTGCAAAGAAAGTGATGAGATACATTCAAGGTACCAAAGGCTACATGCTTATGTATAGACGGATTGACAACTTGGAAGTAGTCGATTATTCGGATGCGGACTTCGCGGGCTACATTGATTCACGAAAATCAATATCTGGATATATTTTTATGTTAGCTGGCAGAGCTGTGTCATGGAGAAGTGCGAAGCAGACTTTGACTGCTACTTCCACTATGGAGGCTGAGTTCGTTTCTTGTTTTGAGGCTACCTCACATGGTGTATAGTTGAAGAGCTTCATTACTAGGCTTAGAATTGTTTGTTCTATTTCTAGGCCATTAAGAATATATTGTGACAATTCAGTTGTGGTTTTTATGGCTAAAAATGCCAAAAGTGGCAGTCGAAGTAAACATATCGATATCAAGTATTTAGCCATAAGGGAATGTGATAAGGAGAATAAAATGGTCATAGAATATGTTAGCACAGAATTGATGATAGATGATCCTTTAACTAAAGGCATGCCACCGATGAAGTATAAGGATCATATAACTAGTATGGGAATAAGTCCCATAGTGTGATTTGTCGTCATATGGGCGATTTCTGCTGTATGAAGCTCTTATTCTGTTCTAATGTTGATTCTCAATTTTAGTGTACACATTTTATTATTTATGAGAATAACATTTATCCTTGGTTCTGGAATAAACATGGGATTTATTCATTAAGATGTGCTGTCACATATAGGCTAACATTAATTAAATAAGATGCATTGTAATACATGGAAGGCATTACTCACTCTTAGAGGACATGTTGCCATGATCCATGTGTTTTGTTTCTTTTCTTGAAGCATAAATTTTTTCATGGAATTTGTTGGATAATCTGTATGATGAAAATGATGGGATCAAGTGGGAGAATGTTATTTATTTTTGTAATCCCACATTTTCGGACTCACATTTTCTCTTTAAAGTGGCGGTTATTTGACATGTAGTTTTTTCACATTCCGTACATTTTCGTGACAACTGCCCATTTAGTAACTGTCTTGATGGGAGACAGTATATATAAAAGGAACGATCGTTCATTTCTGATGGGCAATTACAATGTCTAACTCAAACCCTCTCTTTTTGGAATACACCATCAGTATATGTGAGGGAATTTGGGTTAGTAGCGTGTGCCCAATTTTTCTTTGAATTTTCAGGATTTTCCGATGAACATGAATACAAACAATGGCTGGAGGTTTCTCTATAATCGATCATGGTTTCCGCATTTGATTTTTATGTCTTACATAGTTTAGATCAATTGTAATCAAACCTGATTGCCTCTCACCCTATATATAAGGGAAGGCTTGTACCCTTCGCTTAGTAACGTGAATATACTACACTTTCCTCTATTTCCTCTAGTGAACTAAGAATTCCTGTGCTGGAAAGAATAGGCAAATACCTAGGCATTCCTTCTTATCGGGGGCGTTCGAAAGGAGAGATGTTTGCTTGGCTATTGGGTAGAGTGACTTCGAAAATGGAAGGCTGGAAGGAGAATCTAATCTCTAAGGGTGGTAAGGAGGTCCTAATCGAGACTGTTGTGCAAGCCATTCCCCAGTATGCAATGTCTGTTTTTAAAATTCCTATATCCATCTGCAAATTTATTGAGAAAAAGATTGTCCGATTCTGGTGGCAGAATGATTGTCGGAAAGCAGGAATTCATTAGAAACAATGGGATGTTTTAAAAAGCACAAAGGCATCGGGAGGATTGGGTTTTTGAGACCTTGTGGCTTTCAACAAGGCCATGCTTGGAAAACAAGCATGGCAACTAGTCCAACAGCCTTCCTCACTGTGGAGTAAACTGTTCAAGGCCATTTATTTTCCTTCATAAGACTTTCGTTATGCCCATAGAGGTGTCCACCCTTCATGGGGTTGGCAGAGCCTTCTGTCAGGAAGGGATGTTATACTACCTAATCTTCTGTGGTTGGTTGGCGACGGATCAAATATCAAAATCCGTGAGGATAGGTGGCTTCCTAGGGGAATTCTTAGCGGTCCCGCTCAAAGAGAAGAACCAAAATTGGTGGCTGATCTACTAGTACAGAATTCAAACAACTGGAATGTCGCTACTCTGAATAAATTTTATGATGAACAAGCAACAGAAGAGATTCTCAGAATTCCAGTGCAAGCTAACTTTACTGTAGACAAATTGGTATGGACAGCAACAGCCAACGGACAGTACACAGTTAGAAGCGGTTATCGCTTAATCAGGAAAGCAAACACAAGCAAACTCACGCAGCAAGCTTCATTCTCCTACCAACGGCCTCCACAACTTTGGAAGAGCATATGGAAGCTTAAACTAGCACCAAAGGTCAGGGGTTTTTTTTTTTTTGGACTATTTGTCACAATGCATTGCCCACGAAAGAAAATCTATTTCGACGCCAAATTAGTACTAATCCCATATGTCCTATATGCCTAACTCAACAACCTAAGTCGATTGAACACCTCCTTCTGTTCTACCCTTGGACCAACTCAATATGGTCACACCCTAACATAGGCATCTAGATTAACGCCACAGCTGTTCAACGCATAGTATGGATAGCAAATTTTATAATGCAAAAGAGAACAACACCTGATCTGGAGATGGTTGTAGCAGTTTTCTGGCAGGTCTGAAAGGCCCGAAACAGGGCCATCTTCTCCCAACAGCAACCGGATCCGAACTTTGTAGTCCAAGCTGCACTCGCCCAGGTTAAATCTGCTTAGAACTGCGCTCTGCATCCGACGAGAACAGGGAAGAACCGCGAAAACCTTGGCCATTTATGGAAATCCCCCAATCCGGGCACTCTGAAAATCAATATTGATGGGGCTTATACTTCAGGTCATACAGAGGGATCTATCGCTTTTATTTGCAGGGATCACTCTGGACATTTGAAAGAAGGCTTTACCAGTACTGTGCAGGTGTCATCGTCACTGCAGACAAAATCTCAGGCACTGATCGTTGCTTTACGCACCTTTTGCAGCAAGGAAAGATTGACACACCTCTGGTGATTGAATCGGACAGTCTACTCTTGGTAGATTCCATAAACAGCCAGCAAGAACCCCCATAGGAGATCCACCCTCTTGTCCATGAAGCCGTCGCTCTGTGTCGTCTTTTTCCCATCCTGCATATTAAGTTTTGTAAGAGGGAAGCCAACTCCGCAGCTAACTAGACCGCAAGATCCCACAGCAAGGGTTCCCTTCCCCCGTCTTGGGCCAAATCCCCTCCCCCTCCTCTCCTAGACCTGCTTCTTTCGGACGCTATCGCAGCGGAATGTAATTTGCCCCTCTATCAATAATATTTCCTTTCTGACCAAAAAAAAAAAACTGGACGAAACCCAAATAATTTACCAATAATTATACAGAGAAATCAAGATGTAGTCGAGAGAGAATTCTACCATTCTCATGGATGACAGAGTTGAAGACACTCGATTGGAAAACCTACCAAATGATAATTCAGCAATTAGTGCACATTATTTAGTAATTATCGTCTTCTTCTTAGTCCGAATGGTCATTAAGTATGCTAATTAAAAATTAATCAACAAGAAAGCAGGAGGCGATGCTGCCAACCTAAACAGTCGACAAGAACCCGAGAAAGGTCCAAAAACGAAGCATTTGGTGCAGTCGACATTGCAATTATTTGGTGTCTGTCTTTTATGTACGAGTCGTTTTCGCGACATCAACCTCCGCTCCTAATTTGTATTAATCTAATCCATCAGCTTTTTGATAGCTCAAGCTGTACTTGGTTGATTTCCTTGCCGTCCAAATTGTCGTGCTACTCTTTAATGCTTTGCTTTTATTAAGTTAATCAATGATAAAAGAACGCGTTGGAGCGCGGACTGATGCACTGTATTAACGCACCATGGATGTATACATTCTGTCGTAATTCCAGAACAAGAAGCGTCGTAGCAACAAGGAATCGAAAGGTTTTCGACCAGCCATTGAGATTGGACTATTTGGGATTCAATGAAATGCTTAGGCCAAGCGTGCCATTTATCTCGTGATTATGGTGCTAAATCCAGGTCGCTCACTAATCGGTCCCCTTAGTCATCTATCTTAGATGGAGTCATCATAACATGTCTGTAAGATTCTTAGATTGCATGACCTATGGAATTTAGCATTAGTGGGCTTTAACAATTAAGTGTACGTTTAATTCATACTTAAACAATAGAGATCATTGGAATTTTTGCGGTAAATTTGGTCTACTGTACACAGCTTCACAATCTCACCACCCTATTCGTTTGGTTCATGCAAGGCCCAAGCTCGCATCATGGGATCAGAGGGAGCAAAACCGATAAGTCACGTAAATAATGGTCGGCAAATTCATATAAGAGAACATGCCACAAAAAAAATCATGTAATAGACAAAAGTTGATAACTTTAAAATAACCAAATAAATGTTGGCAAATAATTCAAACTGAAGTTGGTAACCCAAAGTTAGATGTATTCTAGTTAGAGAAAATTTGATAAGTCGCTCAAATAAAAATTGATAAATTCAAACAAAAATTGGTAAATTTAAGGAGGTGGTAAGATAAACAAATGAAAGTTGGTAAAAGATAAAGAAAAAAGTTGGTAATTTGCTTATTATAGAAAAGAGTTTAGTAATTTCATAAAAGTATCTAAAGTATATAAGAAGTTACAGGGAAATCAAGTGATTAGTAATTTCTCACCAACATTATTTTAATATTTGCCAACGCTTTTAGAAATTTACCGATACTTCGAATGGAAAAGTAACATCATCCCATTGATTTATTTATTTATTTTATGTCCTCATCCCAAGTGATTGTGCGGAGTAAGTTTTGAACTAAGAGAATTCAACTTCTTGACCCTGTTTGATAACGTTTTTTTTGTTTTTCAGATATTCTATTTTTTGATTCTGCAGAACAGAAAAATAATAGAAATCCATTTGGTAGCATTGGCTGATTTTTTTTTTCTACAAATTAGTGGTCACAGAGTAGATTTGAAATTAAAACAAGAAATGGAAAAAACTTGCTTCTTTTTTTCCCATGAACAATTTCTGCAACTGGTCATTTTCATTTTTATGCTTTTCTTTCTTTCTTTTCTTCTTTTTCCTCCTCTAGCTAGTTGCTGGGCCTCAGCAATAGAAACAAGGTCTGACGACCTCGCTATCCTCGAGGGGCTTGGCCTCGCTGTGGTTAGGCAAAGCCAACCTTACAATGGCTAGGCAAGGCCTCACCCAGCCATGAGAGGTTGTCGGCTCTTGTCTCTAGCCAGTCATTGGCCATCATCAAAGCCTGGCGACCAACTAGAGGAGGAAGAAGAATGAAAGTAAAAAAAGAATAAGAAATTAAAAAAAGAAAAAAAAAACTCAGAATTTTCTTTTTTAAAAAGAAGAAATTTTACATCACAAAAAAATTTGAGAATTGTATCAAATGCCTTCTTGTTCTTTTTTATTCTAGGAATAGAAATTTTGTGTAATTAATAATCATGTTCTAATGCTAAAAAACTCGGTCTAGTAAATAAAAATGGAAAAACTATTTCTAAATATAAATTATTTTCAAAAGGAGAATTGTTATCAAACACATCCTTAAAGTGTAAAATTTTAATCTTTTCACCTACTTTCGAGAAGCCATTGCATTATAATATTGCATTGGGAAAATAACACAAATAGTCCCTAAACTTTCGCTCAATGTGCTATGTAATCCCTCAAATTTTAATTTATCTAATGAGGTTTTTAAACTTTTAATTTGTTCAATATAGTCTCTAAATTTTTTTTATATATGTTTAACTTAGCCCTTGAACAACATAAAAATATTCAATATTGTCCCTGAACTTGAATTAATAAGACAATATTGAAGATTGTCTTATAGTTTATGGACTAAATTGAATATGACTCTACATCTAGAGATCGCATTGAAGAAATTAAACCTTCAAGAATCACATTGCACATTAAGCTAAATTTCAAAAACTACATTAAATAAATTAAAAGTCCATGATTCATATTATACATTACATCAAAGTTTAGAGATCATTTGTGCCATTATCCTTAATTGCATTTGAGATGTCAAATAAACTTTCAGGGAATGAGAGGCGTTTTTCTTCTAAGAGAATTTGAACACCATCCTTGTCTTTGAAAATCAACCATTCATGCTTTGTATACGAGGAAAAAGGAATGCATTAATCGTCGGACTCGAGTCCGAAAGCAACAAAAAAGTTCAGAACCAAAAGAATGCATACACATATAAATGAACGAATTGATCCTACAAAATAACATACAAAATAACAACTTCTGATTTCTCCATCTTGCTTCTTCTACACTATCATGCATGAAAATCGCAGCCCATTTCATTTCATATGGTGTCGAACACAGCTTGATTGTATCGTCGCTCTTGCTCCACGTTATTGCCGTTCACTAGCGAGCACCCTCGAATGGCATCTCCATCGTCGTCGAGTGCAACCACCGGGATGTTCTCACAGTTGCAGACCTCGATCATCAAGCCATCAGGGTCGTGGAAGAAGAGCTGATCGACGGCGATGCCGCCTTCCACCACTCGGCCATTCACGTACTCTATCTTCATCTCCCTCAGCTTCTTCTCCACCGTTTCCATGCTTTCGCACTGCTAATGAAATGCATCGGTGAGAATTTGGCTATATCGACATTGCTGTCTCATTTTCAGTTGCTGAAAGCTTTGGATATAAACATAGTGATATCGCAAATGTCATGAAATGTACATTTTCATAGGTATTATCCATGCTTTGAACAAGCTAGATAACCAGCGATGTCTGCGATACTCCAAATTCAAAGGGAAAGAGATAGATGACCTGGAAAGAAATGTGCCTGTCTTTGGGATTAATTTGACCGACTTCCGGCAGTCCATCCAAGTCCTCGGATTTGATCAGATGAATGCCGATCCCATAGTTGAATAGCCTGCATTTGCAAGGTGAAAAGGAGAAGAAAAATATCAGTTATCATATCCTAAATTCTGTCAAGACAACAACATTTTTACAAAAAAAATAAAAATGCAGCGATTGCTCCACTTCTCATTCAGCCCTTGTTTCAAAAGACAACGCAACTGCGTTCTTATCACATCAATAGCACGATACATACCAAGCACCGTCAAAGTCGAACGAACTAGGCCTTCGAATGGGAACAAAACCGAGGACATTGCAATAGAAGTTGATAGACTCTTCGACGGACCGGCACTGCATCGATATGTGATTCAAGCACTTCAAATGCAGAGGGTTCTTCTTGCTGATCCTTTCCTTAGACATCTCTCCCTTCCCCCTCCCTACGACGGCAACAGTGAAAACTCAAAAACTGCGAGAAATCAAAAACCCAAAATGCGAAAAAGCTTCAACAGCTTAATTTCGTGATGAATTTAGGAATGCGGAGAGTTATTGTAAGCTAGAGAGAATATATCAGAGTTCAGGCCAAGGTTGGGGGTATAAATATGGGCGTGGAGATGCAAAACGGAGAAGACAAAAAGTTCACGTGTGCAATTCAAACACCCATGTGGGAATATTATCCACAACACGTAGGTTCCACGTTGGCAGATTTCTGTTGACGGGATTAGGGAGACAGCTTTGTAGCACGATGATTGCATTGTGGACACGAAATATGTTGCTTCAGAATCACTAGTAAGGCGATGCTATTGACAAAATGAATCATGGTCGCAGCTATATTGCACACCAGCTCACAACAACAGGGAGGGACCAATATGCTTCGCAGATGCCTCGCAGGCAGGTTCTTATTCAGCATTCTACGTTGTCAAAGATAATCACGGATTTCTATAGGGTAATTTTCCATGTTAGAAATATGACAATTCCGTTTTAGAAATACTTGACAATTCTGCTGATTCTATATATCTCTAGAGATTGTATGTATATTTCTCTCTTTGACCGTGCATACTTTGGTTGTTATATATTAACTTAAATAATCATCTAATAAAGCCTCCATGTACTATTTTCTATATACCTTGGAGTATGCACAAATTCTTTATTGCTCTCTTCCCTGTTATTATTTTTAACTTACATATATTGTAATATGTCTTGCTCTATCAATCATGCTGTGGATTTTATTTCGTTCCTATGAATGATGTGGTAGACAGTGTTAATCCGCTACAAAAAAACACATCAAACCTCGCATTATTTTTTCCCCTCTATGCGACCCAATTCATTTCCTGCCATATTTTGCAAGAGACCAATTTAATTCTATTGGAAGTCTACGAAAGAACTCCTCAAAATCGTATTGCATACCAAATATGGCGTAGATCTCGCCGTCTTCCTACATGAACAAATAGTTTTGCGCTAGACCCTACGTTTATTATATTATTTCTTAATACGAGGGTTTTCTTCATTGTCCAGCAGAGCGAGTCCCAAAAAGGATGTATGGTTTCTTATGTACAATGCGTAACGTTAGATTGGCAACGAGCTGCATGATGCAGATTCTTCCTAAAAAGGGAGGAATTCCAGGCTGAAAAGCATGGCGAGTCTTGGAAATGCAGCAAGAGTTTGCACCACTTGAGAATGTTTATTATTTTCTCGAAGAAGACATGCAAGCAACGCGGTGGCTTTTCGGTCGTGTTCCGCCGTCTCTCTTAAACGTGTCTATAGCTTGGTCAAAAAGGCACCGATCCACTCCGATCGATGCTAATCAATTGCTGATCTTTAAATGAGTTCCTCCTTCTTTTATAGGGTTTATCCCCTTTTGTCTGGGGGTCTTTGGTCCCCCTAAAATAGAGAATCTAGAGAGCTAGGGTGATTGATTAATCCCTATGATTTTCTATGCAATACTAGGAGGCGCCTGTCCTTTACGAAAGTGAGAACAGATGGAAGTCGTGGTCAAAGTTTGACCAGTGTTGGTAATTTACATCAAATGACCGATAGAAGTCCGACATCAACCTAAGTCCATAAGGTTGCGTGCATTTGCACGATTTTATCCCGGTCGATCTTGTAGGGAAGACCTAACGAATGGGCAGGCTAGACCTATCACTAGTTTAAAAAGAGTTACGAAACAATATATTGTGAACACCATGTGGTAGAAAGTTGGTTTTTGAATTAAGAGAATAACCAAAGATAGATGTAATACTTGAATAGTAGTTTTAAAAACAAAGGTAATTATGTTGCTTGATGAATTGCGGTTGAACGGGAGTTTAAAAATCGGCTAGAAAAAAATGGAGCGGAGACGAGACCATAACCCGATTTGAGTCATCCTGATTGTTCCATTTTTCAAAATGTTACGTGCGATTGAGATTTTGGGGTTCGGAGATTGAAGGGGTAAGGGGGGACTACAAACATTTGGTCTCTGAATTTGCCCCATTTTTCTAGTGTGTGGTTCTCGAACTCATCATCCGTACCCATCAAGTCCTTGAAACTTATAAAACCTTTCCAATTGAATCACTTCCATTTCCGATTCCAACATAGCGAAGCCGACATATCAGCTGACGCCAACCGAGATTACAATTTAGAAAAGACCAATGTTATCTTAGACCATCATAGACCAAACAGCCAAGCACAGTAATTCTAGGAGCGAATGGTAGTGCACCGCCGGGGTGTTGGAATCAAGGGCCGATTCTCATGCGATCCGTGAATCATGCATTGAATATTAGGAGTAAGCATCAGTCTAGGATCAACCCTCGACTGACCTTGGACCAGCCCAACCTTGCTAATCTTGGTCCAATTTCTAAGGGGACTGGGTTGGTCCTTAATTCTCGAACCTTTGGACTCTACACCATGTGGGTTAGTTCTCGGTACTAGGAGTTTAGAGTTGGTCCAACCCGAACCAACCCTATACTTAATATATAAATGATTTTATCTACTCTAAATTCTAGCGCATGCTCCTCTATTCTTTGCACAATTCAGTTTGTTATGTAAATTAAAACGTAGAAAGAAATCCAGTCCTAATTTGACAAGAAAAAAAAAAACTCGCTACTCACATCAGCCTTGCTCGCCCGCCTTGGCCTCGTTTGCCTGCTCGCCTTGTCGCTCGCCTCTATTCACTCGCCTGCCTCGCATGTTCCTTTTTATGATTTGTTGCATTTAACAAATGTAAATTTTTGTTGTTGCCTTATATTATATTTATGTTTGATATGTATTGGTGTTCATAATTTGGGACTAAGGACCAACCTTGTTGAGCTTGGGACTGAGGACTAGACTAACCCTATGAGTTTAGTTCGGTTCTGGGATCAACCCAAGACCAACCAATTATTTATTGTTTCATTTATTATATTATTAAAAGGACAAACATATTATTTCATTTACATATTCATCAACAATGCACTGTGCAGATCGGTCCCTAAATTAAGTGCGGGACCAGCTCAATCCGGACCATGCTCACCCCTATTGAATATCATGCTCTAATTGAACATGTTGCCGATTCAATTGTGCATATCTTTTCTAGAAAAACACTACTGGTAGCCCTTACAAGAGACCCATTTCTCATTTTTTCCCAAGCAACACGACACGAATATTTCCAGACAGAGATCTTGGAAAATGTGTACGGTCTAGAAGAAATAAACAAAAAATAGATATAACGGATCAAGGAGGTCATTTTCCCGTTTCCTCCCTTACATCTTCATCTACAGCTACCGCATGTGATTGACTTTAAAGGGCAAAATAGTAGGTACCGCTGGCAAACTTTATCGTGACAAGTATTTAATGCATTATATATATATATATATATATATATATATATATATATATATATATATATATATATATATATATATGTATGTATGTATGTATATGTGTATATACACGTACAAATGTACATACGTTTGTATGTATGTGTGTATGTATGTAGGTATATGTAGACATCGATATAATGCAAGTTAATTAATAGGGGTCACTCTCATAGGGTCATAATGATTTTTCCTTAGCATGACAACTGCCAGACATACCCATCAAAATACTTTATTTTATATGATAGTCTTCTTAAAGTATCGTCTCTAAGTAGGCCTATTATTATTATCATCCTCATCGGTGGTGTTGTTGCTGCCACAAGGATGGTCTTCTCATCATCGCAATAAAAGGTTTTGGTGCTTTCTCCACAAAAATAGCCGCCCATAGATGCAACTCAGCAAAAATTTATCCATTTGAGGAAATTTTACCTGCCGCATAAATCAGCCTTTACCGGACTTAGAAATCAATTTTTAAAATTTGCTTTGCCCCTTCTTTCAATTTAATTTAATTACTTCCCTCCTGAACTTCTCAGTTTAGCCCAAAAAAAAAAAAATTAGTTCTAAATCTTTTGATGATTTATCAATGTAGTCATTCCAATTAATTATAAGAGAAAGGGATTTATATATGTGCAGTATATATTCATATGTCCAGGCTCAAACTACTAATAAATTACAAGTCCAAACTATAATAAAAGCTTTATGGCGTCTCGGGTTACCGTGCTTTTCTATTGATGGAGAGTATAGTCCTCCCATGTGTTTGTTTATTTGAGTAAACCGATGGAGTTGAGCAAAATTACTAGAGGATAGAAGAACAATTAGCCAAATGTATCGATCTTGATCTTTCTAATTTTATTTGTTTCCCTTCTAAAAATGTGTATATAGGTAGAAATTAAGCATATTTAATCACATAAATGAGGTATCTAATACATGAATTACGTGATAGACAAAAATTTAGATATCCCTTTTTATCGTTAATTATTGTGAACAATTCGTCTCTAATAACCTCAATCTTGAATATAATCTACTCGTCACATTTATTTGTTTGTATAATCAACTCTAAAATTGCAGTCAATAACAGTTGTTGTCGGGTCAATTTCCGATTACCTCATATACATTGGTCTCATGTGCAATCATTTTTCAAATTGTAGAAGTAGAACGAGCGATGAAAATTAGAAGAATCCAAATGAATGAAGACAGGAGGTCACTGCTCGAACGCCGTTCAACGTGGGCGACTTATATTGTGGGACAAAACAAGGAAAAAAATCTCACATTTGACATCCAGCCAAGCCAATGCATGCAAAGACACCCTAAATTTGTCACAACTCACGTAATTTCTGCTTGAAATTTGCTTGATTGGAGCTGAAATTATAATAAATAATTCAATGAATAAATAAGCTGAAAGTTGAGTTATGCTTCTCCACAATTTTGTTGTGAGATTTTTCCAATTCTATTTTCTTGGTCTCTACGCACACGTGCATGAGAATTCTAACTTCATACTTTTCTGCATTGACTTCATACCAGGGAACTTCCCTATCACCAAGATGGAGATTTGAGTGGCGTGCCATTTTTCACCTTATATTTAGAAAATTAATGACCCCACAAACTTATTTTTGTGTGGAGGAACTCCCCCTAATTTCTTATACTCAATCTTGTTATTGGGAAAATTCTAGATATTATAGCATGATATAGTTATATCTAATCCATTAAATGTCGGATGCATTAGGTCAGGATTGAAAATAAAAATTCATATTACTGTAAAAGGGGGGAAAATACTTTTCTACAAATTGTAGCCATTTTCGCTGCCTATTGCTATCGTTGACGATGGCAATCACCATCACTGTGGTCACAACTGTTGATGGTAGAGAGGGTAAGAGACAAGCAAGAAGTGTCACCAATATGGAGGTCATGGTCGCTCGAGGAGATCAAGACATCGTGATAATCACGCAACCTATACGTAGCGGTTGAATGAGAGCAACGACCACGACACTTGTACCAACATCAATGTCGATGGTAGTGCCGATGCTGGACAAACAAGAATTACTCTTGTAAATTACTAGATTCCATGTCCTTACACACACATATATTAAGGAGAAGATAAACATAAAATAAAATAAAAAGGACAAAGTTCGAGAAAGTAGTACGATCACGAGATAATCAAAATCACTTTTTTATTGCAATTGTAAGAAATTATGCTGCTTTTTTCTATTTGTTTGAAGTAATCGATTTTATCTACAACCATTCAAACAACACTATGACGTGAATACGATTTTTTATTCTTTCACAAAAACAAAGAAATTCTTCAGGGAACGTAATCAAACAGCCTCTTAACCTATTTCATAGATTTATTATCTCTGTCCATAGCATATATAACTAAATAAATAAATATATGCGTATAAATAAATATGTGTGTATCAATCTTGTTCGAGTCGGCATCAATAGTGGAATGAATCACGGCTGACCAATTCAATTTCCAAAGATCTCTCCGTTTCTAGAGTAAATGCAGAGCGGCAGCAACTTTTTTTTTTTTTTTTTTTTTGACTGAGGATCCGTCTGAGCTCCTTTACGGGGTCACACCGCCCGACTGTGCCCGGTGGCACCGTTGGACGTCGTCACAAGCTACTATTCGGCCTCAGTACCTCGGGAGAAACTGGCCCAGCAACCCACTGCCGGGCCCTCCCGCTTCAATTGCTACCAACGCAAGGTTTCGAACCCTTGACCTCCATCGAAGGAATGAGAGCTCTCAACCAACTGTGCTACCCACGGGTGGGTAACTTTCTCCTATTTTCCTTTCTTGTTTTCAATTTCTTTTTCCTTTTTCTTTCGTTTTTTGTGCGTGGATTAGAATTGACCGAGTCAGAAAATTAATCATTCAGAACCCATGTCTAGAAAAAAGTCAAAGGACTCGAGGCTCTTCAATCTTTGATCTGTTCGGGTGAAAACTACGATACTGAGAGGAAGGGTGAAAAGAGAGCCAAAAAGAAATGAAGCTTAAGTCACCTCGTAAGCTAATTAAGCAGTCTTCTAATTCCTTTTAATTTAGGATCTGTTTTGTTTGGCAGAGAACTTATTAATGGAGGAAAATGTTTTTCCACGAAAATAATTTTCTTAGTCTTCAATTGTTTGGTGATCTACTTGAAAACGAGACAGAAAAAGCTTTTCAATGTTAAGATCTAACTTTCAAAAATAATTCTCTCCATTGTAACTATATCTTGTTCCTAAAATAAGATGCTAACCTAAAATATTATTGATATATGAGTACAGATTTTTATTTTTTATTATTAAAATAAAGCAACCTAAAAAAAGATGTCAAAAGAGTAGGAAAATATGTGATTGCCAAACCTAATCTCTCACCGCTCATAAAACTTCACAGGAAATATTATCCAAAAAATCTTAAACCTACGTGTAAATATTTTGATAATTTGCAGATTTAGTCATAAACCTTTTGACGATTTACCCATTTAGTCATTTTGACTAATTTTGGCATAAATCACTAATGTGGTGATCTAATCACTAATTGTCGTCCTACGTGACACAGTCAGGTCAGACATGGATAATTTTTACAATTTTTTAAAAAACTTTTAAATTTTTCTTCTTTTTTTTCTTTTCTATTATTTTTCTTTTTTTCCCTTTTTTCCCTCCATGGGCCATTGCTAGTCTCAGGCAATGACCACCCTCGCCTGGGAGAGAGAGTGTTAGACCATTGCCGGTGGCAAATGGAGGTCAAAGGGGGAAAAGAAAAAAGAAGAACAAAGAGAAAAAGAAAAAAAGGAAAAAAAATTAAAAATGTAAAAATTATCCACATCGGCAAGCATGCCACGTAGAATGACTAACGCTGATTAAACCGCCACATCTGGAAAAATTAAATTGATCATCAAAAGGTTTAGGACTAGATCAACAAATCATCAAAAAAGTTCAAACATATTGGCACAATTAAAATGTTTATGACTAAATTATCAAATCATCAAAAGGTTTAAGATTAAATTGGCGTAACTGAAAGATTAAGAAAAATATTTAAATATCCCTTTTCATCGTTAATTATCATGAATAATTTGTCTCTAATAACCTCAATCTTGAATAGATTTACTTGCCACATTTATTTGTTTGTAGGGTCAGCCCAAAAACTGCAGTCATGAACGGTTGTTGTCGGGTCAATTTCGGATTACCTCATATTTATTGGCCTCATGTGCAATTATTTTCCAATAATAGAAGAAGAACGAGCGATGACTGTAAGGAAAATTAGAAGAATCCAAATGAATGGAGACAGGAGGTCAGTGCTTGTGTGCCGTCCAACGTGGGCTACTTACTTTGTGGGACAAAACAAAGAAAAAAATCTCACATTTGACGTGCAGCCAAGCCAATGCATGCAAAGAAACCCTAATTGGTCACAATATCTCACGTAATTTCTGGTTGAAATTTAGTTGATTGCAGCTGAAATTCTAATTAGGTTCCACTTGTTACGGAAAATGAAGGATTTGAAATACATTTTCCTAAAAGTAATTATTTGTATCGTTAGAAATAATAAGTTGATAAAAAATTTCTTCATTTTCAATAATGATTTATATCTAAATATTTTCGAGAATAATGAAAATAATTTTTTCATTTATTTATGTAAGAAAAGGGAATATTTTTAGGAAAATAATTTTTAAATAATTTATTTTTCACAAAACAAACGCGTCATAAATCAATGAATATATATACTAAAAGTTGAATTGCGCTTCTCCATCATTTTGTTGTGAAATAAAGCATTTTTTTCCTTTTTTTTTCTTTCTATTCCGTACCTCGCACGTGCATTAGAATTTTAACTAATAATTTTTCTATATTGACTTACATACCGGGGAACTTCACTATCACGAAGATGGAGACTTGAATGGCTTGCCAATTTTCACCTTATACTTAATAAAAAACTAATGACCCACAAACTTATTTTTGTGTTTTCACTTCATATGTTAAGAGAAGGATTAGGGTAGGATTTGATGAAGCGGGGTAACAACTCCTCCTAATTGCTTATATTCTATCTCGTTTTTGGGAAAATACTGGATATAACAACAAGATATAGTTATATCCAATCCATCAAATGTTGGATGCACCTAGATTGGGAATGAAAGAAAAATTCAAATAAGTTACTTTAAAAGAACAAAAAACTATTTCTATAAATTGTAGCCATCGTCGCTACCTATTGCTATCATTGATGACGGTGACCATTAACATCGTGTTCACGATGGCCAATGCTCGAGAGAGTGAGAAGCAAACGAGAAGTGTTACCACTATGGTGGTGGTCAATCAAGGAGATCAAGACATGCAATAATCACGCAATCACTTGGTACCGGTTGTATGAGGTCACAGCGACGGTGGTGTCAATGCTAGACAAATAGGAATTACTCTTGTGTGTTATAGGGGTGTGCAAAATGGATCGCCCAAACCAAACTGAACCGATTTGGTTCATTTCCCAAGATTATTGATCCGGCTCCTTGTTCCTAAAAGCAAAACCAATGTCCATCCAGTCTAGTTCCCTATTCCAAAGGGGAATCAAACCAAACCAATTATATATAATGTATATTAAATTTTTCTTCAAAAAAATAAAAGTAACAAGTTTTTTTTTTTTTTTTTTTTTTTTTAATTTCTTCATTAACATTTAGCATCAAGTAGTGAAAAAAACAAAAACAAAAAAAAAATAAAAGTGAACATTCCTTTAAAATCAAGATGGAATCGGACTGGACCAGTCTGGTCCATGGTTCCCAATTTTGGGAAGCGAGAACCGATCATCCCTAATATGTTATGATATCTATGCTTGTAAATCACTATGGACATAAACAAATTGACAAATTTATAAAAAATAAAAAAAAAAAAAAATCATACATTAAGGTTTGATTCTCACCAGAGGCGCCAAAATCCATGACCTATTCATGTTCCAACTTTCAGATATAACCCCATCCTCGTTTGCCAAAATCTATTCCGTGCCAGTGAAAAACACATAACCACACCCTTTCTAGTTCGAGCCATCCTATCCATCCACATAATTTCAATTTACTCCTTCATAGTATAAAGATTATCATGAGAATTAAATTCTCATTGGTCCTATTCGATTCCAGCGCGGTGTTATTCAATTTCGAGAGCAACCTACGTACATTACTTAGCTCAGACAACTAAGTTTCCCATCGAACTAGGTAAGACGAAATCGAAGTTGCCAACCTAATAGGTGGTTGAAGTCAACCCCTTTTGTATACCAAAATGATTCGAGCTTGTTATGGGTTTTACCCAACTTCCCTAGACAAAATGTTGCATCATGAGCTTATATTCCTTGTACTACATAATAAATAATGATTTAGCAACGACAACACTACTACAATAGAATAATATTCCAATGAACTTTGATGTGATGATTAGATCAATATACATAGAAAGAGAGAGAGAGAGAGAGAGAGAGAGAGAGAGAGAGGGAAGGGGGAAGAGCAATTGATGGGATGGGCAGGTGCTTATCATAATCCAATCACTGCAATCGATTTCACAAAGAAGTCCCACAGAGCTCCCCCACTAATCCCAGATTAACGAAGATTGAACAGTGACTGGCGAAATTACGAAAATAACCGTTTATTTTTTGCTGGGATTGAACAGAAGTGCTGTCTTTACTTTTCATGTGGTGGGTCAAGGCATATTAGAAAGATAAAGGGTTAAATTAGATAATCCAATACTGCCTCGCATTATCTATAAATTATATATAAAAAAAAAAATTGTTATTTTAAATTCACGAAAATTGGGTTCTCTCGAATGGTTCGAGGAATGACTCTATATGGCATGCCCATTGATGTGTTCATTTCAAATTTAATTAAATGACCTTGAGTTGAATTGTTGATTATTTCCCCTATAAAACATTGTGAGGACCGACCCATCATTTTTAATTTGACCAGTCAGACCTAACTTGGTTGACAGCTGCTTGAAGACACAGACTAAAGACCTTTTCTTGGTGAAGCGTGGGTTAGACCAGCTATCTTAACTCACTAATATATGTTGGAGGTGTATTGCGTTGTAAAAATTACAATTTAAGGAGTTGTAGGAGTTTGAGCCCTATAGCCCGAGTTGAGATTTAGAGCCTAATTGGTATAATTTTCTGACGGAACAATGAAAAATTAGCATGGTGGTCTTTTATGAAGGTATTTGGTAGATACATTGTGCCTACAACATCTCTAACATTTTGGAAAAGTATCTCAGTCGGTTTTGAGGTGTTGCAACTTTTCAATACATAAAGGACTAAAAGAGATCACCTAATATGTTGGAATGACAATTCGATGATGTATAATTGGGGGAAAAGGAATTGCTTAGAAGGTTAACTGAGGCAAAAGGAAAACAAAAGTGAGTAAAAGTGGAAAATTGGAGCAAAATCTATCTTGAGAACTATAAAAATTAGCTCGTTTCAATGCAAACAAAAGAACCCTTTCAAATTTGTTTTAAATAGAGCATCGAGGCTTACTGCGCAAAGCATTACCCTCACAGTTTTACTCACACCCTTAGTTGATATGGATAATAACTCCAATTCAACATGCACTGCTATAAAAGTACATGAACTTTCAATTCAGTCTTTATTGATGTTTTGAAAAACCTTAAACGAATTCATTTTCACTTCATTGTATTTTAAAAACCTCTAATTGTTCGCTTGATCAAATTCCTCTCAAAATTCCCTTTGGGTTCCAATCCGCGCGTAAAAATAAACTAAAAGAGGCGTGTAAATTGACCTGAAAAGAAATCTTCGGGGGGCAAAAGTGAAGCAAGGACAGCTGAAAGCGTCAAAATTGGAAATTTCCCTCAGTTGAGCCGAGCTTTATTAAATCTTTTCCCCTCTTTTCTACAACACAATTAATAAAAAGAAGGAAAAAATGGCAAAGGGAATCTGCCAGTTTTTGACGTTTGACTCCTCCTTTTTCCCACTTTCGTTTTTGAGTCTTGTTGAGTTTCCTCTCCACTTTCTTCCCCCACACCCTCCACGCACGAAGCTAAAATCTTGCAATCGACACCTGCGATCTGCTCTCTTCATCATTTGTCCAAAAACCACCCACCCAAGTGCCCTTTCTCTTTCCCCTTCTCTCTCTGGCTAGTGGTTTAGGTTTGCTCCTCTTTGTCTCTTTTTCCTACGTTTTCTTGAAAGAATTTGCCCTCTTCTGCTTGGTAGGTTGTGCCGTTGAGGGTGTGTGCGATGGGCCCTCAACTCCACTAGGGGAGGGATTTTAATGGTGAAAGGAGGTCTCTTTCCCTCACTTTCTCTGCTTTTCCTTTGCCACCCCCATTTTTCTTGCTGTCTCCCAATTCCGGTTTCTGGGTTTTCTTTCTTTCTCCTCTCTTCGTGAAGATAAGGTTTGGGGCTTCGGTTCGGTCGCTTCCTCTTTAAGCCATTGTGGAGCATTTCCCGTCTGGGGTTGTGGTCTTGGAGGTGGGTTTGGTCTCTGTCTCTTGAATCAGCTAGTGGGGACCGGGGATTGGTGTGTTCTGCGTCTGCAGGGAGCATAGGTTCCGTGAAAGCTTTTGGTTGGTTTCTTGGTCTTTAGTTTACTAGGTTGATGTTGGAGAAAAATTAGGAGCTTTTTGGGTGCTCTAGAAGGTCAACGACGTCGATCTTAAAGGTCTTGATCTCCTTTATTTTACTTGGAGTCAAATGTGGAAATGGGGAAACGGTGAAAGCTCAGTTTCTTGGTTAGCTGTTTTCAACGCAATTGCCTCCACGTTCTTTGTTTGAATGAAAACTGAGGAGAAGGAGTCTGAGATTGGAGGAAGATTGTGAGGGTTTCTGGTGTGGGGGGTTTTAAATCATGAGAAGAGATATGGACAGGGTGATCCAACCTCCTTTGGTAAGTGTTTTCTTCTTATTTTCATCATTCTCTCTGCTATTTTTTTGGTGGTGCTTTAAGCATAATCGTTTCTTTGTTAATTGTGTCGACCCAAATTCACGCATCCTTTGAACAGTTAGATGCATTTTGGGGTTGTTTCAAGATGTAGTGATTCCCCTTTCTCATTTTTGGTGTGAGCTTCATTGCAAGCTCTGTCTCTGGTTGCTTCAGCAGTGAAAGCTACTAGGGACCTTGGAGTTGTTCAAGATGTTGGGTTGTGAATTTTAATGCAATAATTTGTAATGTGATTTTCATGTGTAGTGGGTGCAGTCCGCTGCTGTTGACAGAAATTTCCTTGGAAAATTACAATCGAAATTGTTGACTGAGTGAATAGCTTGTATGTCGTCCAACTTGTCTTGGAGATTATGCTGTTTTCTTGCCTAGTTTGGTTGATGGAAACTTCTGTCGAATGGGAAGTTCATTAATTTTCATGTAGAGCTAGCAACTTCAAGTTGTCTTGGAGATAGTTCCTAAATCTGATCCTGATATTCTTCGTCACCGCAATTCATAAGAGACATTTTGCTGGACTCTGGCATCATTTTTTATGAGCTATAGTCTTTCTTTTCTTTGAAAGATGCCCAATTTTCTCCTTTCAAAGGGTGACTATTACTATGTTACTACTTCTTGACAAATGGCCATGAATGTAGGGTACATGGTAATATATTGCATATGTTAGACACTCATTTAACAGTTTTATAAGAACCTGGAAAGGGTTATTTCAGAAGGGTCACTTCTGGTTCTCTTCTTGAGAAACAGTGGGAATGTCATGTCTATCATCTCTTCTGATGACTTGTCTTAAATTGATATTGTAGGTTATCCATATTGGTTTTGGATGTTGTGTGCATCTCATAATGCATGTAGACAAATGATCTAGAGCTTCTGTCCTATAGCTTAGAGTGGCTGAAAATGTCAATGACTATTCACCTGCATGTCTTCAGGTTGATTCAACAGCATGTCTATGTAGAGTTGATGCGGGCCTCAAAACTGTTGCTGGGGCCAAAAAGTATGTACCTGGAACAAAGCTCTGTCTCCAGCCTGACATCAAACCATCCATTCATCCAACAAGGAACAAGCCCGCACGAGGAGATAGAAGCCGGAATCAATCCCCTCTACTTCCAGGCCTACCTGATGACCTGGCTATTGCATGCCTCATTAGGGTACCACGAGTGGAACACTGTAAGCTCCGCCTAGTCTGCAAAAAATGGTACAAGCTTCTTTCAGGCAACTTCTTTTACTCCTTGCGTAAAAGCCTTGGAATTGCGGAAGAATGGGTATACGTAATCAAGAGAGACCGAGATGGGAAGATATCATGGCATGCTTTCGATCCCATATATCAGCTCTGGCAGCCTCTCCCTCCAGTGCCGAAGGAATACTCAGAAGCTCTAGGTTTCGGATGTGCAGTCCTAAGTGGGTGCCACCTTTACTTGTTTGGTGGCAAAGACCCACTAAAAGGCTCGATGAGACGAGTGGTTTTTTATAGTGCGAGGACTAATAAATGGCACCGTGCCCCTGATATGCTTCGGAGACGGCATTTCTTTGGTTCATGTGTCATAAACAACTGCTTGTATGTAGCTGGTGGTGAGAACGAGGGTGTTCACCGTACAATGAGGTCAGCGGAGGTATATGATCCCAACAGAAACCGTTGGTCCTTCATTTCAGAGATGAGCACAGCCATGGTGCCCTTCATTGGGGTTGTTTACGAGGGAAAGTGGTATCTGAAGGGGCTCGGGTCACACCGGCAGGTCCTTAGCGAGGTCTACCAGCCAGAGACAGATAGCTGGTTCCCAGTGTATGATGGAATGGTTGCTGGCTGGAGAAACCCCAGTGTCTCGTTTAATGGGCACCTCTATGCTTTAGATTGCAAGGATGGATGCAAATTGAGGGTTTATGATGAAGTGACTGATTCATGGAGTAAGCACATTGACAGTAAGATGCATTTGGGAAATTCGCAGGCGCTAGAGGCGGCTGCACTCGTTCCCCTCAATGGGAAACTGTGCGTTATCAGAAACAACATGAGCATTTCCGTCGTCGATGTTTTGAAATCTGACAGTGGCAGGGGTGCAACTGCTGAACATTTGTGGGAAACTATAGCAGGAAAAAGCCAATTAAGGACCATGGTCACTAATCTCTGGTCTAACCTCGCAGGGAGGAACCGCCTGAAAAGCCACATTGTTCACTGCCAGGTTCTTCAAGCATAGACACTGTACACTAAACTGTGTTCCATGGTTATGTATTTTCTGAAATTTCTTGCCTCGGCAATATAGAGCTGCATCCAGATGAGGCCAAAAGCTTGTCAAAATCAGATTTGACAATGTTAAATGGATGCACAATCCAAACTTGAAGCTCGAATGTCCCATTTTAGAGTAGCTATATATATATGCATGGATGTTTTACCTTTTGGGGCTTGGAAAAGAAATTTCGGAAGATACATGACTGGCTTCAGGTAGAGGATGGGGAATCAAGTGACAAAACCTCATCTGTAGTTAGCTTGTTTGACTTTCGGGTTTTGCTTTGTAGACCTTGTTTATGTTCCCTATTCAACACTGGTTATTAATATATGCTGTGAACTGGTTTGACCTGATCATCAAAAGCAGTCCAGAGCTGCCCGTGCATATGGGGTTCCTAGAGTGCATTCTGGAGAATCTCCACCCTCTCTCTTGTCAGTGGAATAGGTCACAAAGCCTTAGAAGTCTCTGAAAAGAATTGCACCTGCTTGCTCTCTTTCGGCCTCTGAGGCTTGTGGACCATTTTGTGCTCGTCATCTTTCCAAACTTGTGATTTACAGGAAACCCGGGTGTTAGGTTACCTGAGTTCAAATAGTTGGGTATCACATCCTCTTCTTGTTCTACATAGAAAAGCTGTGCACAGTAACCTAATTGTCATATTGAGTGACTTGATCTTTGGCATAACTCCTAGGTGATTATCGCTCATGTCCTGAGAGATCCCATCTCAGCTGTTTAATCTTCTGAAGTGCCTTTTATGTTCTTTTTTGGTTGGTTGGCAATACTAGACTTTAATCCAGCATGGCTCCACAGATTCATATTTCGCAATACACATACATTGAGCAGATAGTTTCTGCTTGATGCTATTTAATTTATTACTTCCGTAGTACCCAAAGTGATGTCTGCCTGTTCCGACTCGAAGTGATTGGTTCAGTTCAGTTCTAAGGTGGAACCAGGAACTGGACCGAGAGGACCGTTTCCCAATTTTCTAGGAGTGGGAATCGGACCAGCTGGTTTGGAAGTGGGAACCGGACCAGCCGGTCCAGTCCAGTCTGGTCCAGTTTCTTGATCCTCCGATCATTTTCCCCATTGTTTCATAGCCCGGGTCAGCAATGTGAAGAAATAAAGATGGACCTTTTGTCTGAATGCGGGACAGGCCATTGCCAAGCCAAGAATTTCTTGTTTGGCCGTACGGTCGTGAGAGACATTAGTTTCTAGAAAAACCCAGGAGCTTTCTGGGAGCACGTCGTTGTTTCAATGGATGGAGGGATGCCTCTCCCCACATGAGCACCAATGTTTGATGATTGGCCTCTATGAGAAGGGACGATCCAATTATGTCGTGGGTTGGGGTATGGCTGGCTCACTAGGTAGCTTCCCCCATTTCTTATTGGCTTTTGAACGCATGTGTGAGGTGGCCTTATGGGTGATCTTGGAAGGACTACGTTAAAGTGCGGCCTGTTTGTGAAAATTTTATAGCTTGAATGAGATTTCAATAGTCCAATCAGTTTCCACTTTAGAATTAGGTACCAAACTGACCAGCCATCAGTTCCAAGAATAGGAACCTTGGAATTGGGACCTCGACCGCTGCCCGTGGAAACTGCCCAGAAGTAGCCGGTCTCCCGTTGCTCACCCCTAATTTCAAGGCCACGTAGTGAGTTGTCACGTTTAAGATGCAGCACTCCCCGATGGACTGATTTGGCAGGGGGTTTTGCCATGTTCTTTTAGATTAAGCGAAGGTCCATAGCAAAACCTACAAGGCTGCAACTGCAGACCTCCATGGAATCTTCGCAGCTCCCTCGCTCGTGCTTTGAAGATTCTTTGAATTTGCTCTCAGAACTAAAGCTGTTAAACAGGTGAGTCGGGTCGGGTTTGGGTCGGATCATAAATGGTCCGACTCAAATTGACCCATTAATCCATTTATGCTTAATGTAAATTTTTTGACCTATACTCAACCCGACTCATATTTAACTCACTTAACTAAACTTAAGAAATATATATATATATATATATTTAAAAAATGGTATTGCTAAAATAGTTCTACACAATACAAATTTAATAGAAAATTTCTATAATTTTTAAAATAATTATCTTAATTATTTTTTTATTTTTAAATTAAATTTTTATTATTTAAATATAATTTTCTTTTTTTCTTTTTTGTTCTTCTTCTTCTTTGGCCGGCTACCGGCCATGACAGTCGACGGCCGGCCACAAGTGAGCCTTGAGCTTGCTCGGCTCGTTAACGTCGGCGAGCTCGAGGCTCGCCAGATCCAGCAAGCTCGAGCTCGCCCCTCGTGGAACATCGGCGAGGCCTCCGCCTCGCTAGATCTGGCGAGCTCGAGGCTTGCTAATGTCAGGCGAGCTTGAGGCCCGAGCTCGAGCTCGCCCCTCGCTGGATCTGGCGAGGCTCAAGCCTCGCCCGACGCTAGCAAGTTCGAGTCTCGTCAGATTGATGCCGTCGAGGCTTCCGCCTCGCCAAATCCGGCGAGCTCGAGGCTTGCCTGGCCGGTTGCTGGCCATCGCCGTGTCGGCGATCGGAGGAAGAAGAAAGAAAATATATATGGGTGCAATGGGTCATTTTTAATGAGTTAATAAATGGGTCTTAAATAGATATGTTCTCAGACCCATTTAAGACTCATTTATTTCAGCCTATTTGTTTTTTAAACCCATTATCGGTGCATTGGGAAATAAGCTTGACCCATTTAAACATATATAGGTCCATAAATGGGTCAATGGCCCATTTTGACACTTGTACTCAGAATAAATGGTGGTTGGGGATTCGGGATTTTAAGTGTCAATATGTTGAAAATGGACGAAAATTGGGGAACGAGATGCATGCGCGAGATTTATACGTTGCTACGAAACAAATGATTAAAGGGAAGCCTCCCACTTTTTTTTTTTTATCAGTCCTACTCTAATCCTATTCTAACACTCACTCTCAGACTTTTGCCATGCCTCCTTGCAGGGCGTGGGAGTCGAAACCCACTCATGAAATGAAATCTTCCCCATCCCAATCCCTCCCGAGAAGGTGGAGATTTGAACCCCCAACCTCCCCCTTCTAAGATGGAAGGGTGGCCACTGGGGCGAACCCCCAGTGGTTGGAAGCCTCCCACTTGTTGGGATAGGTTTTGCTTATGGGATCAAATCAATAGTGATTATTAATTTTTTTTCCTTTAAGCTTGTCCATTTCTTCTAAATATTTTTAAAAACAAATTGGAAAAACCTACGTGTTTATTTTTTCTAACGTGTAAACCACATAGTTCATCAATTTTTAAGAATTATATATTAGTAATAGCTACAATTATATCACGCCGTTATAATTCTTCTTTTTTCCCGCACACAATTGATTATCAAAAGAAAATTTATTCATTTTCACCAATCAAACCATCGAAAAAATTTAAAAAAAGAATTATATAGTAAGGCTTCCTCGTTAAAGTTTTTTCTTAGGCCATATATTTTTCAAATTTGGGATTGGTTAGAAAAATGAGTCAATAAAAACCGTATGCTTGAATTCATATAAAAATAATAATAGTTCCTTAAAAAGTAGAGCTGTTAAATGGGTGGGTTGGGTTGGGGTCGGGTCGGATCATTAATGGTCCGACCAAATTGATCAATTAACCCATTTATGACCCATTTATGTTTAATGTAAATTTTCCGACCCATACCCGGCCCGACCCATACCCAACCCATACCCGACTCAACCCATATTAATAAAATATTTTCATATTTAACCAAATTTAGAAAAACTTATTCCTATGTTTTTTTTTTTTTAAATATTATATTACTAAAATACTTCCGAGCTTATTTCTTATCTATATATTATTTTTTTAAAATGGTAGTGCTAAAATAGTTTTACGCAACACAAATTTAATGGACAATTTTATAATTTTAAAATTTGGTGAGAAATCCTCAGGGACCTTGAAAGCTGCTGGGTTCCAAAATGTGACATTCAAATCCTAAGTGGGTATGTTGCAGCAAACCCTTAAGAGCGCTACTTAGGAGGAACTGATTCTGAGATTGAATTCTGGGAAAATTCCAAATAAGGACTCGAAGTTGACCAATTTTCTCAAATAATGACTAGAAATAAACTTAGTGTCAAATAAAGACCTAAAGTAGACCCATCGTCTCAAATAAGGACCCGAAGTTAACTAATTTTCTCAAATAAGGACCCGAAATAAATTTTGTGTTAGATAAAGACCTAAAGTGGACCCATTGTCTCAAATAAGGACCTTAATTTCAAATAAGAACTTGAGCTTACTGGTCAGCCAAATATTCGCCGGCTATCAAGTATGTGACATTTCCGACGACCAAAGTTTGGGCAATTTTGTCCAAAAAAATATATATGGAAAATTAACAAATTCTAAAACAGAAAAAAAAAAAAAAAAACCCCCAGGTTTTCTACGGTCTCCCATTCCTTGTACCCATCCTCCGCAAAGTCAAAGACTCAAATTCTCCGCCGGTTGAGGCACAAATTCAAAAACAAGAAGAAAACCAAACGTTTTTTTTTTTTTTTTTTTTTTTTTTTTTTTTTTTTTTTTTTTTTTTGCGGAGACCCAAATTCTCTGTCGGTCGAGCAAGGTGAGGAGTAGTGAGGGAGAAGAAAGAAGAAAACGTAAACATCTAAATAGATAAACCTAAACTTAATTAATATAGAATTTTCCATTTTTTTTCCAATCACAAATTTCTAACAGAATTGCCCCTATTTTAATTGTTGGAAAATGTTTACCGATGAGCTAAGGTCCTCAATAGAGATTAACTTGATCACTTTAGGTCTTTATTTGACACAAAATTCACTTCGGGTTCTTATTTGAAACAATAGGTCCACTTCGGGTCCTTATATGACACAAAGTTCACTTTAGGTTCTTATTTGAGAAAATAGATTCACTTCGGGTCCTTATTTGTAATTTTCCCTTGAATTCATGACCATCTCATTGTAATTTCCTCGACTGTGCAGGCTCGGGCACTTCACAATTCCTGAAGAGATGGATCAGGTGTGCGCATGGCTATCTTCGAATTTGGGGCTTGATGGCTCATCATCATAAGGCATCAAGACAAGTTTCGAGAAATGACAACCAAGGAAGAGCTGGTGTTGAAAGAGATTTGTTAATGATGGGGATAAATTGAATTGGGTGACCCATAGTTTGTGCTGGTGGTTGCAATGGTATACGTACGTTGGCTATGAGTTTCGTTCTCCTGCTGTCTTTTTCTAATTGTTTGGCACATATGGAACCTCATGGACTCATGATGGTGGTTCATGGCGTCTCATGTAGACAATTAGTTTGGGGGTGGCCATACCGGGATTCTGGATTTTTAATTTCATGTTTGCTTAAGTGCACATTAGACATGGTCTTTTAAGCTGATTGGTTCCTAGTTTTCACTTTCCTAGGGCAATCCTAGATTAAACTTTTGTGAGCATATAATTTTCAAACTTGCAACGAAAGCCAGGACACAGAAGGTAAGAGCAAGATTTAATGATGAAGTGCTACTACTGATGCGATCTGACCTCAGAGTTGATAGGGTCGGGGATTTTGTTTCCGCCTGCTAACCTGCGCATAAAGAATGTGCTTGGTCGTCTGCTCCGGAATCCGGATTTTGCATATGCCTGAATGGGGTGGGAAACCAAGGGTGCGTTTGTTTGTATTTAAAAATTGTTTCAGGGAACAGAAATAGAAAAAAGTGTTTCTGTTCCTAAAACGATTTTTGAACAAAAGAACGCGTTTGATAACTTGTATAAAATTTCTGTTTCGGAATAAAAAGAACAGAAAAACGTTTGGTAATCGTAAAAAATTTCTGTTCCTGGAATAGAAAAAGAACGAAATACGTTTGGTAACGTAAAAAATTTCTGTTCCAAATTTTTCTCAAGTGCCTTTTTTTTTTATATATATATATAAAGTGTAAACTTGATATTGAATTATCATTCTCATGAAATGTTCATCAATTTAATTTTGTTCATGGTGAGTGAAAATAAACATTTTGAACATGATTGTGCATACTTGGTAGAAAATTTAGTAAGTAAAGTTTGTACCAAATGATCTAATTTAATTTTGTAACCGACCTTTTAATAAGGCCTATATGGAATGATTTTCTATTTGTTTGGACTTTTGTTGTGACTTTTATGTTTTAATTTCTATATGATCAAAATAATTGTGAGCCACGCACTTTTATTTTATTTTAAGACGAATAATCCAAAACTTTTACAGTATATAAATACTAATGTTTGAAATCATATATATTTTGGAAATTCAAATTGAACTTATAAAATATTAATAGGGAAAGCACAACATGAAAGAGTACATATTAATATTGTTTAATGCCAAACAAACATGCCTAATTAAAAGTAAAAATATTTTTTTCATTTTTTTTTCACCTGTCCATCAAAATTTAGAATACTATATAATTTTTTTAAAATTAATAAATTTATATGTGAATTCACGTGGTAGTATTTATATGTCGTGGAAATTTCAGGTATTTAAAATTAAAAAAAAAAAAAGTTCAAAATGTCTGGTCATAAAATGTGAAAAATGCAAAAGGGAAATGTATCCTACCATTAAGAAACAAATTTTCTACTTTCAATTATTCATTTCTATCCTAAACGTTTAAGAGCATCTGATACATCTATAATATCAAATGGATCTCACCTGAGCCGACATGGTTTGAGAATGAAGATCAACAGTACTTACATGCACCAGGTGACTGTAAGAATAGAGTCGATTGGTTTCCACTATGCATCAAATGAATAGAATATTTGCAGTAACAAAACATTCCTTGCTCTTTCCTTTTAGACTAAACTGAGCATCACAAACCATATCACAGAGATTATATTCTACATTTACAGTACAGAAGAAGAGTCATCAACAAAACAGAGCTTGAATTCCCCACAAGAAACTCCAATTTTCACATTCACGACGATGCCTCGGGCTGACCACTAGAAGCAGCTTGAATCTGTGAAACTTCTGAGGCAGACACTTCTGGCTTTGCAACTACTGCATATTTGATTTGGCTTGGCACCGACGCCTGGATAATTTCTGGCGGTCTGAATTTGTCGATGTAGTAAGTTAGAGATGGCCCGGAGTATGCGGCCCTCTGCACCTGGGGTTCGTTCTTGCTGACCTGGAGGAGTACTGATGAAGCAGTGGCGATGGAAATAAGAGCAAGACCGGCAGCAATCGCTGCCGTGTTTTCAGCTCCATCAGCAGATGAACCCGCAGTTCCTGAGCTTATAGCACTTTCCGCTACGTAAATTGTAGGCTGATGCATTACGAAGACACGCATTGAGAAAAGTTACTTATTCACCTAAACAGGCCACGTAAAATGGAGATAGAGGTAAGAAACAAAGAAACAGAAAGAATAGGCACCATGAATAGAAGTTGAAGTAGGTGCCAATAAGAGAATAGACGGGGCTCTAGCTTACGATGCTAATAATCCTTTTGCATAATTCAAAACTTGGAGAATAACCTACATCTATACTAATGGTCCAAGAAACTAGACATAAAGAATAATCCCAAGGAAACACTGCTGGTTGTGTCCATCTGGTTCTTATCACTTTAAATTTGCTCTGCAAAAGAAATGGAACAAGCTTTTTTTCGTAAGGTTTAATTTTAAAATCGGTTGAAACAGGAGAAGTAGAGTACCAGTGACCCGATGGATGTTACCCAAAGTATCATGTTTCAGAGACTTCCGACTTAGCTTCATAGTGTTGTGGGAGTACCCCAAAGGAAGAGAGCCTCTGGAAAAGCCTCTTGAATTCTTACTATTCATGGCACTTACACAGCGAGAAGTTGGTAAGAGAGAGAAAGCTGAATTTGTGAACTCGGACTCCTTTCAAGAATTCTAATGCTATCACTTTAAATTCTAAAATGGTAATGCCCCATAAGATATTAAGAATTTATACAATCGAGAAAAAAAGAGAAGCATGGAACAGATCATAGATTGAAATCCCATTGACCAATTTAACTTAACTAGGTTTTGGGCTTAGCATAATCTAATTCCTGCATCATGCCAGAGGAACATAACTGCTGAAAGAGGAGAGACAAAGTGCAGAATTAGTAAACCAATAGATCATTCACAAACCTCAACAGAGTATATGTTGGTTTGACCAGCAGTGTCCTTCTCAACATATCCACTTCAATCTTTCGTCTTTGGAAGAAAAGTGCCCACCACTTTGGTCTTCTCTCCTGCTAACCAATCCATGCTCACTTTTCCTACCTGTATATTTCCAACCAGTAGACTTTTATTCTCATTCTCCATCTATATAGAACCATAAATAGTCGAAACTTCCTCTTATATGAAGTACAGCGAGTCCCATACGCCGCAGACATCAAAGTATCTTAAAGCGAACTCATATTCTTCAGCTTGACACAATCATAAAAAGCCAAAAGCATTTATGTACATCGATAATCATTTCATTAACAAGAAATTTCCTTATTCAGCTTTACATGACCACAAAAAGCAAAAATAGCACCTTATATCCAAAACAATCAAGTATAAAAGAAAAGAAACCATGCCATGAACATCAAGGCTCATCTCTCTGGCTTAAAATTAGGCAGTTCAGCTTTAATAACCATAAACAAACAAGCTTCTCATGTCCACAAATCAAGCTATGGAACTAATACCAAAGAAAGCTGTGTTTTCTGAGCATGAAATGTCTACAGGAGGTGCACCATTTCAAGAGGAACTGGACTATACCAAGAAGTCCATTCCCCATCATCATCGAAATTCAGATACTCAAAGTTGAGAAATAGTTCTTCCAAACCCAGAACACCGACCGATACCAGCATACAATGTAACCAATTCAAGCCCAAATGCAAGACCCATGTGGCATAAACAAAGAAATTTCACGTTCAGACACGAAATCATTGCGTACACAAATATACACGAACATGAACACCCAAAACCCATGCCGTAAAACACCAAAAGCCGTTCCTTTTTCCTTTCGTTCCCTCCAAATCAAGCACAAGAATAACAAAGAGCCAGAGAAACCAAGGGGACACTTGCCTCCTTGTCGGGAGCACACTCTTCCACATTGCAGTCGACATCATCGACGGAGGCCCGGACGGCGAAGGACTTGGGCTCCTGCCTCCTCAGGGGTCGGTGCCTCCCGGAGAAGAACCTCGGCGACAGATTGAACGTGCAGCCGTTCGCGGATATCAGCGTGTTCATTAGAGCCTGCGATGCGCACGCCATGACTTCGCGGTTCCGCACCCACGAATCCCGCACGGAAACGCTCGTAGGACTTCTTGTGGCGGTTGAGCTCCGTTCGAGAGTCTCAAGATTCGATTTTTTCGGTTGATGCTTCTTCGTTTTCTTAAAGCTCGACGAGGCGGAGCAGCCGGTGAAAGATGAAACTTACCTCGAATCAGAAGCTCCGGCCGGTGAAGGAGCAGCAGCTGTCGGCGCCGGAGAGGATGACGGTGGAGAACCAGAGACGCCGGAAAAGGGAGGGAGAGGGGCACAAGTGGAACGACGGAGGAACGAAAGCAAGAAACAAGAGAAACAAGAAAGAAACAAGAAAGAAACAACTTTTGTGTTTTTTTGTTCTTTTGATTCTTTAAGAAGTGTTTCTGGAACAAAAAAACAAGTTTTTTCTGCTTTTGATTTTTATTCCAAAAGTATTCCCAGGAAAAAAGAATAGATTTGGAACAAAAACGCAACCAAAAGCGTTTCTGGGAAAAAAGAATAGATTTGGAACAAAAACGCAACCAAAAGCGTTTCTGTTCTTTTTTTTTTTCCGGAAACAAAAAAACAGAAAAAGTGTTTAAGAACAAAAAAAAAAGAAATACAAACAAACACGTCCCAAATCTCTATAAAAAGTGAACATAATTTTCTGAAAAACTACTCGACATCGACACTTGGACCAAGAGGCTCCATGCTTTGACCTAGAAACAACAGCCGCTCTCAGGTCCCTGGCAGTGGAAAGACATTCCCAAAAATGTCAAGTTAATCCAACCTTGTTCTTCGTGGATTCCTAAGACCTTCGTGGATTCCTAATTAAGGTTGCCATACAAAGATATGACAAAATATATGCCTGAGCCCTACGAAGTCGCCACTCAATTTCACTGACCAAGGCAACTTCAAATTCGATGCCAGCAGCATTAGAATATGGAACAACCGAGTAGGAATAGTCACTAATTTTAGTAATCAGACGAGAGGCATTTCGTTAAGAGTTAAATGAAAACCTACTACGAGGCTATGGCAAATGAAGTATTTGTATAAGCAAGCAATAATGCCATCTGCTGTAGACTCCATCTCATGAAAGTACCGTATCTACCAAGAAATATCTCCATCAATACCAGGAGATAAGGCGCTGCACCACAGAGAAACAGCATGGCAATAAAGGGCAACATAGATCATCAAGTTGAGAGCTGACTTAAAGAACGTTAGAAAGTAATTGGATAGGAAGCATTGGGGACATGACATATATACAACGCCATCCGCTTGATGACCAAGTAAACAAAATCCCCCAGGCATTTCATTTATTTTATTTTTCTGGTTCTAACATGGGATTACGCCTGCAACTGGAGAACAGTTAATTCCCAATGAAGTCAATCGACATAATTCTAGATCGTCATACCATCCCCTCTACAAATCATAAGCATGATCGCGGTTACTGAAAATCATAAAGAATGAAATGCACGAGTTCATCCTGAGATACCTCCTGCGGTTTGTTCGGCATCAGATAGTGCCTGAAGAAATGATACTGTTCATTTTTACATGGGTACCTGCAAAATGTCAAAGTTTGATTACCAACAACATAAGTCACATAACATCAACTCATACAATTGTTAGGACATGGAAAGGCATAATTTGAGGAACATACAAACTGTAGTCGCATTCATAGCCTGAGTATTCGTTGAAGTGATTTCCTATGTCAAACCCTCTGTAATTATACGACCAAATCAATGAAGTAGAGTTTCCCAGCAAAGTGAGCAGAAATAAGCAGAAAAGTTAATACAACGTATAAAAAGAAAGGAAAAGTACGTGAAAGAAATTACAAGCCACAAGGAAGCATGCAACGCATGTGTCTCAATGTGACCAGTCCGCTTGTGCATGCTAATTGCTCATGGAGTCGAGTTAGATCAAGTGAACGTGAATCAAATAAAAGACAATACAAGATGACTATCCCTTTTGAATGCCTTCAATCGAAAGATGGTCAGTGGGATTTTTAAAACCATTTCAGACCTGTAGAACTGTGAACATTTCATAACTGAAGTGCCTAAGGTAGTACATTATGAATCAATATTCATTTTCTTACCTACCATTACTTTCTAGAGCAATTCTCTGAAATTCACAACATCAAGTGGAATTGTTTATTATGCTGAATGATAAATCCATACCTTCTGAAGGGAGTGTACGAGCATTAATAAATTACTGAACCATGCCATTCCCAAAAACTGCAAGAACCTTCGCACTAAATCCTGCAGCCAAAAGGCACTTGATAGCCTAAAACAAATCCGTTAAGCAATTATAAAGCAGAATACAGTATTGAAGGCCGTCATCACACACAGAAGCAACTGAGCACCTTAAGTATTAGAAGCATTTTCCCTTTTCCAAGTCTGTCAAAGAAACTAGGCATCTGTCATGGCAGTCCTAAAGACAAAATGGTAACGAATGTACCAAATCACTATGGAAGAAGTTCATGAGTTTGTGTAGCGATAATTACTTGTGTGAGTGGTTCAAGGAATTGTATGTGATCCATTTATCTACATTGCTCCCACAGTTCAGTATCATAATCATCGCATTTCTTAAACTGGTTATTGACACCACCATAGAAGTAACGAAATGGACCCCTCGAACCAAGTCCTTTCGACACTTTCTCGACAAGTTCAGCTCTAGATTCTATCAGTTTGCATTTGCATGATTACAGTGTGTCTGGATTCATGAGAGGTGATTCCAACCGTGTCCCTGGGAAACTTAAGAGATATATTGCTGTAACAGATACCAACTTCTACTGTTCTGCCTATGCAAGTTAAGAAGAACCCTATGAATCCCAAAGAAATCAAGAAGGAAAAAACTTAACTAAAGGAAATAATACATGCTGGAAAAATGAGATTACAAAAACTCTCTAGTAAAGCACTCAAGGAAACAAGTTCAGTCTACTAGAAAACAAGGAATTAACATACAACACAGTTATTCAGAATAGAGACTCACGTGGAATTCTCTCTCGTGATCAATGATGTATACTTGTTTTCCATTGTTAAGAGGCTGTGGGGTCGAGCTTTAGCTGAATTGTGCTTCTACGCAGCGAATCGAATCAAGAGTGGATACTTTATGATATGTTTGATGAGGGCGACTATTGAATTTTTCAATGGCCTTCTAATATGTGTTGTTTGTAGTTGCATGAGAACTAATTCAGTGTGGGTGTTAAGTTGAATGGGAGGGAATCTCTTATCTTCCTCCACCAGAGAAGAGATTTTAGCTGGAGGCATGCATTTTGATTTTTTCTTATGATTTTTCAGTTAGTGTGGAAGGAAAGGATCGTGTAGGTGTCTCTTTTGTAAACAGTGGATGGCTACAAGTTCATTTCACTTGGATAACCGGCTGCATTTTAAGGATGCATGCTTTGCATATTAGAAAATCTTCAAATAATCTGTGAGGGGGTTGGCTTGGAATCCGCTTGGTGCCTTAGTATAATTCTTTTATTCTTTTTTTCACAAAAGAAGAACAGCTTGCTTAGTCTTCACAAAGGCAGATAAACATACTTGTTAGAACAGGGAGTGGGCTGGTGGATAAGACAGTTTTAATGCTGGGAACATTTAAATTTTGAACAGGACAACCTATTGGGCCCAGTCAGATTCTGGGAACATTCATGGTGAACAATGTATCTTCCAAGGTCTCTTAGCTGATCATGCATCCATATAGCATCACTATGACCATTTTCTTTTTTCTTTTGGATCTTGACTATGGACAATTTCAATTAGACACAAATCAGTAAGTTTTTTCAATGAGCTCTGCAGGTGTAGACAGCAAGCATTCCAGAAATAGGTTGCCCAAAAAAGGTTTCTATTTATGAAGAAGCATGCAATATTGAGAAAATTTTCTTTCTCCACATTATCCCAGACTCCATCATTAGGTACATTCTTCAACCTTTCTGGCATTTATTCCCATATTTCCTCTTTTTGGTGAAGAAGATAGGAACCTATGACTTTGAGAGCCAATGGGAGTCCCCCAGTTGTATATACAACTTTTTGAAAGAAACTTTGATGAGTATCAAGAGGAGAGACACTGTTAAAGGCATGCAAACTAAGAAGCTCTAGCGCTTTATGAAGATCCATTTGCTTTATTGCATAAGCTAAGATTCCCATCTCTTTGTCCAAGATCTGTTTATCTCTTGTTGTAATGATTATCTTACTCCCAGAACCAAAAGTGTCAGGCCTCCCACTAGTTTCTTGTTCTGTACTGTCTATATTGTCTAGAACATTGAGAACTCTCTTAGAACCAGCTCTCCTTATTCTATCCATCCCTTCATCAAAGTTGACAGATTTTTCCACAAATCTAGAACCAAAGATGTCGGATTCCGACTGTTTCTGCAGATCTACTAGGCCATATACGTTTGATGATTCCCAAATGTTCCCAATATAGCTGCATTGGCCATCAAAACGAGGACATAACTCATTGAAAACAATTTTAGCAAGAGTAGTTTTACTGATGCCACCCATTCCATAGATTCCGACAAAACGCACACCATTGTCAGAGCCAATATCGAACAACTCCATTATGGCTTCTACTTGTTCGTCTACCCCAACCAATTCGCTGTCCAGATCTCTTTGTTTTACTTACAGCTTAAGCAGAACCTCTCTCACAACTAGTTCAATAACTTCACCATATCTGTCACAAATCAAACACCTCTAGTAAAGAAAATGTGAGTTGGATCACTATTTCAAGTGTCAGATAAATTATATAAAGCCAGAAGAATTTTGGTTTAATAGACTCCGCAAGATATGATTGGTGTTATGACAATAAACTTAAAATTTCCCCCTAAGTTTGAGAAAGAAGATGTTTCTTTGCCGTCTGAATTAAAGACATCATTCTAGAATTAGATCAAATTCACTCCTACAAATATCACTAGACAAAATGGCCTTGCTTATACATGAGAAATGGTGAACTTTCTGTACTCTTTTTTCTTGGGGGAGAAATGAAATGTACTATGCATATGCCAAAGACCGGTTTGTATATGACGCATGGATCAATATATTTGACATCGAGTTTTGAACCACTCCAGCTTATTTTCATTGCAATTTACAAAGAATAATAAAAGAATAGCATTTGGACTTAAGCTTGAAAAAAGTTCTGTAGATAAGCATTTACTTACGCTTTCCCTCGGACTTCCCATCCCTTGATCGCAGCCACTTTTCTCAGAGCCGCCTCCCACCGTTGCCTAATCTCATCACCATGCCTTCGCTCATGCTTCTCCAAGTAAATGAAAGATATAACAGAGGGCATGAATCAAAATGTATCATGGTAGATATAACATAGCTTGGGGAGAGAAAATCTAAGTGGGGTTGGAGAACATCTTTTTTTTTTCCTTTTTCCTAACAGGGCTAGATATTGCTGATTAGTTAGGACTTCCACACATTTAAATGTGAAATTTTCGTAAAGAAAGGTAGTCATTTTTGGGTTCCAAAATTTCGAAACCAATAAGTACATGATAGGTTCAAGATTTTGAGGTCACACCAGGTTGTACCCAGTGCCTTGTATTCTGAACCCATCACGTACTTATAGTTAAGCTTCATACCTCCAACCTATACTAAGTCTTTCATAATGAGGGGCGAGAAATATCCACCTATTACATTACATTAAAGTTATACTGAATTGCCGGTACGATTACTAACTTCAGGCTTATCTGCAGAATCTCTAAGTATCTACTAACACCACAAGCTGCTGACTTTACAACTAAAGCAGTTACCTTGAAATTTGTAAATATGAAAATTCAGCACCTGTATGTGCAAGTATCAGGAAGTAAGAGCACCCTACTTACTCACCTTCTATAACTTTCCTTCCTGATGATGGAGCTTTACAAGCGCGCAATTGGCGAGCTATTGTTTCTTTAACAGCATTTAACATAAATGAGCACCTTTCATCTTCACCAATCAGAGGCAAGCCATATGCCATAGTGAAAAGGTCCTCTTCCTACCACAAGAAAACAAAATACTTAGGTTGGAACCAAATTTTGACTAGCCACGAAAGCATAATATCAAATTTTCAATGATAAATGAATATGTAATATTAAGCACCAAGGTACATTTCAATTTTAAAAATGTTTCATATTTCTTTTGGCTAATATGTATAAATTGTAAAACTGGCAACAATAAACTAACACTGCATTTTGTACGATATTTATTAAGACAAATGTATATTTTTCAATAAGGCTACGAGATAAAGCATTAATTATATTCTCAATGCCAGTTTAGTTTCATTAACTATTATAAGTCAGAGTGCGTCTGAGTAATTACCACATGTATTAACGGATCAGTACATGAGTGTTACTGTTTGTGCACAAATAAGCCTTTTGTTTGTCTACTCAATGTAAAAGACATCAGGAACAGAAAGCTCAATTCTACCCACTTTACTTGTATATCAGATTAGATATAATAAAGAAAAAGTAACTTCTGCAAACAAGGAATTCAATATGTTGCAGAAAGAAAAGTGTGATGGTCATACCCATGCAAAACTATGCTAAGAAAACACTTCTAGTTGAAAAGGACGCCTTGAGGCTTCACCCTAGAACAGATATGAATCAGTTCAAGGGGAGAAAAGTTCAATGAAGGTAACAAACTCTTTGTTCAGGTGCAGAAGATTACTGCATTTTGAGATCTAAGGGTGGTCAAAGGTAGGTAGATAAGGGTGGTAAAAAAGTAGGTAGGACTCCCTGCATTTCAGAGAGGCTTTTCAAGTGACTTGCACCTGTAACCGCCAGTCATAATAATTTTACCAGGCTCACTCTCCAAAATTAGATCTACAAATATAAGAAAAGAGATGCAGTTGAGTAATACTTATTTTTAAGGTAAATAGAGGGAAAAGGAGCTGCTTAAATACTTTACTTCATGTGTTCCCGCATCCGAGACAACTGATGCAACAGCCTTGCATGCTGCATGTATAACTCTACAGTAAGAATGCAATAACACATGCAATGATGTCCTTTCGGGCCTCAGAAGATAGATGCAGGAGAAGACTGTTTGTGCTGGTGAATGTCCCTTATGCCATGTGGCCCGCCATAGAAGATAACAGTCTAAGACCATAAGAAATACTGTACTGCGCATGGTACCTTCTTAATGCACGAATATAAACATCAAACATGATGGCAGAGGAACAGGAAGTGTAACATCGTCATACAGGTCCCCAAAAAACCACATGTGCTCCCAAAAAAAAAAAAAAAGTCCAGAGTACAGAAAAATTTAGCGTGACTTAAGAATTAACATGCAATTATATTAACAGCAGATGCTGGTCCGTCTTTGAATGCCTTGGAGATTCGAGAGATATTATCAAACAAATGCAAAGATCATCTACATCAAGGTATTTTATGATGTTCGGTAATTGTTCCTTCGATCAAGATATCCAGTTCAAATTGAGGAAAACAAGCACCTCTGTTCACGATATAGAAAGCCAGAAAAGAACAGAAAGAGACAATAATGTCCTAGAGACGACACAGAGCTGAAAACCACAATGTCATGGCACTACGAGTACAAGATGATCTCATAACCTTAACTATAAGAGAGCAACATTGGCTTGTACATATTTTATTTTTCAAAGATAACTAAGACTTCATTTAAGGAGGGACCAAGGGGGTACCGCCCCTATACCAGACTGCTTCTGGTAGAAGCCACCCATATACAAAACTAGGCACAACAGACTGTTTTGGCAGGTAATTCTGCAACCACCTTGCATGCTAAAAGATGATTCATGATATCGATCGTGCACTGGACATTTACAGTATTATCAAAGCCGATAGGTACGGGAGCAGCACCATCTTGTATCTGGACATCATACCTGAAACCATTTTTGGGTCCATCATCTGCTTACATAACAAAATTAATTAATATGCTAGCATTATAATGAAACGAACCCTGACGGTGCCAAAATGCAGATCCATTCCAAGTGAACTCATTCGTACAATCAAATTCAATGACCACATAATAAAAAGTAATCAATATGTCCAATGCTGACATGGCTGCAAAAAGATTAAAGTTATCACCATGAATGAGTTCCCCCTCTTGAAGATCTGCAGCCCATCCAAATAGATTTAGAAAAGTAAAAAAAAAATGATGATAGGACATGAATGAAATCTAGGTTCCATTGTCTAAATTCAACACAGAATGGGTTAATATATAACCATAATCAGTTGCTTCATAAATTTAGTATCACAGAGTCTCAATTCTGCAACAAAGGAAATAAAAAAGTAGAAATTCTTTCTCATTTTAATATTCTCTACCAAAAGCAATGGAAGCAAGACCTGCCTACATGATAGGTTCAAGAGTTTGGGGTCGCACCGGGTTGTACCTAGCACCTTGTATTGTGTCGATTATACCCTATAAAAAGGGTATAAGATCAATTATATAATATTTTTTAATTAAATACATGTATACTTTATTATATATGACTGCCTTATTTTTTTCCTTTACGAAAATTTCACATTTAAATGTGCAAAAGTCCTACCTAAGCAGCATTATCTAACCTTGTCAGGAAAAAGGAAAAAACCATTTAGAGTCTCTCTTTCCAACAAACTCTGTTATATCTACCATGATTCATTCCGATTCATGCTCGTAGTAAAGTAAGACATGTTTTCATATAAGATCATAGATTATAATGAATGGTCAAAACTTCTTTGTTTCTTTTATCTTTTTAAATAATCATGATACTAAACCATGTTAGAGAGTATCCGGTACAATTTCTCTGTAATGATTACCCAAAAAAGAAACCGGGCTGGAACCCCGCTTTAATAGAAAATATAAGTTTAAAACACTGAACCATGAACTGCAGTATACCTTCCAGGGAAGCATCCAACGAAAAGGAGCATATAATGTCTAGATCATGAAGAAGTTTGACAAAATAGTCAACAGCCTAGCAGCAACAGAAAGAAAATTGTTAATATAATAATTTCTTGATGTGTTAGTCTAAAATCCTTCGAACCCTCACCTCACTCCAGCTCAGAATTTTAGTAGAACATGGTGGAGCGGGGGTAGATAACCGAGAGCAGGGGTAGATAACCGAGTATTTATACTAGCATCGAATCCCACCAGCTGACGACCTGAAGCCGTTGTTTTATATTCCCCACTATTATGAGTTCCATAACTGTTAGACCGCAGGGCTTCTGTAGACTTCTGGAAGATTTCTAGTTCTGATAAGCAAGAGCTAATATGTTCTGGTGCCAACTGCAGACCCCTTCCTTGAGGTCGCTTTCAACACGCAAGGACATGGTACAAGTGCTGTGAAGCAGAAAAATGTGAGAATTTAAGTAGTAAAATTTTGACCAAACAAACAATTTCAAAACAAGTTGAATGAGAAAAATCGGTGGATCATTGCCATATGCAAAATCAGAAGTACAGGCATGCATCTTGTCCGTGATTAGCACTTATAAGCCTCTCAATTGTCATAATAAGAGGGTGATGGTATAATAATTTTGCAGAAATGAAAAGAACATACGGAAAAGTATAGAGACACCAAACAATTATACAGATCGCTCATCATGGTAAGGAATCCAAGAGTGATAAATCTGTATACTCAAATAACCCCAAATGGCCATAGCAGTAGTCGAGAAAGGAGAAACGTCGATCTTCGAACCACACCGCGAACAAGTCCTTGCACAGCTCTCTGCTCGAGCAAATCAATGCCACCTCAATCTCACGGAAAAAAAAAAAAGGAAAAGAAAAACAGAATCGCCCGACGAAGAGGAAAAAAAAGAGGAAAGGCGTCCGAGTCCAGAGACAACCGGAATCTCGAAGAGAATAAGTCGCAACAGAAGATGAGGATTTCCCGGGTCGAGAGGACTGCAACAGAGGAGACGACGAGTCAGAGACAACCGAAATCTCGCGCGATACAGGGAGAGGGGAAGATAATAACTCAGCAACAGACGATGAGGATTTCCCGGGACTGCAACGGAGGAGACGACGAGTCAGACTCGACGACTGCGCCTATAAATTGGCCATCTCTTTCCCCTTGCCAAACGCAGCCGATTCCTTGCCAAACGCTACATATTTGGTCGCCTTTCTTAAGCTTATTAAATCTGTCAGTCATCATGGCTAGGGGCAACAACGTCGAAAGGGCACCCCGCTCGCCTCGCGTTCCACCGAAGGAAGAGGAAAAAGGGCTGCGCGAAGTGGTACTGGTCGTGGCCATTCTGCTGGTCACGTCGTCTGCGCAACTGTCTGCCCACCCGCCGGGGGGCAATTTTAGCGAGGCCTCGAAGAACATGGGCGAATCTATATTTTCACACAAAAATCCATGGGAATTCGAGTTTTTTAAGAACTCTAATACCGGGTGCTGTGTATTGTCGATCACTGTTCTGGGATTCTTTTTTATTGGTCTAGCTAACAAAAGTCCATTATGGACGAGATTTACCATGTTTCTTATGTCCATCTCGTTGATACTTTCTATGATAACGTTTACCTTACCAATGATTTTCCTAACGAAGGATGGAACAGCCGCGGACGGGACCATCATCTTTGCTCATGTAAAGGCAGGCGTGGCAGTCGGTGTCTGGAGTCTTGTGATGGGTATTCTTGCAGTAGGCTACCTTTTTAGGGGTTTTGCCTAAAACAGTCTTTTTTTTCATTTTCTTTTTTTTGTTGTCTGAATTTCTTGGAAATGCGGATGTTTTCGTATTTACTCTTTATTTTCATTAATAAAAATATTAGATCTTTAACGTGTAGAGACATAGTAAACCGTACCGACCAAAAAAAAAAAAAATGGCCGCGTACGATTGCCCGGCTCCACGCAGACGATGAAGGAGAGGCCTTGCTGCATTTTCTCTCTTTTTATTTCAACGAAGCGCCCCCTCCTCAAGCAATTCTCTCCTCTCTGTCCCGAGCGGTGCGTACCCGCACGTGTGTGTGGGAGTTTCGATTGCCTGTACGAGCTGCCGCGTGCTAACCCTGTCGGTTTCGCGACTTGGCCCCCATTGCCTTTCAGGAGCTGGAGAAGCAGAACGCCGACCTTTCTTTTCGATTCTCCCTTTTCACTTTTCGAGAGGATTTCACTGTCTTTACGACTTCTCGAATGAATCTTGATATCTTTGTAGCAGCCCGAAGCCAGATTCGGTGTTGGGTCAAGCGCGCGTTTGAGTTGGGCATGCATTGTCTCTGAGTTTCTGCTTATTATCAAAGATACACGGAAGAGTTCTTTAATATTGTGCAATGCGAATGTTTAAATCATGGATGCTATCGATTTAAAATCAGCAGATGTTCCATTTTGGCATTTTTGACATTCTTGGCAGACACCTAATTCATTTCGATCCCAATCCCATCATACTGATTTTGGTGTCATGGAGTCTGAAATTTTTAAAGCTCTGGAGAAGACTAAGCTTTTAGTTGGTGACAAGAAAAAGTCACAGTACTCAAGATGTGGCAGAACAGACGAAGGAGTTTCATCTTTTGGACAAGTAAGTTCAAAAACAGCTACTCCGCTTCTAAGTTTCTTGATGGATCGGTAGATTGTTATTTTGTTCACAGACGCTAGATTGGGTTTTATCTTTGGCTCACTATTCTGTGCAGTCACCATTTCCTTGCAGAGAGAATGTGGGTCTTTGTTTCAACCTGTATTAAATGTTGAGCATTTTCTTGCAAAAACACGTGTCAACTTATATTTAGTAGACGAGCACAATCTCAGTTGTATCTTGCAATTTTTGATTATTTCTTAAACTAGGAAAAACATATGACAAGGCTACTCAGAAACATGTTTAAGGGCTTCTGGAAAAAGATGGTTAGCTGTTGCATGTGTACTACTTAGTACTTTTAACTACTAAAATGCAATTGTGGAAGTATGGGCACAAAGGGCAAGTATCAGAGTTTTTCCTTATAACAACCATATATTTCCATCCTCGTGATAGATGTGATTACTGTGAATATTCATGATGATTTTCCTTTCGCGAGAGCTTTTGTTGATTATAATCTTACTGTATAAGAATCGGTTAGGAGCAATATGTGAAGCTTGATTTTCTCAAGGAATTTGAGATTGGGTGTTAATTAGATCATAGAATATTGTAATTGGAGTGCAAGTTCTGAAGTGAATTTTTGTTAGAGAAGCAATGATGTGAATTGGAGATGAGAAAGTACTCAAGAGCGAGAGTTCTGATAGCTGGGAGTCTCTTTGCAAGATGATTGAAATGTTGATAGAGATACCACCACAAGATACAAGAAGGTTTTATGACGTGGACAAGTGTCTAGTATCAATTGTCATTTTACCTAGGATAATTATGTTTGCAGTAGGCTCTTTCTTTTATGATTCATGTTGTTGTGCTATTATCTCATGTTTGCTTCTTTTCTTAGGTGCATCATGAGTAGGCTATGGTTTGCTTTCTGATGCAGGTCATTTCCCTGTTTCTACGATCAAACCTGCGACCTAAGAACACAGATGATGCAAACAGTTGGGGACTTTCTATAGATAGAGATGGTATGTTGTTTGAGTGACTGATCTTTAATTGTTTTGAGCTCTATTTTATTGCTATGAGTCTTTAAATTGCTTTTGAATGATGAAGTTTGAACTTCACTGGAAATTTGTGACTCAATTCAATTGCTACAGACCCATTTAAGAGAAAAGATTAATTGTTAAAAATCGGTGTATTTTGTGCAAGGCTGATGTCCAAACTGGAAATAAACTGCTGGTGCGGTAATAAAGCATCTGTTAAATATACATATTCCTATACATACGTGTACACATCACACTGCTTTCCTAATCAAAAGTGGCTTATTTCAGACTAAGTGGTTAGCATTTCCAAGTTAGCAGGGTCTTCCGCAGTAAAGTGCATATATGTTGGGATTATGCAGTCATTACAGTTTCTTACTTTATTTGATTTGCTGCAACGAATTATTTATGATGAAAAATTATCAAGTTTTATATGATGCTTACTTTCATTTATATGTCAGTCTTAGACGCGGAAATTGATTATGTGAGAGTGTTGAATCGAGTCTTACCCAAAGATATCTGAGTAACTGGCTGGTGTCCTGTTCCAATTGATTTTAGTGCAAGGTTTTCCTTCTCATGGTGTACTTTATTTTGATTCGATATGATGGGATTCTGTTGATGAAATGCATTAGAGATGCCTCCAATTTGTTGATTTTATAATGTTAATGATTGCGGAAATGTAGGTGGGGTTTGCCTTTTCACATGATTCTGTCTTCCTCAGTATCTTGCAGGTTTAGCTGTATGAGCAGGGAGTACAAATATTTCTTTTGGAGAGATAATTTGGATATTAGGGTATCTCTTCATTTTATAGTTTATGACTATTTCATTTCATAAACTACTTTATGCTGATTTTGAACAAAAAATTTGATATTTGACTATTTCATTTCATTTGATGGAAGTCCTTTCTCTGTTTTTATGCTAGGCAATGGAGAGTGCAGGCCAAAAGTTTGTTGGGGATCATGATCGCAGAAATTTTTGTAAGATGGATGCATTTAATGTCCACAATTACAAGCGTCATATAACATCCTTTGAACTCTCTTCTTGTGATAACAGGTTGGTTCTGGTAGATTTTTTTTTGAGATCTTTATAAGTTAAGAAAAGATGCAAAGATACATCTATATTTTTTGTTGGTATGACGAAAGAGAAATCAAAAGGCAAAAAAAGGGCCTTTTCATTTTGGCCAGTTTCTCTCATGCGCAAGTTATTATATAATAAGACCAATCCAGTTTGCAGTGTCTTTTCTGATTTTAATGAACTTCCTTTTATGCAGGTTGGAAAGTAATGAACTGTGGTGTTTCAAAATTAAGGGCAGTGCATTTTTGTGGCACCAATTTCGTTGCATGGTTGCTGTGATGTTTATGGTTGGCCAAGGTCTTGAATCTCCTGATGTACGTAATATAAGATACTTCGCCATTCTCTGTCTTGGTTACATAAGTTGAACGTAGGAAATGGGTGAGAGATAGCTTGTTTGATATCTATTAGTTAATGCAACAAAAATGCACGAGGCTACCAATATTGGACAAGACATTATGGAGAAAAGGCTTTATATGAGATGACACTGAGCGATCTGCATAACCATATGGTGACACAAACCAATCCTTTTTTAGTGAGTCAGTTGTTTGGCACGTGGAAAATAAAGATGTAATGTTCAAATGCTTTGCTAACACTAATGGGCATGAGCAAGAAAAATGCTTCTAAAATTCAAGGATCTATATCCTCACATTTCGAAGATAAATACCAAGCTGGTATGGCAAGGAAGAGGATCTAAAGAATTTCTGCAGCTTTTGAGTGTGTGTAGATATACAAACAAAATTGACATTTGTTAACTTTCAGTTAGTTTTGGAAATTAGAACAATCTTGAATTTTTAATTCTTGTTATAATGAATATGATGGTTCTCAATTCTCACTCTTTGTATTGCATTGTTGGAAGATATCTTGAAAACTTTGTTATTCAAACATCAAAATGCTGTGTTCGAGTTCTTTTTGGCCCTCGACTACAAAATACCAGTGTCATACAAAATACACTGCTTCGATTTCGCAAAATAATGTGGGTAAGAAGACGTAGCATTGTTCAACTCTGACGAGACGTTGGTTAAACACCTGCGCTAACTCATCTATATGCTAATCTGGCACCTGCAACATCTGAGTAGGACGAATGTACATCGACTAACACTATAATCTCATTTTCTATAACGAAAGCTTTATACAAAGGTGTCCTGATTTGGCTAATCGTCCCTATCTTTGCGGTTTCATTGCTCACCGTCAATGGTCAAAGTCAAAAAGAAAAGAATTTATGCCACCATCTGCAAAGCACCCTAACGCTTCCAGTCCCATGAAAGAATTCCATAGATTGTTTGATGGGCCCTGAATTCCATAATACAGGAAAACACCACCTTTTTAAGTTAAGACTCATCCATTAACAACCTTCTAAGGACACTCGTGGATAGTATGCGCCAATCCAAGGTGCCCAGAGCGCATACTGACTTTATGAAGGTTTACTCAATCCCTTCTATCTTGTCACGGTGGTATGAACCAAATCTAGGTAAGATCAGGACAAGAAACCAGAAAAGCCAGATAACACCCTTGGACATATCTAGTAGGGGTGATCGGTTCCCGGTTCGGTCCGGTTCCACCTCGGAACCGGGAACCGGACCGGGAGCATCGGTTCCCAAAATTGTGAACCGTGGACCGGACCGTTTGGTCCTAGGACCGGGAACCGGACCGGACCATCGGTTCCGGTCCGGTCCAACAAAATTGTTCTCGAGTACGTGCAAAATATTTAAACTTCACTTGTGCGATTCACACTTCATATGTTTCACACTTAAATTTAACCATGATGGCCATAAACAATTTGGCTAAAGGTTGTTCTTAGCTTAGATTTTATAGATAATCTCTCTTCTACTCTTTGAATGTTTAGTTGATATGGGACTTTTAGAGGCTTGAAGTGCCTCGTGAATCTTTTGGAGCCTTAGTCCCACATCGAGTAGAAGATGAAACTAATAATGAGAGTTTTTCTATAAATAAAAGAGTAACAAAAAGGGTTTTAATGGTCTCTTGTCCTCTTATCTCAAATTGCAATTTTAGTTGCAATAAGTTGTCATGTTTATATATTTTATTAATTTTATGTATATAAATTATATATAAAAAAATTTGGTTCGGTCCGGTTTGGTCCGGTCCGGTCCGGTTCCCACCTTAGAACCGGGAACCGGACCGACCTGCCACCGGTTCCAAGATTAGGAACCGGACCGCCGACCGTGGGAACCGCCCAAAACCGGCCGGTTCCCGGTTCGGGCGGTTCCCGTTGCACACCCCTAAATATCTAGGACTTGGAAGTGCCGATATTGTAGACGAAAGCCATTTGAAACAAAGCCCAGCGGTCTGAACATCTTACACGCTTCATCTGGCTTACCGTACCTCAGCATAGGTAATGAGAAAACAAGCGAGAAATCACAACCAGATAAACTTGCTTGCATAATCTGATTTTATGTGCAGAGCTGTTAAACTTGCTTGCATAATCTGATTTTATGTGCAGAGCAACATATTCTCTATAGGAAAACAAGAGTATCCAATACTTTAAAGGGCAAATATATCTCATTAGTAGAATGGATGAGGACTAACGTACGAGACGAAGAACTTTTTGAAAAGTCTACTTAACAAAAGCATAACTAAAGAGCCTTAGCAAGTGCCCGGAAACGCTCTAACAGTTGCCCTTTATGAAGTCAATACTCCTATGAAGCCTCAGTTGCCAGATTTACCGATTGTCCATCCGCTTCTCTATGAATCACTGGAAAATCCCATCCGCACTGAAGTTGCCGGTGAACTGTGTGATCAATGGGTCTGGGCAGCTCAAAAGAGAGAGAAGAGCCCAGTCGGGAAAAGGCTTTCAATTCTCCACTCAAACACCTTCCCAGACCTGTGATCCGTCTCATCACCTGCTACGGTCATTCCTATGATCTCTACCCCGCCATCTGCAAAAAGTTCACCATTTAATGCTGCAGCAACTTGATAGCAAGTTTTAGAGGATGCATTAGTGCTTCAACATAATTTATTTTATGACTCCATACTCCTAATACAAAGAAATAACACCATAAGAAAGAAGATATATCTTGCCGAAATCCTGTCTCTTCCGCACATTTATTGTCATAACTAATAAAAAACAATCAGTTCAGGTGACTACAGCGCACGGAAGGAAAAATATCCATTTCTTAAGCACCGTTAACTGAAACCGATGCAAAACTTGCGGACCAAATGGTCAAATGGCAGATATCCCGACTCTTGCACACCAATGACCATATCCAAGCCAAATCAGCAGGTCAAATGAGCCTAACATGGAAGTTTTGCATTACGTTTGGGGTTGCATTGTAGAGCAAGGAGGAAAATAAGCAATCAGCTTCTTACCCCATAACAACCGAGTAAGATCTGGCAAAGAACTGGGACTACTATATAGAGCAAATATTAACTTTGGCCATCAGGAACTTACTATCTCTTCTCGCCTAGTGGAAGAGCCTCTGGAACAGGGAAGGGTCAGACTCTGCAATGTCCATGTTAAGGATACTCATGGGTCTTGCCCGCGATGCACTTCTGCCTTGCTCCATATGCTGATTCAGGGACTGCACAGTTCCTAATAGCAAAGTTGTATTTGTTTTATATAGTAGTCGCATGCTTTGCCAGATTTAGCTTGGTCTCGTGGAGAGCAGTTAATTACTAAGTTTCCTCTGTGTTTACAGAGAAATCAGATTCTGTGAGCGTATTGCAGGTGCCACAGACGAAAGCCATTCAAACAAAATCCATAAAGTCCACTGATGCTGTAATCTTTATTTTGGTTATTATCCTTTATCGGTGAATGTACCAAAACGACTTGCATAAATCACAACCAGAAACATTTCTGCAAACAAATCACAAAAAGATGAAATTTCTTTGTGCAATTTGATAGTTTCCCTAACTGGCAATACAAGGAAACAAGAAACAAGTAGAGGCTTTACCAAGTTTGGCTCTAAAAGTGCGAAAGGTAGGAGCTGAGTCAACGGTTTATATAGGTAGGCATATGCTTAGGTCAACAAGTGGCACATACTACTCACAGTATGTTCTGAAAATGTTGAAACATAAATGAGGGTAGCTAGTTAGTCTTAGAGAAAGGAATTTTATAATAATTCCAGAAGATCTCGGAATCAATCACACAATCACCAAATGAATGGAGACAGTCTGTGAATTTGAATGTGGCCCTTTGGAGAGCATCAAGCAATTGCAATGGAGAGATTTAAAGAATGCTAACAACCAGAAGAACCATGCATCAAGGTCATGCGAAACTGCCTTGAACTCATATATCGATGTGACTTGGAGAGCATAACAGAGGGACTAGCCAGAACTCAAGACCCAATACAATATCCAGATAATCTATGAATATATGAACAAAGATGCATGAAAGCCCAATGTCAAACCAACCAAAACAATACCTGCATCATTTTAATATAGTAATCGAGACAAGTTCAATAGATATTAATGAATAACAAATCACGAAATGGTAAAACATACAACAGTGAGATGAAAAGAATAGTTTTAGAATTATCAATTCCAAGTAAAGAGAAAAACCATTACCAGGTATGTTTAACATTACTTTTTTTCGAACAAGTACTTCATTAGGACTGCACACAGGAATTCTACTTGCGTATTCCATAAAGTCTGAGCTGCCTGACGGTCATCTGGTATTGATCAGCTTCTTGACAGCTCCCTTCAAGATCCCATCCGCACCAAAGTTGAGGTTTGTTGGGATGAACAGCGGGTGAAAGGAGAGAGTCATGTGTCCTGATTGATGAAGGTTTTCTGTTCTTGCTTCTCCTTCAATCAAGACCTCACTGTCCGTGTCGAGTTCACAACTAAATGCGGCAGCATAAAAGCAAAATTCAAAGAATGTGTCATTACCTTCAGATCACCATATGAATTGAAAGTCTTGAGAATGAAGAAATAACACCATACAAGAAAAAGAAAATATCTTTCTGGATTCTTCACTCTGGTGAATATTAGTTGTTATCATGACTTTGTTGAGTACCTATTAAGTTGGGTATTAGGTACGTACTGGATACTTTCTTGCCCCTGGCAGAGACACCTGGCACAGGTAAGAGTCTTGGGACTCTGCAAGGTCCACTTTAGCAGATCCTATCGGCCCTATAAATAGTTAGGAGAATGATCGCTTTCAAAATGAACAGAAGTGAGAATTTAAGACAATCAAATCGATAACATGCAACGTACGTCGTTAATGTTCATGCAATATATCTGCTGCCAATGACATGCTTGATTTGTAATGTTTCAAAAGCTAACAAATAAAGAACTAGGCAAGAAATCAAATTATCGTATCACATAACTGTCAACGTGCTATACGCAATCTATACAACTTAACCGAAGGAAAACCAATTTCCGGCTGCAAAAGAGAAATGATCCAACCAAATTATGCATGAGCATAACCATAAAGTGTTATTGCAATAACCTCTGGTCTGAGGAGAGAGATACTCCGGTTGTCCATAAATATGATGTTATTGCCATGAATTTCTCTCTGAAACGTCAGATGGGGTGCAGGTCGGTAGGAAAGATAGGCTCAGTATGGAAGATTGGCTGGCCTTCCTCGGTGCAAGTGCATCACTTGCACCACCATCATCTGGGACCCGGCTAGCTGACTGGGACAATATTGTAGCAATTTCTCAGCAGTTCTTTGCTCTGCAGACTTGTGGGAGGCCTCTCTGCTTTGAGGTATTGCTTTAGAGCGCGTCCAGCAGGTGTATACTCCCATTCTGGCTCTTGCTCTGGCACCCATTCCTCTTCGCCACCACTCTGCTTTATGTTTCAAAGGTAAACCAACAAATAATGAAATTATGACACTATATAAGTGCAAGTCAATGCATGAAAACCTCAGCACCATTGAGATCAGGAACAAATTTGATTTTATTGCCCATAAATTTTCTAATGGATCAAATAGCTTAATATACTCAGTGAAAAACTCAAAATACAGACCAGCATCCTACCTTCAAGGATGTCAGCAATTCAAGCTAAAAGCAACATTAGGACAAGATGAAGAGAAAAAATATATCTTTCGACAGGAATTTGAAAGCAAACTCGTGCGTGCACAAAAGTTAAGGAGGAAAATAGGCAGTATGTTCAATGCATGAGTACTCCTTACAAGTGTTTGCGACTGAACTTTCCTTCATTAGTGGAATAATAACAAATTAAAAAAGGAAAGACATTTGCAACTTCATAATCCAAATTTCAACTCCCAGGACCAGAATAAATAAAGAACAATGACAAAGGGATTTATTTAGTTGCCCTTTCCATCAAAGGAGCATGGTTAAAAGTGGATCCATGAAGTTGCTCTTCAGCACAACAGAGAGTTTCTTCAGCTTATCAAAGAAATAACCACTAGATCACCATCATAATCCCTTGGTCAATATTTAACACCATCGGGTGCACTCTTATTCTAAAGTTTCCAGCCCTAACAGCATAAGAGAAGGCAATTCAGATAAAATACCTCATTGGCCATTTCACTTGGATGTGCTGCCTATGCTTCTCTGTAAGAAACAGCTTTTCTGACATGCTTTCCCCAACCAAGAGCCGCTTCCTCCTCACTTTGATATTTCTCCCATCTACAAAACACAAGTGATCATAAAAAGCATTAAGAGCAAGAATCTTGAAAGATGGAGGTCCATATTTTCTCCTTACTTATAGTTACAGAACAGTCATTCTAATAAAGGATTTATTCCTCCTACCAAAGAAAAGGAGAAAGAATCTGGAAATGCAGCAGGGTTGTTCTTCACCTAGAAAAGAAACGAGTTATTTTCGCTGCACAGGACTACAAAAGGCAAGAACCATCCTTTGATCAGTATCAGTAGAGAAGCCACTCAGACAGCTACGGAAAACTACTGATACTGCTTATGTTGTAACTTCTTCTTCTTTTGTGTGTGTGTTCTCGTTTTTTTTTACTTCATTTTTGTTTTTTGCACTGAGGGGGGATGATAGGGACTGCACATAAGGTATTATGGCTTTTGGTCACTAAAAGTTATTATATGCTTCATTTTAGAAGTAAAATTATCCAAGAATCCAAACATCTATGATTTAAGGTTCAGCTTTCAGTACTATTAAATTCTCAAATTGAGCCAGTCACTTTCAAGTTAGAAGTTATGTCTTCTACCAGCTTCATTTCTTTAAAGTCAAAGCTAAAGCCAAAAACTCAAACCCGCAGCTAAAACCAGAAAGGCAAGCTGAAACTCACAGCCACCCCAAACAGGCCTTGACATTTATGTTTGTGATTATTTGACAAAAGTAGTACAATGATATTTACTTGCCAAAGGATTTACAATCCAGGAAGCACATACAGTGTGGACATGCTAAGTTAATCTACAGTCCCTACATCAATGTTTCTGTGGATCTTCTGACACAACATACAAGTTAGCAATATCTTGGACAAGAAAACATAATTAATTCCCAGACTTACATGGGACTTTATCCGAATTTTATTTGCTGCCAGATTTAATACTGCAAGCAGAGAAAGGAATTACAATCTAGGAATGCAAACAGTGTGGATATGTTATCAGTCCCTAAATGAACATTTATCCATAGCTTGTAACTTTACTTAAATCTGATGCGCAAAATCTAAAATTTACTAGTGCTTTTCAAATTCCAAATCAAAAGACGAAGACAAAAGACCATTGCGCATAAGTGAATCAAGCAGCATATACACTTGCTCCAGATAATGGAGGAGAGACGTAAGCAAATATGACAGCAAACCAATTCAAAAGAAAAGAAAAAAAAAAACGCAGGGAACTACAGCCTCTCTTACCACACGGAGAGCAACAACAACCGGAATTCCAGAACTAACCTTACCGCTGACCACATCGGTAGCGAAATTGCAGACGACGTCGAGCGTGCTCTCAATCTGTGCCTTCAGGAACCAAGTCGGCGCGAGGTCCAAATTCCTCAACCAGTAGTGCCCGACCATGCGGCCCTCGTCCAGGTTGGCGATCGCCCCTTCTCCAGCTCCTCCAACACCTCGAACGCAGCCTGGAACAAGGGCTCCATCTCCTCCACAAACTCGTCCGTGAACCCGATATGGCTCACGTCCAGGAAAAGCCCTAGCTCTCGGTGCTGGTACAGCCAGTCCATGTACCTCCCCCACAGCGAGCGGGAATCCTTCTCTAGCCCGCGCTTCTCCTTCTTTGCCGTGCCGTCCGCCCTGCCCAGGTCCGCTGAGATCTCCCCGCGACCGAGCGGGCCAGCGTCAGGGACAGCACTCAATGGGGAACGAGACCGAGGCCGTCTCCCTCGGGCCGGAGGCCAACAGCTGAGAATCGAGAAAATATTAGGTACCCTAGATGCTCCAGCGTGGCAAATAAGAGAGCGGTAAGAGGACGACACATGTCCTCAGGCGCCATTTTGAAAAAATTTTGGACTGACTGATGGTATCTTCTTCTTTTTCTTCGCGCTTCTCTCACTCTACCCTTCCCCTCTCTCTCCGACCAACTAAACGCGACCTCCCAGTCTCTCTGTGTCCTCCCTCTTTCCGACCGGCGAACCACCGCCAGCAACCGACGAACCACCGCACCGGACCGGCGAGAGGACCGCGATACCTAGCGACCTCCCTCTGCCCTCTCTCTTTCCGATCGGCAAACCACCGCGAGCAAATCAGATGTTTTTGTAGAGATCTCTCATTGTCACCTTCATCTTCTTCACCCCTTTTTTTTGTTTTGTTGTTTTTTTTTTCCCTAGTGTTCTGATGGTGGATCTGGAGTTGCATATGGAGGACGACGTGATGTCTCACATCAACCTCGACGGCTTCTTCGGCGACCTCCCTGAGGCCGGCAACGTCATCGGGCGACGTCATCGGCGCTTGCTCCTCGACGAACGCGTCGTTGTCATCTCCATACTCGGGGCTCTCGTGGTTCGACGAGATCGAGAACATTCTGATGAAGGACGGCGATGTCCACGTGCTTGCTGAGCTAGGGGCTGAGTCCGGGGGCTGAGTGGGCCGTGTCGGAGGGACTCGAGCTTCCCGCGGACCTTTGCTTCCTCGGCCCCTCGCCACTGGCTTCTCCCCGCCTCTTGCAAAATGCGGCAGCGCGGCCTTAGGTGCTCCGCCAGCTTGCTGATTTCCTCGGTTTCCATGGCGCATGTTCGGGATTCTCATTTTTTTTTGTTTGTTTCGCGTGTGGATGACTACTAGTTCTGGAAGCAGGAGGCCGCAGGTCAAGAAGGCCTCGCCGGATAGGCAACCGTCGATTGTGGTTAATGGAGAGGGAGAAGAGGACGCTGCTTTGGCGGAGAGCGTGCGTAGCGCTAATCGGGAAATTGTGGCTGATGATTCTAAGGACGATGATTCCGATGGAGTCATGATTGATGTGGAGAACCATAATGCTGATAGAACAGAAGCTTCCGACAGTACGGCGATGGAGACAAATTTGGTATTTTTCTTGTAGCATTTCTAGTGCGTTCTTGGGATTTTTTTTTTTTAATCTGTCTGGATACGCGTATGCAATGTGCACATTGGTTCTAGTTCATGAATATCTCACAAATTAAGAATTTGAGAGCATGTTTTCTTCGGGGGAGCTGCAATTGTTTTTCGGCTTCAAGCACAGTGACACTATTGATGGTTGATGTTGCAACGTCGCCTATCCTATATATGGGCTTTACTTTTTGCACTATAGCATCAATGTGGTTGAATTGCAATACATCTACATTGCTTAATTATTAGATCGTCCTTTCCTTAAAATTAAGGGCTTAGTTCTCTTGCCCTTCCTTTTTTGTTCTCTTAGGGACTAGAGAGCTAAGGCTCCATTTGCTTCTGTAATTTATTTTCCCGTCTATTTTACCTATAGGAAATATGCTCTCATTCCTAATCTTTTGAATATCTGTACATGTTCTTATATGGTGTGAGTTGTTACTTCTATAGTAGGCCATCGATAGTTCTTTAAAGTTATATTATTAATTCCTTCAAGTTTTGTGGCTTCAGGCACCATGTTTCGTCGATGGAGTAACTCTCAGCACAGTGAGGAAGATGACTCACTGCAGTTCGAATCTAAGGTAATTAAGATTTCAAAATTACAGCGCTTGTAAGGACTGGACATTTCATAGAGTGTATCTCCTTGATCGATTGCTCATATTTATTTGATTTCCATATTTGACCATGTGGTTGACCTAAGTCAGTAGTTTTTCTGGCCATGAGAAACCATGAAGTGGCCCTATTTGCATATAATACTTTACCGTCAATACACCCCCTTATCTGTACCCCCTTTCATATATGTATTTAATGTCTCATGATGCATTGATTTTCTAGAGTTGTGGAATAATAATCAATGTTCCTTTCCAGAATATAGGAGAAATTCAGTTACATTTTAAGTCCATTTGCATGCAGGTGAATGAGCTTAAGAAAGCTATGGGACCACTCTCTGGGCGAAGTTTGAAGTATTGTGATGATGCATGCCTGAGGAGATACTTGGAAGCTTGAAACTGGAATGTAGATAAAGCAAAGAAAATGTTAGATGAGACGCTAAAATGGAGATCAGCTTTTAAGCATGAGGAAATCAACTGGGTAAGATGGCTAAGTGTCCCGGTGAATGAATACCCGCACGAGTATTGTGATAGATAATTTATGGTGATGGTTGTTGCCTGTTAAACTTCAGTAGACATCTGATCCTTGTTACCCTAACTATTGTGTTGACTTGATAATTAATTTTATTTCGTAGACTAAGTTCCTGGTATGGAGAAGAACTGATTTTGTGAATGAATGCGAATGCAGGATTGGTGTTAGTCAACAATAATTGAGTGGCTCTCATTTTTTATGTCTTCTATGAGATTGCCATGATGCGGTGATATGAAGCATTAGGTGTTGGAGAGTTTATTGCTCAAGGGACAATAAGGGGTGCATGATAACCAAAATTTCTGTTCCGAAATGATTTTTCTATTCCGACCAATTTCGGAACAAAAACTTGTTTGATAACGCTTATCAAATTTTCTACTTCGATTTCTCCCGAAATCAATTTTTATTTCTCCCAACCCTAATTTTAAAATGAAATTTATTCGAATAAATAAAATGATATTTATATTTATTTTTAGGAATAAATTTAAAAAATCCTAAAAATGAATAAATAAAAATAAAAATTATTATAAAAATATAATTTATTCATTTTTATTTTTTTATTTTTATTATAAATATTATTTTTAGTTTTAATAAATAAATTTAATCGAAATAAATTTATTTATTAAAAATAAATTTAATTAAATATCATTTTATTAAAAATCAAAATAAATATATTCATTTTATTCATTTAAAAATAAAAATAAATTTATTAAAATAGATTAAAAATAAATAAATTATTTTTATTTATCATTTTATTTTTAGTTTATTAAAAATAATTTATTTATGATAAATAAAAATTAATTTATTAAAATAAAATTAATTTTATTTGTCTTGAGTATTTTGCCAAATAATTTATTTTTATTTTTTATTCATTTTAAAATAAATTTATTCGTAAAATAAAATAAAATAGAATAAATAAAATAAATTTATTTTTAAGGATATTTTTATTTTAAAATAAAATGATATTCTTATTTTATTTTTTTATGATTTATTTATTTATTTTTGTTAATAAATCATTTTTATTTTTATTTTTATATTAAATGTCGCCGGTCGTTCTTCCGCCGTCCGAAAGGAAGAAATTTTATGTCGTTATCAAACGAATTTCTATTTTTAGAGTAGAAATTTTGCGTCGTTATCAAACGGTTATTTTTGCTTAGAAACTCTTCTATAAATAAATTTTGTCAGAAACTATTTCTGGAACAGAAACTATAACGCTTATCAAATTTTATATTTCTGGAATAGGTTTCTATTCCAGAAATAGAAATGGAGGAGAAATCGAAGTAGAAATTTTCGATTTCTACTTCGATTCTCCTAAATCAATTTCTATTTCTCCCAACCCTAATTTTAAAATGAAATTTATTCGAATAAATAAAATGATATTTATTTTTATTTTTACAAATAAATTTAAAAAATCATAAAAATCCTTAAAAATGAATAAATAAAAATAAAAATAATTATAAAAATATAATTTATTCATTTTTATTTTTTATTTTTATTATAAATATTATTTTTATTAATAATTTTTTTAATTATTCATTTTTAAGGATTTTTTAAATTTATTCGTAAAAATAAAAATAAATATCATTTTATTTTTAATAAATAAATTTAATCGAAATAAATTTATTTATTAAAAATAAATTTAATTAAATATCATTTTATTAAAAATAAAAATAAATATATTCATTTTATTCATTTACAAATAAAAATAAATTTATTAAAATAGATGAAAAATAAATAAATTATTTTTATTTATCATTTTATTTTTAGTTTATTAAAAATAAAATTATTATAAATAATTTATTTATGATAAATAAAAATAAATTATTTTTATTAAAATAAAATTAATTTTATTTGTCTTGAGTATTTTGCCAAATAATTGTTTTTTATTTTTTTATTCATTTTAAAATAAATTTATTCGTAAAATAAAATAAAATAAATAAATTTATTTTTAAGGATATTTTAATTTTAAAATAAAATGATATTATTATTTTATTTTTTATGATTTATTTATTTATTTTTGTTAATAAATCATTTTTATTTTTATTTTTATATTAAAGGTCGACGGTCGTCGCCGCCGCCAGATTAGAAGGAAGAAATTTTTGTATCGTTATCAAACAAATTTATATTTTTAGAGTAGAAATTTTACGTCGTTATCAAACATATATTTTCGCTTAAACTCTTCAGAAATAGAAATAGAAAAATCTATTTACATTAAACTATTTCAACAAAATGGTTGTCATCGCGCCCTAAGTGTCCCAGTATATTTTTTCACTCATGCTGTTTCCAAAATCATCAGACCGTTTTAGTTGACAATATGGCTAATGAGCAGGTTGTGTTAGACTTGCAATAGTACTTATTGGGACACTGAATAATGCTTCCATTTGACAATGTGATGCTTACTAAAACAAGAAGAAGTTGCTATTGAAGGTGAAATTGGAAAAGTATACAGAGCAAGTTTTCATGATCGTTATGGAAGGAGTGTTCTTATATTGAGACCTGGAATGCAGGTATTTATCCATCCTGTTGTTGCTAATTTCTGTAGCTTTTATTTGCTCTTACCTATTAACTTGGCAATAAATCTTGCAGAATACTCATGTATTGTTTGATGAGGACTACAGCATGTACTGGCAGAGGTCGGAACTCATGGAATACGAAGATGGCGAACTCTCATGGTTCAATGCCGGAGTGAGAGTTGGAGTTGGAATTGGGCTTGGCATATGCATTGGGGTTGACATAAGAGTAGGGCTGCTTGTGCGTACTTACCAATTGCTGGTGCTGTTTATCAGTTCCTAGAAATTTCCTCTACTCCTTCATGGAAGGAAAATTGAAGAGAAATTTATGATAGAAATTAGCATACAAGTTTCTGCTGCTGTCTTTTTGCATGTCGCTTGAGGATCGGCGAGAGGACTGTGAGACCTAGCGATCTCCCTCTGCCCTCCCTCTTTCCGACCGGCGAACCACCGCACGGGACCGGCGGGAGGACCGCGAGCAATCGACGAACCACTACACGGACTGGCAAGAGGACCGCGGCCTCCCTCTCTCTCTGCCCTCCCTCTTTCCGACCGGCGAACCACCGCGAGCAAATCATACCGTGGTTTTGCCTGTTTTTTTTTTTTTTTTTTTTTTGGGTGGTAATTTTTTTTTTTTTTTTTTTTTTTTAAGGCTGAGGGGGTTGGGCTTCTTTGTTTGTGCTGGCTAGACGACTGAGAAGGCGATCATCAGAAAGGAGAAGCACATGGAAGAGGAGACTGATGAGGACAAGGAAGTCATCTACAAAATCAAAGTTCCGGCAAACAGGTGACTGCGAAGCTGATTCGGCATTCGGTTAGATGTTGTGTGTTTCGAATGGGTTTTGAGCTGTTTCGCGGGTCGTGGGTGAATTTTGGTTCGGGGGTTTAAGATGCTAGTGTCCGACTTCGAATGGGTTAAAGTCTTTCATGGACCATGTTGCTCGTAATGGCTATCGAGATGCTGTGTAGTTCGATCTTTTCTTTGAGAAATGCCTGGATGTGAAGAGAGGACTCCGCTGAGTTGTTTTGAATAATTTGGTGAAGTGGTGATGATAGATATGTTGCTTGAACTAGTTTGCATTCTCGAGATCTATATTCAATTTGATATTTTATTTGCATGTAATAGATGCCCAGCCCCCCAATCCCTCCACTTAGTACATCAGATGCTTGTGCTTATGCTAGATCCTCAAAATGTTCTGCTTGGATTGACATGCTCGGATTCTCTCGATATTTTAGGTGAAGAACACTGGTTGCAATTAGGACTCATGACTTGGATACGCTAGAAGGCCCCCTCAGCTATGAGGTGTGTGTTTGAACTAATCGCCTAAACTAGAATCTAAAATGAAGAATTCTGCACGTGTCCTACTATCCTCGCTTGAAGCTAAGGCCGAGCTAGAACTTAAATGGAAGATTTTCAGATTGCTGGCATAATGGATCTTTTCATGATAGAGTGTTATCCGGGCTGGAAGCTTGTGCTCACCTATTCTTTCCTTTTTTTCTCTCTATATATTTAAATGCCTGAAGGATTCCCTCTTGAAGCTTCTTTCTACCCCACACTTTGCCTCAGCATCTATTACATGTTTTCGAGGAGTTGCAGTTAGCTAGACAAGCTTTGACCAGTTCAAGTTTTGTCATCCTCTGAGCTTGTCCCAGAGGATGGTATTACTATATATATCCGAGATACTCTATTTTGATCCCAAAAATTCGTAGTATTATGTTTCACTATCAGAAGTGCTCATCTACTAGATAAAGCATAGACGAAAACAGACGTGACAAGGAATTGCACATTTGGTTTAGCTTAATATGTATGAGTTATATATTTGTTACAGCTAAATGTTTCTTCTTAATATGTACGAGTTATATATCTGCTACGGCTAAATGTTTCTTAGAGCAAAGTATGATAAAATGTTACGAGAGGTACAGCGTATCACCGACTCATGTTCCTTTTCCTTTGGTCTTAGGCTTTGCCGCCTTCCAGTATAAGTTTCATCCCCTTGAAGCAGGTAGTTTCATGATCAAGATTGTATTTTTCTGTTCATGCATGTGCCATGAGTCTGATCTGTAGTGAAGATCTATGTATTTGTAAGGATTTTGTACTGTTCTCTAGGGGCAATTCTTAAGTAGTTGATTAAGAAATTTTTATGGTTTTCAATTGGATGCACAGAGTGTTCTTGTGGTATTTGTAATTTTTTCTTTGGAAAGTGAATCATATTAAATAAGTATGCTTAACAAGTGCCCTTTTGTTAACAGTGCTCTAAGGAGACTTACTAAGTAACTAAAAAGGAAATTTTGTAGTTCCAATGCATTAGCATGTTATTTCTAATTACTATTTTGCAAAGTGAATCATTCCAAATTGTCACAAAGTTGATTAGAGAACCCGCAGCAAAGTAGAAAGAGAGAAAGAAGTAAGAGAGAAGGAATAGAGAGAAGGAGAAGGAGAACGTAAAAGAAAGAAAGAGAGGGCTGTAATTTTCTGTAGTCACAGAAAACCTACACCCGTTGTATTTGTATTGAATATAAATTGTATATAATAATAATATCCTTATGTAAGTAAAAAGGAAATAAAATTATTATAATAAAGGAAACTTAATTAAAGTAACTTAACACAAATTAAGTATGCTTAACATATCAATGCCACTTTTGAGTTCATGAGATTGCTTACATTTATATATTTGTTTTGTTTTCTCTACCAACTGTGATTGATGCGTTGGTTGATTGCGCCTTAGTTTCTGTTCTGATATTAGGTGAAGAACTTCAAAGCTGATGAACTAATGGAATTTTATAAGGTGGGTCCTCAATAGCTGCTCCTTTTAATGGTCTTTTTATAACTGTCATATTTGTTTTGTTACATATATCTTATGCTTGGAACTTGCTTATTCAGTGTGCTAGTTGATATCTTCCTATAAATGAAGAATTATGTAATAGTTCCTCATTTTTGCCATGTTGTTTTACCTGTTTTTCGCTACTTTGTTGCAGTCAAATTTGAAATTGAAGAAGTTCTTGCACATAATAGAGAACTCGCCTGTGTTCCCTGTTATCTATGATTCAAAGAGGTATCTTGGTTTCTTCATACACTCTTCTTTGTAATGTGAGTTTTCCATGTATAAATATGAAGTGTGTATATTGAGGTTAAGGGAAAATAATAAATAACCACTTAAATGTAATGACATGTTGACTTAGTTTTGATTCAACCATTGCCACTTAAGTCATTAATATTGCAACCTTGAGTTATTTGGGGGTTTATCGATGCATTGGGTTCAATTTGCAAAGAGAAAATAATCTAGGCCTTCAAGCATCTTCAGCCACGTTAAGCCACTACGTGCTTGGTCTCGTTTATGAGTTGAAGTGAGATCAACTATTCTGTTTAGGTGTCACTAGTGTTCTCAAAAGCACTGGAGTTGCCTGGGCAGGCACCCAATGTGGCGACTTCAAAAGCACCTCAAATAAGGCTGGTCATTCTCTGAGGCATTCCCTCAAGGAAAAAGATGAAATTAGGTCATGTTCTTTGACCCTTTTTGTTCCTTTCTCTAAACAAAACTGAGAAAGGAGGTATATTATTTCAGTAAAAGGGCGAAGTTTTTAGAAAAGCAGCTGTCGACTCTACATTAGCACTGTTAGAGACTTCCAGAGCCCAGTCTTATGCCTACAACATTACTTTTAAGAGAGCCAGGGAAAAAGGTAAAAATGTGTAGTCTTCTATAGATCTTTGCTTTTCTTTGAACATTGTCTTTCCTATGTACTCCTTTACACTGAACTTAGTAGTCCATTCTTATTTCATCTCTCTCTCCACTGGTTGCTAGGTACCATATAAGGAAAAAGAACTTTTGCATGTGGTGTCACAAAATTTGATATGGGAAAGCAAGTGCCTAATGTCAATAAGAAAGATGCTATAATGTAGTACAAAAATAATTTTTTTCCGGAATATCATTTCATGACTTAAGATCTACCTTGCTAATACATTCTTTGGGTTCATTTGAAGAAAAGGTTAAAAAAATTTCTTGCTAAAGGATTCATCCCAAACTTTTAATGTAACATGTCCCTTATTTTAGGCTAGGGCCTTGCTTGACAATAGTGGATGATATTTTCTTTTGACGTCCTAAATAATTAGAAATGATACAGTTGATTGCTTCATAAATTCTTGATTAGCTGTGGACTGATGTTTATTGGTAATGTATTAATTAGGCAACAACCAATTATGGTTGACCATTAAACTGTTTATCCTGTTTGAACAGGGGTCATCTTTTTAAAAAGATTGGTTTCGAATTTTTTTGCACATGGGGTTCTAATCTAGCTCATTCAGGTTCAATGATATTTGGTTACTCCAGTTGTGGATAGATTACACTGTTGCCATTGGCTTCACAATTTTGGTTCCCATTGAATATGCTCAATGTGAACAAATTGTAGTGACTATTTAGCTGTCATAGCCAAACAGAGAGGGCAAAGTGATGCTTCATCCACTTTTTGGGTGTCTTGCAATCAACAATTTGACAGATATTTGTGATGTATAGTCTGATTGATTAGCGAGCATCTACATCGACTGAAATGATACGGTTGACTAAGTTTCTTATCACTGAAAAGGCTAATTTTTTACTCCATGCAAAACTGTCCTGTCTCTGCCGCCAATTATCAATGGTGCACATTTGGCAATAACTTTAAAGACGAAAAATGTTCTCATTGAATGTACTAAGACGGACTTAACAAAGGCTAAGATAGTTCTAAATACAATGGTGAGCATACTCAATTGTTTGTCCTTTTCTCTACACCCATCCTTCTGTATAAAGGACTAATGCGGGCAAGTGTTTTCCTTTAGGTGACAATCTTCTCAGCATACTGTGGGAAGAAGTATGAAGTTGAACTAGTTGAAGTGATATACTCTAATGGGGAGTCATTCGTTTTTCCTGATTTGTCCCTATACAATATGGAAGTGTCCTTATCTTATGTCAACGATTCAATTGGAGTTGCCTTGAAAGCTGAAGAGGTATTGTGAATATTCATTTCAAGCTGGAGTTTAAATGTTCGCATTAGGTGGATGTGAGCTTATATTAGAGTTGGTTGGTTATATTATTCTTTCATCAGTTGAGTTAAATTTTTTGTTCGCCATGTGCTATTGTGCTATTTTATTGCTACAATGATATCTAAAAATGACCTTGTTTTATATATTGGGTGGCCATCTCTCTCGCTCGCTCTCTCTCTATCTCTCACTTGAATGGTGTGCGGTGGTCGCCTTTGTATCTCTCACTGGTGCGCGTGAGATGGAGAATCAATTACAGCGGTCTTAAGTGACCATTGCGACGAAGACGACCGCAACCATGGGGGTCATTGTGGTGTTGGTGTCGCCCACCATTGAGGAGGACGTCGGTATTGTCCTAGAGTTTTGGGGGCAGTCATTAGGTCTAGGTTTTCTTTTTGTTTGTTTGTTTGATTTCTTTTCTAGTCCTAGTATTTGATATTGTAATTTTTCAGTAATTTATATTAGAAAGCATCCGTAGTACGTATGATTATATATGAAATGAGTCATCGGATAAGTGATTTGATATAAAGAAGTTCGAGGATTGTAATTTTCAATCCCTCATTTTGTTCCATCTAACTCCATGCCGCCCTCTGGTCAAACACAGCTTTTGATCCTATTTTAGAACGGAGAGATCTCAATCTGAGATTGCCAACTCTGTTTCATTCAGATAGAGATAAGGATAAAAAAAAGGGACTCTCGATGATAACAACGTAAGAAAGAAGAGAAAACGAAAGAGAAGACCTATTTGATTTTCTTTAGATATTTGCTAAAGGAAAAGAAAGAAAAATTGAAGGGAATCGATCACTTTGTATTCGATTTGAGTAGAGAAAAGGAAAAACAGTTCTGGTCTAGGAAAAAGAAAGAGGAAAAACTCAAATGATTTTATGTCCCCTTGGCAGTCCTTCCTATCCAATGGGAGACAAAACCATTGCTGAACTTAGAGGCGTGCCACCATTGCCGCCTGTGGCGGTGGTAGGTGGCAACCGCTGGTAGAGAGGGCTGAAATGCGACAACATATCACGCTTAAGAGGTTTCGGATTTCCCTATCCTGCGTATTTCCGCTTAAAGGACACACAAGAAGGCACTGAACCAAATCATGAACCCACTTAGGCAAAGCAACTGCTATAATCATACGGGCTAATCATGGGTGTGGTTCTGGGGGGATTTACATAAAAAGCTCGGATCTACTCAAAAAGTCCTCATCTCCTAGCCAATTATTCAAGTATCTTACACCATTTTAGACCACGGAACGAGAAACAAAGGCGAACCTCGATGCGGGAAATCAGTCGAGAGTCGCAAAGAAGAGAATCAGCCTATGCCAAAACTCGGGGCAGCAAAAGTCCCACCTTCATCTTCGTCCTTGATGCTTTGTATCTCCTGCTCAGGGTTTGTACCCCACAGGATCCAGAGCTGCCAGAGGTTTCAGACTTCCCTTTCCTGCGTTTTCTGCAACACTGCTTCCAGTGCCAACAGGAGCGGCGGGGACAGGGTAAATAGGCATGTTATGCATAGGAACCAAAACAGGGAACCCAGCGGCAGGGGTTCTGCAACACGACAGTTAAAATTGATATAAGTCGACATGCAAAAAGACAGGACTAAAGGACACCTGGAGTGCCATAACTTGGCACGGAGGGACACTTAAGTGCCATAGCTTTAAAACGGTACACTTAAGTGCCACTATCGGAGTAAAATGGAACACTTAAGTGCCAATCCGGCCAAAAACCGGCCAAAAACCGGCCAAAATGCAGACGTGGCATTTTCCGGCGACATGCTTAACCGACGTGGCAATTTTGTAAAAAAAAAAAAGCACACGTGGAGGGGGAAAACGACGTCGCCCCATCCACTGTGCCTTTGGCTAAACTAAACGACGTCGTTTTTCCTTAGTGCTAAACGACGTCGTTTAGCTTATTTGGATTTTAACCATTCGTCCATCGGTTCACACCGATCGACATTCTCTCCATCGCCGTTCACGCTTCATCGTTCGCAGTCGCCAATCGTAGGTCGCCGTTCGCAGTCATCGCTCGCCGTTGTCGCTCGCCGTCGTCACTTGCCGTCGTCGATTTGCTCAGGTTTTTTCTCTTCTTCCTCTCCCCTGTGGTGAAATTAGGGCTCCGACTTATTTATTAGGGCTCGGACTTGAAATTTGGGGGTCAGCTGGGAAAGCTTGGGCTTGGATGGTATTGATGTGAGATTTATGGCTCGGATGTGGTGCTAGAATCCTATTCTGGGGTTCGAATTGACAGTTTAGAATCGGCCTCAAAATGTAGGGCTCGGCGGGGGGAAAATTAGGGCTCGGTGTAGGGCACGACGTCGCCCCATCCACTGTGATGTGTGATTTATGGCTCTAATGTTGAATTGTGATGTGCGAAAGTAATTTGTAGTGGTCGGATGTGAAATGTGCGATGATGATTGGTGATTGTTAGGGTTCGGAGTATTGGACCTTGGACATGTTCGAATCGAATCTGTTGTTGTCGTGGGGATGGGGACTTTTGGGTATTTTTTTAATAAATTGCATTGTTGAAATTGGTGTTATGAGGCCATGCTTATCTGAGGGATCTCTCCATATTTTAAAGGAATGCAACGGCATAATCAAAGTAGTTGTCGGGTTCCATCTCTATTATTTTTGTCCTAAGGCCTTTTTTCAAACTGCAGCTGTCAGACGACCTCTTCCCTCTTTCTTCTTTTCTTTAATAAAGAGTGTAGGGACCTCCATTTGCAATTGTCTATTGTCCTTTGTGAATGTGGTCCCAAAAGTTAATTTTTTTTTTTTCTCTTTTGTTGCAGAAATGGCTCATGATAAGGACCATGTTGCTATCATTGTTTACTACGGTGGGGATTTTCTGATTGGGGAGGATGAGTGGGAGTATGAGGGAGGGAATGAGGGTACTATCTTTGTAGATATAAAGAAGGCATCTTATATTGGATTTGTTAGGGATATAGTGACATTTTTGCCTTGTAGAGTACAAAAGTTGCTGTCTTGTGTTCCCCGGGAAAGGTTTGAAAGATGGTTTGAGAGTTTTGGATGATGATAATGGTTTTAGGGATGTCCTATATCATTATCTTCATGGCGAAGAGGTGAAAGTATTTGTTGAAAACAATAGTGATAGTGAGGACGAAGATGATGACAGAGATAGCACCCAAGTAGGAGAAGGAGGAGATGGTATTCAAGCTAGTACGAGGTTAGGGATGAAGCGGGGCATGATGGACGGGACGGGGAGGAGAGGGGTGCAGATGCTATTCACCAGAGCGATGGTGACATAGGTGATGTCACCATCACTGAATTAGATTGGGAAGTAGCTGAATCCAGTGATGGTGATGATGACGATGACAATGAAGGGTTGGCTGCTGAAAATTTATTAATCTTAAGTGACGACGACGATGAGGAGCTTACACGTCAAAGGAAAATACAAAGGGACTTTTTGTCGATAGATTTGCAACTTTGCGGGTAGCTGATGAAGTTCCAAACGAGAGACGGAGGCGCTGCAGATGTTGGTGTTGCTGGCCAGAGACGGATTATGAAGAAAGCATCGAGACCGCTACTTCCCAAGACGAACTTGAAGAAGATCAACAAGTTGTGCGTAGAAGGAAAAGTAAGTTTCCTTCCTATGATCCATCCGTTGCCTCTCCTACTTTGTCAGTAGGTATGAAATTCCATGATGCGATACAATTTAGGAAAGCTATACTGAAGAATTCCATTGCTGCACAAAGAAATATTGATTTCATTAGAAACACTAAGAAATTTGTAAGAGCTAGGTGTTCGCAGCAAAATTGTCCATGGAAGATTTACGGCGTGTTTGTTAAGAAGAGTGAGTCTTTCCAGATTAGAGCCTACCAAGAGGAACACACTTGTTCAATTAATTTTCAAAACAAAAGGGTAACAAGTGCATGGTTGTCCAAGCACTTCTTCGATCTAATCAAGCTGATGCCCGAGATGAAAATTAGTAACTTTAGGATGCTGGTGAAGGAGCGTGTAGGCATCAATGTATCTAGGACTCAGTGCAAAAGAGCAAAGCAAAAGGTGATAAAGATACTTATTGGTCAGTATGCTAAGGAATATGGACAGTGTGGGAGTATGCTTGGGAGTGCAGACGCAAAACCCTACAAGTAGAGTGTATGTAGAGGTGGTTGAGAGACCGCTTCCTGATCATGGGACCAAGTTCGATAAGTTCTATGTGTGCTTTGATGCATGCAAACAGGGATTTTTAGCTGGTTGTAGACGGATTATAGGATTGGACGGTTGTTTCTTGAAGGGCTTGTGCAAGGGAGAATTGTTGGCGGCAATTGGAAGAGATGCGAATAACCAAATGTTCCCATTAGCTTGGGCTATTGTAAAGATTGAGAACAAGGAAAATTGGTCATGGTTCTTGAAAAATTTGATGGCTGACTTGGAGATAACAAATGGGGAATGGTGGGCATTCATGAGCGACCAACAAAAGGTAATGCTTGCTTTTTGAAAAATTTAGTCAATAGTTTGCTTTGTAAATGAACATGTAATTTGCTCTAGTATTTCTTACTTTGAATTATTGCAGGGATTGGTTCCGGCAATAGCCGAGTTGTTGCCCCATGTTGAACATCGAATGTGCGCGCGGCACATATACGGAAATTGGGCAAAGACCTACAAAGGGGATAAGCTGCAGTTGCAATTTTGGCAATTAGCAAAGAGTGCAAACATAGCTGACTTTAGGATAGCCAAAGAAGGACTGCGCTTCAGTTTGACAAAGGAAGGTTGTGCTACCCTATTTCAACTAGAACCGAAGCATTGGTGCAGGGCATTCTTTAGTGAGGAGTTCAAGTGCGATAACGTCGACAACAACATTTGTGAAGTATTTAATTCGAAGATAATAGATGCCGATGCAAACCAGTCATCTCAATGCTTGAAGATATACGAGTTGCGGTTATGACTCGGCTGCGAAAAACAAAGAGATGAGGCTGCAAAGTGGACAAGACAATATGGTCCTAGGATTGCCAAGAAATTGGATGAGAACTTGGCTGCAAGTAGGCATTGTCATCCTATTTGGAATGGAGATGACGGATATGAGATAATGAAGGGTGCTGATAAGTATGTTGTCAATCTAGGAAGCAAGAAGTGTTCATGTAGAGCATGGCAAGTAAGTGGAATTCCATGTGCACATGCCGTATGTGCTATCCAGTTGAAGGGCGACAATACAGATGATTATATCAATGATTGGTACCATAAATCAAACTACCTTGCTTCCTATCAGTTCATGATGCAGCCAATTAGAAGTAGCAAGTTTTGGGAGCCCACAGATCATGAAGCACCTCAACCTTTTCCACTGAAGAAGAAAATTGGAAGGACAAAACGAAGACGAAGAATGGCGAGAGGGAGAGGTCTCGGGTCGGCAAAGAATGAGCGAGGCATGGTGCAAAGATAACGTGTTCTTATTGTCGCCTAGCAGGCCACAATATTAAAAGTTGTCAATTGAGGAAGCAACAACAACAACCATTGAGGCAAGGTGAAGGGCCTATAGAAGAGACAGTTGGAGAAATGCAAACAACAGGGCCAAGTGAGTCGACTGTTCTTCAGTCGACAACTAGAACCCCGGTAAGTCATGAAATTTATTTTATGTTTATGTTGCTTTGTCGTTTATCATAAAAATGTACATAATATCCTATTTGGCATTGTATGTAATGTGTTTGTTAGGTCACAAGAACCCCAGTAAGTCATGAAACTGAACAGCTTGTTCGAAGAAGGCAAGGTAGAAGACGGCCAGCTGAAGAATTGGCCCAAGCAACATCACGGCCAGTTCAGTCGACTGTTCTTCAGCAGCGAAAGAAATATCCAGTGCTAAATTTAAACCATTTGTATTTAGTTTTTCATTTTCTTTACATTATTATATGTCCCAATGTTTTATTTATGGTGTCTTTTGTCTTTTGTCTCTTTCTCAGGTTCAAAGAAAGTAAGTTCGAACTCAATTGCCAAATGAAGGGCCATCACAAGAGCCACCTCAAGGGTCACTACATGGCCCACCAGGAGAATCACTACAAGGGGCACCACAAGTACCACCAGAAGGCCCAACAGAAGGAGGTGTTACTGAAGTTGAAGGGTTACACAGAAGGACTAGAAGAAGGCCAGGTGAAGTGGCACCTACACAAAGGCCATCTAGAAGACACCCAGCTGAAGAATTGGTCGAAGAAGCCCCTACTGTAGCTGAAGGGCCCAAGAAAGCAAGAAAAAGAGCCAACAAATCACAAGTTCTTGAAAGTGACGCCCTATTCAAACAAGAGGGGCACTTGGGAAGAGGTTCGACAATATGGCTATGGCCTTTATACAGATGAGCGTACTGGAACAGTTATTCTGAATGTAAGTTATATGGGTGCATTTAATTTAGTTTATGTTGTAGACTTTTGCTGATAATTTATTGTTTTTTTTGTAGCCTGGGAGAAGTTCAGAGGTTCTTATCTCAGGCCCAACTCAAGAATCAACGGCTGCACCCACAAAAAAGAAAACATCAACTGTGCCAACAAGAAAGAAGAGAAAGAACCCGATTGCAGCTGCAGCTCCTTTTGAATCAATTCGGCCCGGGACATTTGCAGCTCCATCTCGAGTCGGTGGATACCGAGAATGTTGAAGAAGAAGTTGCACGTCCAGTTAGAAAGAGTGCAAGAATTATGAATCAAGTGAAAGGCCCATCGAAAGGAGCACGAACGGGGGTGTCGTGCATATTGATTGATGAGATGAGACGTGATAAGATTTGTGGAACTTATGAGTCAAAACAGTTATGTAAACATTAACGTTATAATAACACTTGCTATGGATGGTTTTCTTTTTTCTTTTTTCTTTAGTTTGTCATTGTGAGACTTAATTTCAATATTAATGAAATGATCTTGCGCTGCTTGTCAATTTTTGCTGTTGTCATGGATTCTGCATTTACTTGTTGCCGCCGTTGGTGTTCGTGGTAGTACCCGGAGTCTGGTGTGGCTGGTGGTGATGCTCGGTGATTATGGGTTTGTGGTGGGGGTTTATGCTGCACCTACACCTGGTGCAAGTGTGTAGTTTGCACATCTTACACCATGTGTACTGGTGCAAGCCAGTGCAAGGCTTAGCTTGCACTACCTCAGTCAAGAACACCACCAAAGATGGTGGTGGCTGGAGCGCCTAGTGTGTAGTGTAGCTAGTGGTGATGGTTGGTGGCTGTGGTGGTGGCTAGCGCAATTTTTAGAGAAAACCCACAAAAAATTGGCACTTAATTGGTCATATTCTAAAAACTTGGCACTTAACTGTTTACTTTTAACTACAAGTGACACTTAACTGATCACTTTAATAATAACTTGACACTTAAGTGCTCATTTTTTCATCGCGACTAGCACTTAAGTGATTACTAAATACAACTTATGGCACTCGGATAATCACTCATGTTTGTCTTGTCTTTATGTTGGTCTGCATCAAAACAGAGAAGATGATGGTAAATTTAACTTCTGGCAACTGCCATATGACAGCACAAACAACAACAAAGCAAAGCCACAATGATCTTGTGGAACAAACACAAACTTCTTCGCATCTTTCAAAAAGAAAAAAGCCTACGTTTAATCCAGAACAACACCATTTTTAACTATGGCAGTCGGCGAAATTTTTCTCATTTTCAAGTGCTTTACATTTCATCGAAAGTATAATAGACAACAAAACAACACCATAACAAACGCTTGGTAACACTTTCGTTCAACTTTCGTCATTGAAACTTCATTCTTCAAAGGTTTAGTTGAAGATGCTTGAGCATGCATTGAGACTTCATTCTTGAAAAGTTTAATTGAAGACGCTTGAGCTTGCATTGAGTCAACATCGTCCAAGTCGTCCACGAACACGATGAAGATTGCTGTCTTTTATGAAGTAGATCCAATATCACCTCTCGTGGCTCGGTTAGAGAACTTCGCATCGACCCATTTGAAGTATTTGCACTTCGACGCTTCTTTATATTGGGCGCATCCATAAAATCTTCTCCTAGGATTGCTTCGAGTCCACGATGTTCTTCTTGGACTCGGTAACCCACAAAAAGAAATGCTGGCCTTCTCCTTCGCTTCGGTGAGAGGAAATTGAGGCGCTGCTGCGACTCCTACTCTCCATTTTCAAGATTCGACGAAGGAATTTTGGGCGAATGAAAATTAGGGTTCGAGACTTAGATTCGAGCACTTCAATAGGGTATTTGGCCGATTTAGGGTTTTAGATTTGGGGCATTTGGGGAGACGACGTTGTTTTTGGAAGATTTAGGGCTTTTATTATGCGACGACGTCGTTTCGGTGAGTTAGAGCCGACTCAGCTCTCCGGTGAGCCACGTAGGCAATAAAAAATAATAAAATAATGACACGTAGGATTTCTGGCAAGGGTCGCCGGAGGTGGCACTTAAGTGTCCCAATTTTCAAAAAAAGTGGCACTTAAGTGTACCGTTTTGAAGTTATGGCACTTAAGTGTCTCCCCGTGCCAAGTTATGGCACTTGCGCTGTTCTTCTGTCAAAAAGACAGCAACAAAAACTTGTATGCTAATTTCTATCGTAAATTTCTCTTCAATTTTCCTTCCATGAAGGAGGAGAGGAAATTTCTAGGAACTGATAAACAGCACCAGTAATTGGTAAGTACACACCAGCAGCCCTACTCCTATGCCAACCCCAATGCATATGCCAAGCCCAATTCCAACTCCAACTCTCACTCCGACATTGAACCATGAGAGTTCGCCATCTTTGTATTCCATGAGTTCCGACCTCCGCCAGTACATGCTGTAGTCCTCATTAAACAGTACATGAGTATTCTGTAAGATTTATTGCCAAGTTAATAGGTAAGAGCAAATAAAAGCTACAAAAATTAGCAACAACAGGATGGATAAATACCTGCATTCCAGATCTCAATATAAGAACACTCCTTCCATAACGATCATGAAAACTTGCTCTGTATACTTTTCCAGTTTCACCTTCGATAGTAACTTCTACCTGTTTTAGTAAGCATCACATTGTCAAATGGAAGCATTATTCAGCGTCCCAATAAGTATTATTGCAAGTCTAACACAACCTGCTCATTAGCCATATTGTCAACTAAAACGGTCTAAATGATGATTTTGGAAACAGCATGAGTGAAAAAATATACTGGGACACTTATTGTCCCTTGAACAATAAACTCTCCAACACCTAATGCTTCATATCACTGCATCATGGCAGTCTCATAGAAGACACAAAAAATGAGAGCCACTCAATTATTGTTGACTAACACCAATCCTGCATTCGCATTCATTCACAAAATCAGTTCTTCTCCATACCAGGAACTTAGTCTACGAAATAAAATTAATTATCAAGTCAACACAATAGTTATGGTAACAAGGATCAAATGTCTACTGAAGTTTAATAGGCAACAACCATCAGCATAAATTATCTATCACAATACTCGCGCATGTATTCATTCACCGGGACACTTAGCCATCTTACCCAGCTGATTTTCTCAGGCTTAAAAGCTGATCTCCATTTCAGCGTCTCATCTAACATTTTCTTTGCTTTATCTACGTTCCAGTTTCAAGCTTCCAAGTATCTCCTCAAGCATGCATCATCACAATACTTCAAACTTCGCCCAGAGAGTGGTCCCATAGCTTTCTTAAGCTCATTCACCTGCATGCAAATGGACTTAAAATGTAACTGAATTTCTCCTATATTCTGGGAAGGAACATTGATTATTATTCCACAACTCTAGAAAATCAATGCATCATGAGACATTAAACACATATATGAAAGGGGTACAGATAAGGGGGGTGTATTGACGGTAAAGTATTATATGCAAAAAGGGCCACTTCATGGTTTCTCATGGCCAGAAAAACTATTAACTTAGGTCAACCACATGGTCAGCTATGGAAATCAGATAGATATGAGCAATCGATCAAGGAGATACACTCTATGAAATGTCCAGTCCTTACAAGCGCTGTAATTTTGAAATCTTAATTACCTTAGATTCGAACTGCAGCGAGTCATCTTCCTCACTGTGGTGAGAGTTACTCCATCGACGAAACATGGTGCCTGAAGCCACAAAACTTGAAGGAATTAATAATATAACTTTAAAGAACTATCGATGGCCTACTATAGAAGTAACAACTCACACCATATAAGAACATGTACAGATATTCAAAAGATTAGGAATGAGAGCATATTTCCTATAGGTAAAATAGACGGGAAAATAAATTACAAAGGCAAATGGAGCCTTCGCTCTCTAGTCCTTAAGAGAACAAAAAAGGAAGGGCAAGAGAACTAAGCCCTTAATTTTAAGGAAAGGACAATCTAATAATTAAGCAATGTAGATGTATTGCAATTCAACCACATTGATGCTATAGTGCAAAAAGTAAAGCCCATATATAGGATAGGCGACACTGCAACATCAACCATCAATAGTGTCACTGTGCTTGAAGCCGAAAAACAATTGCAGCTCCCCCGAAGAAAACATGCTCTCAAATTCTTAATTTGCGAGATATTCATGAACTAGAACGAATGTGCACATTGCATACGCGTATCCAGACAGATTAAAAAAAAAATCCCAAGAACGCACTAGAAATGCTACAAGAAAAATACCAAATTTGTCTCCATCGCCGTACTGTCGAAAGCTTTTGTTCTATCAGCATTATGGTTCTCCACATCAATCATGACTTCATCGGAATCATCGTCCTTAGAATCATCAGCCACAATTTCCCGATCAGCGCTACGCATGCTCTCCGCCAAAGCAGCGTCCTCTTCTCTCTCTCCATTAACCACAATCGACGGCTGCCTATCTGGCGAGGCCTTCTTGACCTGTGGCCTCCTGCTTCCTGAACTAGTAGTCATCCACACACGAAACAAACAAAAAAAAATGAGAATCCCGAACACGCGCCATGGAAACCGAGGAAATCAGCAAGCTGGCGGAGCACCTGAGGCCGCGCTGCCGCATCTTGCAAGAGGTGGGGAGAAGCCAGTGGCGAGGGGCCGAGGAAGCAAAGGTCCGCGGGAAGCTCGAGTCCCTCCGACACGGCCCACTCAGCCCCCGGCTCAGCAAGCACGTGGACATCGTCGTCCTTCATCAGAATGTTCTCGATCTTGTCGAACCACGAGAGCCCTGAGTATGGAGACGACGACGACGCGTTCGTCGAGAGCAAGCGCCAATGACGTCGCTGGCCTCAGGGAGGTCGCCGAAGAAGCTGTCGAGGTTGATGTGAGACATCACGTCGTCCTCCATATGCAACTCCAGATCCACCATCAGAACACTAGGGAAAAAAAAAACAACAAAACAAAAAAAAAGGGGGGAAAGAAGATGAAGGTGACGATGGGAGATCTCTACAAAAACATCTGATTTGCTCGCGGTGGTTTTTCGATCGGAAAGAGGGAGGGCAGGGGGAGGTCGCTAGGTCTCGCGGTCCTCTCGCCGGTCTGGTGCGGTGGTTCGTCGGTTGTTGGCGGTGGTTCGCCGGTCGAAAAGAGGGAGGGCACAGAGAGACTGGGAGGTCGCGTTTAGTTGGTCGGAGAGAGAGAGAGGGAGGGTAGAGTGAGAGAAGCGCGAAGGAGAAGAAGAATACCTTCGGTCAGTCCGAAATTTTTTCAAAATGGCGCCTGACACGAGGACATGTGTCGTCCTCTTACCGCTTTCTTATTTGCCACGCTGGAGCATCTAGCGTACCCAATATTTTCTCAGCCAAGCCAGCCAAGAGAACAATATTGGGTACGTTTCACGCTCCAGTGTGGCAAACAATAAGGCGCTCGGAGGACAACACGTGTCCTCGAGTTAGGCGCCATTTTAAAAAAATTTGGACCGACCGAGGTTTCTTCTTCCTCTGAGTCTCTTTCTTCGCGCCTCTCTCTTACTCTACCCTCCCTCTCTATCTCTCCGACGAACTCTCTCACTCTACCCTCCCTCTCTCTCCGACGAACAGGACGCGACCTCCCATTCTCTCTGTGCCCTCCCTCTTTCCGACCGGCGAACCACTGCCAGCAACCGACGAATTACCGCACCGGACCGGCGAGAGGACCGCGAGACCTAGCTCCCTCCCCTCTGCTGTCCCTCTTTCTGATTGGCGAACCACCGCACGGGACCGGTGAGAGGACCGCGACCTCCCTCTCTCTCTCTGCCCTCCCTCTTTCCAACCGGCGAACCACCGAACGGGACCGGTGAGAGGACCACGACCTCCCTCTTTCCGACCAACGAACCACCGCACGAGACCGGCGAGAGGACCGCGAGCAATTGACAAACCACTGCACGGGAATGGCGAGAGGACCGCGACCTCCCTTTCTCTCTCTGCCCTACCTCTTTACGACCGGCGAACCACCGCGAGCAAATGAAATGTTTTTGTAGAGATCTCCCATCGTCGCCTTCATCTTCTTTTTCCCCTTTTTTTTTTAGTTTTGTTTTTTTTTTCCCTAGTGTTCTGATGGCGGATCTGGAGTTGCATATGGAGGACGACATGATGTCTCACATCGACCTCGACGGCTTCTTCGGTGACCTCCCTGAGGTCGGCGACGTCACCAGCGCTTGCTCCTCGACGAACGCGTCGTCGTCGTCTCTAGACTCGGGGCTCTCGTGGTTCGACGAGATCGAGAACATCTTGATGAAGGACGACGAGGACGGCGGAGTTGTTGGTGGCGGGATTAGGGCTGATTCGAGCCAGGAGTTCTGTGATAGGTTCCTCGCTGACGTGCTCGTTGACTCCCCCGGAGATGGGTCTGTGGAGATAGCCAATGGGTCCGGCGACAAGGAGGAGCCTGGATCGTCGGATGACAGCGGGGTCAAGGCTGCGAAGGTTGATGGGGCTAAGGGTGGCGGTGAAGCCTATGATCCTGCTTCTAAGAAGCTCAGGAGGTACATTGATTGATCGGTGCTGCTGAATTATTCTATTGGTAGCTTTATGTTGAATTCTGTTGTAAGTCTTTGTAAAACTGAAATGAAGGTCATTGGGGAGGGGTCCATACATCACCTATTTTACCTTTGTAACTCAGTTTCTTGGGAAAGGAAAAATTTATTTAGCGGTTTGCCTAACGACAATGTAGCATTTAGTCAGATGCATAATCTATTACAAATGTTTTGGCATATATAACGTAAAATCGTTTGATTATGTGGTTGATAGAGAGAATATGAGGAGTTCAAGGTGCGAATCAATGCTTTGGTTGCAAAGGCACAAAAGATGCCAGAAGAAGGGTGGACAATGCAGGATGGCACTGCCTGGCCTGGAAATAACCCCAGGGATCACCCTGGAATGATACAGGTATACGATATTAACCAGTATTCCAGAAGCATTTAAATCAACCCTCTCCCCTCTTATGCATCTAGTTAATGTTTTCTTTTTGTTGTCGAAAATAATAGGTTCTCCTGGGCCATAGTGGGGGACTTCATACTAATGGAAATGAGCTACCTCGACTTGTTTACGTTTCTCGTGAAAAACGACCTGGTTTCCAACATCACAAGAAAGCTGGAGCCATGAATGCTTTGGTTTGTCATCTCTAGACATCTTATGTAGCTTTTCTTGTCATGCGTCTCTTTTAGTGACAGGCTGACATCTATAATTGTAAACAAATGAATGTATGTTGGTGTGATTTGGTTTTTCGGTTTAGATTCTTCATTTAGGTTCTTCATCACTTGCTTGCATTGAATTTATATCTATATGCTTTAGGATCCTGATTAATGGATCTCTAGGTTCGAGAAATCGCATTCCAAGTTCACGCTACATTATTGAAGCTTATTCTTTTTGTGCTTTCAGTTCGAATGTACAGTTGGAATTATTTTTTTCAAGGATCAGTTACCTTTTTTTTTCTTGTGGATCGTAATGTTGATAGTGGTGTCTCTAGCTTATAGTGAGGATTTGTTTATCATAAAGAGATTCATTGTTCCCGACCCTACTTTAACTTAACACTATTTCTCTAACATATTGAGAAACAAATATTACGGCTTGATTTTGCCGCATTGCTGCTTGTCTGAATGTTGTTCTTATCCGCTGGAGAAATTGGTTAGATCTGCTTATTACTTTTTGGCATTTCTGAATGTATAACTTACTGTTTTATTTTGTGTAGATCCAGGTCTCAGCTGTCCTAACCAACGGAGCGTATCTTTTAAATGTTGACTGTGATCATTACTTTAATAATAGTAAAGCATTGAAAGAAGCAATGTGTTTCATGATGGATCCCGCATATGGAAAGAAGATGTGTTATGTGCAGTTCCCACAACGTTTTGATGGGATTGACTTGCATGATCGATATGCTAACCGCAACATCGTCTTCTTTGATGTCGGTGTCTCTCCATCTTTTTCCTACTTCCAAAATGCTAGTTGTTTATGTTCATTTGTTGCCTTTTTTAACTGAGATAGATTATCTTATTTATGATCTCAATGCAGATTAACTTGAAAGGGCTTGATGGCATCCGAGGTCCTGTCTATGTCGGAACTGGATGTTGTTTCAACAGGCCCTTTATGGATACGACCCTGTATTGACTGAGGAAGATCTGGAACCAAATATTATTGTGAAGAGTTGTTGTGGTTCAAGAAAGAAGGGGAAGGGTAGCAATAAGAAGTACATTGACAAGAAAAGAGCAATGAAAAGAACTGAATCCACTGTTCCAATTTTCAATATGGAAGATGTTGAGGAGGGGGTTGAAGGTAGGTCTTGATTTAATTATGAGTTTCCTTTTGTATCTTTGGATGTTAGAAAACAGACTTATACTGGTCCAAATGCCTGGACTTACTCCATGATTACTGTCAAAACTAGCCTGAATTGATGTCAAATTGGAGTATCTTACCTTGCCCTTAAAGGACCCCCTTAAGCTTTAGAATAAACCAAAAAATGTCTCTCTTTTGATGTCACTTAATTGTTCAACTGACTTAACAGTACCTTTGCTATGTGTTATATCATGTTAACAGCACCAATTTGTTTTGTAGGATATGATGATGAGAGGTCGCTCCTGATGTCTCAGAAAAGTCTAGAGAAAAGATTCGGTCAGTCTCCTGTTTTCATTGCGGCTACTTTCATGGAACAGGGTGGCCTACCACCATCTACCAATCCTGCAACACTTTTGAAAGAAGCCATCCATGTTATTAGCTGTGGCTATGAGGACAAGACTGAATGGGGCAAAGAGGTATGTTACAATGTTGTACGATTTCTATTCCAGCTGTAAAATTCCATGTCATATGGTAGGAATTGACTTGATGTTCTTTCTACGAACAGATTGGATGGATATATGGTTCTGTTACAGAAGATATTTTGACTGGATTTAGATGCATGCTTGGGGCTGGATTTCAATCTATTGTATGCCTCCTCGCCCAGCATTCAAGGGGTCTGCTCCCATCAATCTTTCTGATCGTTTAAACCAGGTTCTCAGGTGGGCCTTGGGGTCAATTGAGATTTTGCTAAGCAGGCATTGTCCTATATGGTATGGATATAATGGGAAATTGAAGCTCTTGGAGAGATTGGCGTACATCAATACAATTGTGTATCCCCTCACCTCAATACCGCTGATTGCGTATTGTATTCTCCCTGCATTTTGTCTTCTCACTAACAAATTTATTATACCTGAGGTAAGTGATACTTCTCTCTTCATTGTAGAGTATTCAATCTCATGTATTTCTTTTGTTGTACGTTAATCCACATTGACTCTATTTAAGTGAGATGAACAAAAGAAGGGTCATTGTTTACTTCTGTCATCTGATCCTAGCATCTCCACCTCTTTGGAATGGAGTTAATGTTCTCTTTGTATTTAGTTTTCGAGTGGCTCTGCATCTTGTTTTAATAAAGCTTGGATGAGAAACCATTAGGAAACATTGGTAAAAGAAGATGCCTAAACATCATTCCAATGGCTATGGTGGTTGAATAATATTCAGCTGATAGCTGGCAAACATAGGCCTTTTGATATAGTTTAATAGAAAGCCCTAAGTCAACCATATTCTAGGTGCCCTTACTGTGTGGTCACCAAAGTCCTCTTCACAGGTGGACTCTTCTTTGTGTTCTTTAGAGTATGATCATGATCCTCAATTTCATTTATCTGCATTTTTTTTAACCTTAAAAATGATGTAGCTATTAGTCCTGGCTCTTCTGCATCATTTGTACATTTAAAGTAATCTTCATTGACAAAAGATGGCTCAATTATGATGCTAGTTTCCATTTTTATTAGATATTCTCCTTATTATGCTATACTACTGATTTCATAAACTAAATATAGTTGTCTCTACGCTAGACTATCCAGAGCTACATGTAAGTAATTTCAGCGTAATTAGAGATTGTTTCCTCTTTTCTTTCATCTGATGACTGATCCGACGTTAAAAGAAAAAAATTGCAGATAAGCAACTTTGCTAGCATATGGTTCATTCTCCTTTTCGTCTCAATTTTCGACTGGTATTCTTGAGCTCCGTTGGAGTGGTGTCAGCATTGAGGATTGGTGGAGGAATGAGCAGTTCTGGGTCATTGGTGGTACATCCACTCACCTTTTCACTGTGTTCCAAGGGCTTCTTAAAGTGCTTGCTGGCATTGATACCAACTTCAGTCACTTTGAAAGCAGCCAATGAGGAAGGAGACTTTGCTGAGCTTTATGTGTTCAAATGGACATCGCATCTCATTCCTCCGACCACAGTTCTTATCGTGAACATCATTGGCATTGTAACAGGTGTGTCTTATGCGATTAACAGTGGGTATCAGTCATGGGGTCCACTGTTTGGCAAGCTGTTCTTCGCCATATGGGTTATTGCTCACCTTTACCCATTCCTGAAGGGTCTGTTGGGTCGGGAGAATCGTACTCCTACGATTGTTATTGTGTGGTCTATCCTTCTTGCTTCCATATTCTCATTGCTCTGGGTACGGATTGACCCTTTCACCTCGGCCTCCACAAAATCTGCTGCAAATGGTCAATGTGGCATCAACTGCTAATTGTATCATGCTAGCCTGTGGGGGGAGCCATCTTCAAGTGCTTATTGTTCTTTTATGCATATAACAAGATTCTCATTGCCACCCAAAGTCACTTTTCATCATTGAGGCAATACTTTCGTCCGGGAAGAAGCTGGGTGGAAAACAGAAAAAGCAGAGAATGTCAGTTTTTGTCATGTCCTTTCCATGGTTGCCCGTGTTGGATCAAAACAGGCATCTCAAACCTTTGATTCGTCTGTTATTTATCGTGCAGTATTTTGTTGTTTGATCACAAGAATGTAGCACTTTCGAACTTAATTCAAGACTTAAAGGTTGAATACAGAACAAGTTCATCGGTCAAGCTTAAGTCGATGCCTTTATAACTGTTCCCACAATTCTCTTGCAAATTGTCAACAGGTCTCTCATTAACGCAAGGCTCTACGGAAAGCATTTCCCGCACATCGATTAATTCTCTCTCTCACACTACTGATAATTGAAATGTGATGCTGTTGTGTTCTTTGTATATCGTCAAATTCAGACTCGATGGGGTTGAATTATTGCCACTTTTCGAATTCATACTAAGTAGCAATCCCTTGGAGCCGCAGGTTTGCCAAGATTGGTAGGGCAGCGAAAGCCTGCCTTGCAGGGTAACCAGCCACAGTTTGGATCAGAAACAAAATCTACATCCGACGAGATCGTTTAATACTGAGCTTTGTTCTGTCAAAGAAAGCTGAAGGTACTCGAACCTGAAACTGAAACATCATACTCCGAACATGAAACTGTCATTCATTCAAACCAACAATCCAGTAAGCAAAAAAGCTTTCCTTATGTTAGGTATTCCAAGAGATTTATGCACACGCAAAGTAGCCCCTGTGAAAAACATTGTGTCTCAATCAGCACGTTCTTTGACAAATTGGCCATCTTTCTTGGTTTGACTCTTGCCAACTCATCTTCGCATGAAAAGGCGGTACTCACATTATCAAAACATGCCAGTACCTTCTTCAGAAACACACAGAACTCTGAAAGAAAAGTAAACCCCTCGAATATCTTTGCGTGTGTACGTAGAACCAACCTTGGTAACAAGAACTTCCTTGAAGAATTCTTCTGAAGAAATCCTATGAGCAAAAGAAAAAAACATAAACTAAACCATTCAATCGCAGTATACAAAATAGTCATCTTTATCCACTCTTTCTGTAGATGACCCATAGCAATAAGACCTCGCATTTCTTCTTGTCAAATATGTGGTTACGCCTCTTCATCATCCTCAACCAGAATCCTCTTGCACGCTTCGTAGCACATGAAGGATATCCCAGCAGCAGGCACCAACTTCATGCAACTAGGGCCTAAACCTCTATATAGACCTCCAACCCCTTCCTGCTCAAGTATGCTCGCAAGAGCATGAACCACGTTTTTGTACACTTGCCTACCGCTGACTGCTCCCACTTGCATATGCTTCCGAGCTACCTCCAAGGGGAAAGTTGCACTACTCGAAATAGTGCCAGCTAATGATCTGATGAGAAGGGTCTCGATGTTCCCAATCTTCTCCTGCTTAAAAAACTTCTGATATGCCTTTCTCAACGTGCCGTAAGCAAAATAGTTGGTGGCAGCATATGGAATCACTCCGATAAGACTAGGGGCGAGGCCTCTATATAATTCTGCAGGACCCTTGTCCCTCACTATTTTCAAGAACGCATCAAACATACCATCATAAACTCCCCTCTGCAATATGGAAGGCTTGTGTTAACAATGACAAGATTCAATCATATTGTTTTAGCAATGATGCAGCACTATACCTGGACTGTGAGTCAAGTTTTGACCAACTCAAGAGGATATGTGCATATTGTTGAGCTCACACCAGCACAGGCACCTGCAACTAAGGAGGCAGGAAGGGGAAGCTTTGGCTATTCCCCAGGTTTATGCGACGACTGTTTGTTGACTGTATCATAAGCAATAGCTGCAATACACAGGACCAAAAATTCGATTGATAATTGAAAGATTGTAGACGCTGGAGAGATTAAACCTAGCAATAAGGATACAAGGAACCAAGAGAAATCTTGGGCATAGTTAAATGTCAAGTTCCTAATAGTAGATCTCTTCAAATTGCATGCCTACCACATAGCACATCATGAATAGATGCGCAATGACGGCAAAGCTCCAAAGAGATGACCGAATGAAAATTCATATGATAAGATTGTCTACTGGCAACTATATGAAAGAGAGCATCACTACAGAATGGAGACACATTTTCCAGGTAGAGAAAAGAGAGAAGCTGTCATACTGGATATTCAATCTACAAAACTTATAATAAAGACTAAAAACCGGAATGTCATGAATACCATCTCAGTTTTATATTGATATGCTGAATATCATATATGCATATGCAGAGAACTTCTGAAAAACATAATCAAATGCACGAATAAAGTTAGCTCAAGAGTCTGCATGAGCTGTCGCTAGAATAAGAAACACACGCAGCTCAGAAGTGCAACTGAAGAAAGACTGGAAAGCACGGTCTAAGAAGTAACAAAAGAGTTTTGGCACTCATTTGCCAGAAATATCACATTCGAGATGAACATCATCCTTCCCTCAACAACCCAGAAAAGCCAAGAAAAGTGGAATGAAGTCACGCAATGCGTAAAGCTTATGAGGAATAAAAGATCTCATGACCATATAACACAAAATGTTTTTTTTTTTGGTGAAAAATAACACAAAATGTTTATTTGATTAATTTCCAAGAAGCCCAACAAAGCAAAACTTAAGCCCACAACTAGCGGCACACTACTTTACAAGTCAAATAAATATTCACAGCAGAGGATAACAAATTGAAGGCAATAGTCTAGCAGTCATGAACAAACCTTAATGACAATCGACAGGAACATCAGGTAGGGAAAACCATAATTGATACTGACAATTCAGATTACATGGATGCGGGATAGATTGTAAATATTGTAACGTAGGAGCCAATGCATGTGACCTCCTGAATGATCAAGTCATTGGCAATATTCTTATATACCAAGATGATAACAAGTTCAATTTTCCTTCCATGAAGGAAGATCAAGAGTTATAATGGCGACTTGAGATTCAAAAACAAAGTTCTCAGAAAATATGCGAACCACACTTAAATAGCTTACTTTAATTGAGTTCCCCATAAGATTTGTGATGATCTACCGAAATCTCCCCGGATCACCAATCAACTTCTGCGGAACATTTTCAGAAATGTAAACTGCTAGCTGCAGATTGAAGGGGTGGAAATTATTAGATAATGACTCAGGTGAATTAGCAGCACCATGTAACAAAGGCAGTCAATACCTCCACTCCTTTTTCTTGAGATTTCCCCGAGAAGAGGGACAAGACATCATCCGATATGGCCCTTAGATCAAACTGCACAGCCTCAATCTCAATCTTACCATATTCAATCTTCGCTTGGTCCAAGACCTCATTTACAAGTGAAACCAAAGCTTTTCCACTTTCATGTGCAGTTATAACATAATCTTGTTGAGTTTCATCAAGATCTGTGTCCATCAACATATGCAACATTCCTGCGATACAAGCATTGTCATGTTATGACGGGATGTGAAGGTCTTCACTTATTATATATATCCCTACATGTGCCAAGCAAAATTTAAACAAACAGTTTGTCCACATACTCACCTAGAACTCCATTCATAGGGGTTCTGATCTCATGCGAAACAGTAGCAAGAAACTATAGAAGGCAAAACAAAATCTGTTACTGCATCGCTCAGTATGTTTTAAATCAAAACATAATCGACTAAAACGTGAATTACCTGTGACTTTGCCACATCAGCTGCCTCTGCTCGCTTCTTAAGTTCCATCATCTTATGGTAGTCATCTTCAACTTTGGCAATTCGATTCATTGTTGCTTGGAAAATATACCCAACAAGAGAGGCAATGACAAGAATGCCAGCTGATGTAATTATTGCAAGCCATGGCCATGCTGCTTTTTGTTTGAATCTGTTTGCATTACAGAGTCAGTCGTGCAAGTGTCTACAAATCACAGGGATCAATAATTCACACAAAAAATATAGGTACCATCTAGCAGAATTTAGAACATCATAATTGTGGCTATCACAGATCCTATGGTAAACACCAGAACTATTATTCATGCGTGAGGCTTATCATCAGTAGGTAATTCCATGGAAAAAGGAAAATCCAGCAATTTCCTTATTTGCTTTCTTATCCAAATAGTAACAAATTAACTGCAAATGGAATCACAGGACACGGAGTGGCACTATACTTAGAAAATAAGCCTTGACTGATTATAGAATTTCAAAGGGACATCTTGAAGGGTGAACACTATATGGTTCTGGCAGGAATTTCAAATATAAACAATTGATATATCATCTCTATATAAACTTTATAATGGATGAGTGACTGTTTTACCAATAAAAATAAGAACGAAATCAGATTGACAATGCAAATCCTAATGGAAGAGACTTAAACGAAGTTCTAATTTTTTAGTAAATTAGCATTTAGCAGCAACAGCAAGAACAACGACAAGTGCATTAGTCAAATCACGAGCAACTTGCACATTACAGATGCGCAATTTTGTTCAGAAATAGATTATTGGAGTGCTCTGTCTGCTCATACAACTTTCCCCTTAGAGACTGATAGTGACATCAACTACCTCACTCATGAATCTTCAGAACTTCCTTTTTTTCTGTTGATTTTTCGTTATATAGCTTCCACTAACATTTAATCATAGAAGTATGAATTAAGCATCAAATAATGCCCACTATAATATGGTAAAACAAGGTTCCTTCAAAAATATGACAAAGTATGAATTTCAACTTTTCAAGAGCGGAATGGTGCACTAGTTCCCAACCTCTGCTGCACCCAAACTATGCTAAAGAGTAATTGAGGCAACATATTAATGCATATGATGTCATATAATTAATGCCAGAATCACTAAATTAAATTCATGAATTTGCTTGCACGTGCCAATATCTAAAGAAGAATGTAGAGAACATAGTTGATTAGTCCTACCAGAGGCTATACCTTCAAGCAATCTGCGACAACCAGATGCTGCATAAGCACTTGATGGGTCAATGATTGGAGAAGAATCTCCGTTCCTCGTGCTGGCCACCCCTCCGAATCGAAGTTCTGAAATACATGGAAATGCATTCTTCTCATCCAACCCCTGATCATAGAGGAAGCCCCTGAATACATGCCCGCTGATGCTAACAGTAGCTTGATAGGCAAATTCAGCTGCATTGTCACTAATTGCAGTGACTCTTATGCACGTAAAAACGGCCAGAGCACGAACTTGGCCCGGTAAGGACTACTTGAAGCTAGCATCTGAAATCCAAGAAATTGATGGATATATTGTTAATATAACCTAAAAATAATATGTTCACATACAAGCACAATATGTAAAAACACGGTTATTTGGGTCCATATGGGCCAGAGCCCAATAGCTTATATATATAAACTCTAGGTTTCCTACGCTGGAGGTAACACTGTTGAGCGTTCCAAACTTGACGTCTCTTGGTGTAATACTTCAAGCAACCGCTTCTTCTCTCTCAAACCCATAACCTCCAACAATCTTGAAGTATTATTATCGTGTGTTGGATTTGAGTAAGAAATGTGTCTTCTTGAAGATTTCGTCAAGACGAACTCACGGGTGTATTTTACTTTCGATTTCGATGGTGGTATTGGCCGAGATTTGAGTTTGAAGATTCGAGTGACTGAAATCTTTTATTCAAAAACCCAAAAATTATAGCCAATTTTAGAGGGTGAAACCACTTGGGCTTTGTTCTACTCGTCGATACGAACGTTTTGAGTGGTCACTCACGTCGATCGGAGATTTGACGGAGAAGTTACGGCACCCTGAAGTTTCCATCTGAATTTCTAGCGAATTTCAGCGATGGAAATTTCCAGTGAGTTTCAGCGACAAGGGTAGTCCATCTTAAGGTTTTTGGGCACTCCAGATCTGTTTTTAGGGTTTGTTTTGGTAAATTTCATCTTTACAGAGCAGTTTGATCAAGGTTAGGGGAGTTATTCGACTTTGTGGCTCCGAGGACTCCAAGGTGCACTCTTTCTAACACTTTGCTCTGATTAAAATGGCAAAGCGTAGTTCCTATGATATTATGAAACTTCAATCGTTTGATGTTATTGAATTTCATGGCTGTAAATTACATGTTCAATTTGGCATGAAAGAACGTGACATATTCTATACCGTATTGAGCGATTTTGCATCTACCATTGAAGATGTTGATGAATATCAATGGAACAAAGATGAAGATTTTTGTAGAGATTATTTGTTGAACTCTCTAAATCCTAATATGTCTATGACTTATAGTGAGTATAAGACGGCTAAAGTGATATGGGATCACTTGAACGCTCAGTTCCAAAAACGGGAGGGGCTATCTAAAACTCTCATAGTGGAGAAATTCTTTGATTTTAAATTCACTATAAATTCAAGCATCACCTCTCAGTTAGTTGAATTTGAGAACATAAGGAACAAGTTGAAAGATGATAACTCTGATATGTCCAATAATCTCTTTGTCGGTCTTGTGTTAAGCAAACTGCCAACTGAATGGAGTTCTTTCAAGACTGAAATGCATAGACTGAAGATACAGATGGGACTTGATGAATTAAAGAGGTATATTCACATTGAGGATCAAAATATTACTAGGAAGAGTTTGGAACAAGTAGGACAACAAAAGTCAGGTGCCAACTTTGTTTCACACTCTAATAAACCTTAGAAAAAGTTCAAGTTACCAAAAGATGAATCATCTTTACAGTTAGAGGCCAAAAAGACTATTTTCCAAAAGAAGAAGAAGGGCAAGTGCCATAACTGTGGAAAGTGGGGTCACTGGGCAATAAAGTATAAGTTACCAAAGAAGTCAAAGAATGATACACCACAAAATGAGGCCAATATGCTTAATAGAGGATCTGAGCCTCAAGCCTTCATTGGAATGATGACTAATGGAAAAAAGGCTAGCGTCTCTTCTGAGTGGTGGTTGGACAGTGGCGCTACTTGTCATGCTACAAATGACAAGAACTTACTCACTGAGGTCACGGAAGTGAAAGACATTGTGAAAAATTGCAATGGTGGTGAGGCAAAGGTGACTCATACTAGAACTGCAAATTCGGTGCTTTCTTCAAGTAAATTACTAACTCTGAAACATGTTAGAGTAGTACATTTACTTAAAAAGAATTTGATATCTATGAGTTTACTTGATAAAACCGGTATGTCTTTTTCAACTATGAATGGTAGAGTAACTTTATCTGTTAACTCATATTATTTCGGTTGTGCATTCATGGTTAATGGTATGTATAGATTGAGTTTAGATACTGATAGCATAAACTATGTGAATTCTACTTTGATTGATCCAAAGTTGTTACACAATAGATTTAGACATGTGAATTACAGGAAAATGCAACATCTAGCTAAAACTCACAACATTCAATTAGATACTTCTATTCAATTTGACGAGTGTGAAGTGTGTGCACATGCTAAAATTACTAGAAAACCCTTTAAGTTGGTTTCTAAAAGCACACAACTCCTTGAGTTAGTACATTCTGATATTTGTGACTTTAGAAATTACATTACTAAAGGTGGTCGAAAGTATCTAATAACATTCATAGACGATTTTTCTAAATATTGTCATGTGTATTTGTTGAAATCGAAGATGAGGCGTTTGAAAAGTTTAAGATTTTCAAGTCTAGAGTAGAAAATCAACTCAACTTGAAAACTAAAATATTTAGGAGTGATAGAGGATGAGAATATACTATGTCAATGTTCAAGGAATTTTATTCTTCAAAAGGTATAATACTTGAAACCACTGCTCCTTATTCACCATAATCAAATGGTGTTACCGAGCGTAAGAATAGAACGTTAACTGAAATGTTAAACTCTATGTTACTTACAGCTGGCATGCCTTCCTCCTACTGGGGAGAAGCAGTTCTAACTGCTAATCACATCTTGAATAGGTTACCGCACTCTAAATTGTCTATGACACCTTATGAGATATGGCATAAGCACCCTTGTAGATATGATACTCTTAAGACTTGGGGCTGTATTGCTTATGTAAGCATACCAGATCCTAAGAAACCTAAGGTGGGATATAGAACCATTACTTGTGTATATCTAGGTAGTGCAGAAGATAGTGCTGCAAATAGGTTTTTAGATCTATCTACTAACACAGTGATAGAATCTAGAGATGCAGTGTTCTTCGAAAACAAGTTTCTCAAAGATCAAGGCTTGAATGTTTCTGGATCTACAGATATGATTTTAGAATCTCCTGTAAAATTTGAAGCAGGCCCTTCCGGCACTAATTCTGCACAGTTGGCTATTGAACCAATTCCAGTAAGAGTATCTACAAGAGAGAGAATTCCCAAAAATTTTGGTGAGGATTTTGTTGCTTACCATCTTGAGGATGATCCATTCTCCTATCAGGATACAATGAGATCTAGGGAATCTCTACTGTGGGTAGAAGCCATAGATGATGAAATGAGCTCTCTACTACAGAACCACATTTGGCAACTAGTAAACTTGCCAAAATGGGCTAAAGTTATAGGCTGTAAATGGGTGTTGAAAAAGAAACTAAATAGTGATGGATCAATAGCCAAATACAAAGCACGTTTAGTAGCTAAAGGCTATAAACAATAGAGTGGAATAGACTATTTTGATGTTTATTCACATGTCTGTCATCTATCAACTATAAGAATTCTTCTTGCCTTAGCATCTATTGAACACTTTGTAGTGCTTCAAATGGATGTAATGAGGAAATTTACATGGAACAGTCGGAAAAAATATGTTATGAAAGGTCTTGAGGACAAAGTTTGTAAATTGAATAAATCATTGTATGGTCTTAAACAAGAACCTAAGATGTGGCATCTTAAATTTGATAAAGTGGTAAAGAGTTATGGCTTTCAGTCTAGTTATTCAGATAAATGACTTTACCATCGTTCTATGTCAAATAAGATAGTCATCATTTGCTTGTATGTTAATGACATGTTAATTCTTGGTTCCGATCATTCTGTAGTGAGTGACGTGAAAGCTGCTTTAGCTAAAGAATTTGACATAAAAGATCTTGGTATTGCTAATACCATTCTTGGTATGAAAGTAAGCTTTAAATGGCAAGTTATCTCTCTTAGCTAGACTCATTATATTGAGCAGCTACTTTCTACTTGAGGATACGATAAGTGTAAACCGAGTGAGACACCATGTGATTATAATAATCGACTGAGTCCTAATGAATGGACCGGCGTTGATCAGTTAAAATACTCGAAACTGCTTGGTAGTCTCATGTATGCTATGAGTTGCACTAGACCTGACATAGCCTTTACAGTTGGTATGCTGAGTCGTTTTACTAGTAATCCCAGTAAAGAGCATTTGGGATGCCCTTGATAGGCTTATGAGATACCTTAAACGTACTAAAAATTATGCTCTCTATTATTCCGGTTATCCTCCAACTGTGGATGGATATTCTGATGCCTCATGGTGTTCAGATATTGGAAGTAGTAAGTCCACTAGTAGATATGTATTCACTTTAGGTGGAGCTGCTATTACATGGAAATCTAAACGACAGACTTGTATTGCATTGTCGTCTATGGAATCAGAACTTTTTGCTTTAGCCTCAGCCGACGAAGAGGCAGAGTGGATAATGAATCTGATTATGGATATTCCTTTGACTCGACTAAAGATTAATTCTTTGAGCCTATTTTGTGATAATCGAGCAACTGTCCAAGTCGTCAATAATGCTCTCTTTAATTCAAAGAGAAGACATGTGAGACTGAGACATGCGTTATTGAATTATCCGAGAGAACAAGGGGTTATCACCTTGATCAATGTGAGATCGAAGAATAACATAGCCGATACTCTCACCAAAGGTATGCCTAAAAATCGATTATTCAAAACAGTGGGGGAATTGGGGTTAGAGACTATATAGGCAAGTCTTAACTACCCTTTACTTATCTTCTAAGTGTGTGTTTTGAATTATCGAATCTTCCTTTATTGGCTACAATGATAAGCACAGTATATATGTTTCATCGATGTTCACAGTTGCTAACTAATTTGAAAATGGTGAGTTGTCTCATTGCAAACTTGATGAAGATGACTTTAACCTAATTCAAATGTTCTGTCGGGGAAACTTGTGTCATTCCAAACTTGATGATACAATCAACTAGACAATAGTTATTCTTCTACAAATAAACTTAAGTTGATGGCTTTTTGTAAATCACTTTGTTTAGGTCTTGTTTATAATATATGAAACTGAATTGATGCTTATGACATGATATTATGATGCTTTATGACATCAATATATATTCTTTTCTGCCTAATGAATGTTGCTAAGTTTTATTCAAATGATTGAATTCATGATAATATGAAATTCATATTTGACATTCTACGAGAGATGGTAGAGATGGAGGAGAGCTTAATGAGTGGGATCCTGACCAAGATGACCTACTTGATGAATGAATATATATCATTTTGAGCATGTAGGGACTTGACAGTTTACTTGCATTTTGCTATTTTTATTTTGTGAACATTATTATGCATATATTGGTTGTGAACTGAGTCTAAGATTTATTTTGGGGATTTGAATGAGTTTAGATTGAATCTAAAACTCCTAATACTTGCTTTTGATTTGTTGCTCTCAGAACAGATTCATGCTAAGAATGATTCACTTATTTAGATTGCAAATGATGATTGAGTTTAATACTTTACTACTGAAAACTCTTTGACAGATCCAAGTTAATTGTCTTGGACTAAATGTGAATGATTCATGTTTGTTTGAACATTACACTGACTACCTTATTGGATTGTGCTGTATGGTAAACATAGGAGGAGATTGTTGGATATATTGTTAATATAATCTAAAAATAATATGTTCACATACAAGCCCAATAGGTAAAAGCACGGTTATTTGGGTCCATATGAGCCGAAGCCCAATAGCTTATATATATAAACTTTAGAGTTTCCCTACGCTGGAGGTAATATTGTTGAGCGTTCCAAACTTGACGTCTCTTGGTGTAATACTTCAAACAACCGATTCTTCTCTCTCAAACCCATAACCTCCAACAGAAATCACTACATCGATCTTAGGATAAGACCCAATAAGCAAATGAGTTGATCAATCAACAAGATGATAAATCCCTTTAGTTATCCATATTAAGCGCGCGCTTCTGCTTTTTCGTCTCCGTCTTCTACTTCGTCATCGGCGCCAACACCATCGAGCTCGTCGTTTCTCTCTCCTCCATTTTTTCCGTCGTGGTTTGACGCGTTGGCGTCGAGCACATAGGCAGAGGCGGAGGCGCCAGGGGCAACGGACTCCAACGCCGATGGAGGCAACCGGCAAAGGAGCGTCGGTGTCAAGGTTTGCTGGAAGAGAGGCGCGACTTCGAGAACGAGAGAGAGAGAGAGAGAGAGAGAGAGAGAGAGAGAGAGAGAGAGAGAGCAGACTAGAGGTCGTGAGAGGGAGGCGGAGGGGCGTCGACGTCAGAGTTGGGTTCAGGGGAGGAAGCGGAGGCTGCGTCGATGTCGGAGTCGAGGGTGATGGAGGCAACCGGTGGAGGCAAAGGTGGAGGGCCGTCGGCGTCGCGTTTCGCTGGAAGAGAGGCACAACTTCGTGGAGGGGGAGAGAGACAACAGAGCGGATGTCGCGAGAGGGAAGCGAAGGACCGTCGGCGGTGTCGACGTCGGGATGGGGGGCGATGGAAGCAACTAGCAGAGGCGGAGGGGAGAGAGACAGAGAGGAGAGAGAGGAGAACGGGGAGAGAGACGATCTGCAGAGGTAAGAGAGGCGCGAAGAAAGAGAAAACCCTTAGTCTCCCATCCGAAATTTTTTCAAAAATGGCGCCTAACACGAGGACACGTGTCGTGCTCCGAGCGCCTTCTTGTTTGCTAGGCTGGAGCATGTCACGTACCCAATATTTTCTCGGCTTGGCTCGGCTCGCTGGCAAAAGAAAGGACGGACAGCTCGATGGTTAATAAATGCGTAACACTCCCGCTCAAAAAGTCTCTCTCCTCTTTACTGGGTTTTTTCTCTCTCTCCTCTCTCTCTCTCTCCTTGCAAATAGAGAACAATCAGACTTCCTCTGTTTCTTCTCTGCGCATCTTACCCCTTCCACTTCTGCCTCCGCCTCCGTCTCTGGCTCCGGCTCCAACTCTGCCTCCCCAAAAGCCTCGCCACCATCTGCCTCTGGCACGTCGCCTCCAAGAGCGCCGCCAATCACAGCTGGTCCCAACCACCTCCACCTCCGATCGTTTCCAACGCGGAGATCGAGCACAAATTTTGTGCTCGCATTGGTCTCTCAGCAACTTCTGGACCTCCGTCCGATTGCGTCCCTATGACGAACTCGTTATCATCTTCCACTATGTGCCATTGCCGCCGATGGCGTCCTTCGTCTCTAGCATCTGCTCGTCCTCCCTGTCCCTCAGGCCGAAGATGCCACCGACCTCCGCCGCAAAGCTGTTGGCCTCCAGCCCGAGGGAGACGGCCTCGGTCTCGTTCCCCAACGAGTGCTGTCCCTGACGCTGGCCCACTCGGTCGCGAGGAGATCTCAGCGAACTTGGGCAGGGCAGACGGCGTGGCAAAGAAGGAGAAGCGCGGGCTAGAGAAGGATTCCCGCTCGCTGTGGGGGAGGTACATGGACTGGCTGTACTAGCACCGAGAGCTAGGGCTTTTCCTGGATGTGAGCCATATTAGGTTCACGGACGAGTTTGTGGAGGAGATGGAGCCCTTGTTCCAAGCTGCGTTTGAGGTGTTGGAGGAGCTGGAGAAGGGCGCGATCGCCAACCTGGACGAGGGCCGCATGGTCGGGCACTACTGGTTGAGGAATTCGGACCTCGCGCCGACTTGGTTCCTGAAGGCACAGATTGAGAGCACGCTCGACGTCGTCTGCAATTTCACTACTGATGTGGTCAGCGGTAAGGTCAGTTCTGGAATTCCGGTTGTTGTTGCTCTTCGTGTGGTAAGAGAGGCTGTAGTTCCTTGCGTTTTTCTTTTCTTTTCTTTTCTTTTGAATTGGTTTGCTGTCATATTTGCTTACGTCTCTCCTCCATTATTTGGAGCAAGTGTATATGCTGCTTGATTTACTTATGCGCAATGGTCTTTTGTCTTCATCTTTTGATTTGGAATTTGAAAAGCACTAGTAAATTTTAGATTTTGCGCATCAGATTTAAGTAAAGTTACAAGCTATGGATAAATGTTCATTTAGGGACTGATAACATATCCACACTGTTTGCATTCCTAGATTGTAATTCCTTTCTCTGCTTGCAGTTTTAAATCTGGCAGCAAATAAAATTCGGATAAAGTCCCATGTAAGTCTGGAAATTAATTATGTTTTCTTGTCCAAGATATTGCTAACTTGTATGTTGTGTCAGAAGATCCACAGAAACATTGATGTAGGGACTGTAGATTAACTTAGCATGTCCACATTGTATGTGCTTCCAGGATTGTAAATCCTTTGGCAAGTAAATATCATTGTACTACTTTTGTCAAATAATCACAAACATAAATGTCAAGGCCTGTTTGGGGTGGCTGTGAGTTTCAGCTTGCCTTTCTGGTTTTAGCTACGGGTTTGAGTTTTTGGCTTTAGCTTTGACTTTAAAGAAATGAAGCTGGTAGAAGACATAACTTCTAACTTGAAAGTGACTGGCTCATTTGAGAATTTAATAGTACTGAAAGCTGAACCTTAAATCATAGATGTTTGGATTCTTGGATAATTTTACTTCTAAAATGAAGCATATAATAACTTTTAGTGACCAAAAGCCATAATACCTGATGTGCAGTCCCTATCATCCCCCCCTCGGTGCAAAAAACAAAAACGAAGAAAAAAAAACCTAAAACACACACACAAAAGAAGAAGAAGTTACAACATAAGCAGTATCAGTAGTTTTCCGTAGCTGTCTGAGTGGCTTCTCTACTGATACTGATCAAAGGATGGTTCTTGCCTTTTGTAGTCCTATGCAGCGGAAAATAACTTGTTTCTTTTCTAGGTGAAGAACAACCCTGCTGCATTTCCAGATTCTTTCTCCTTTTCTTTGGTAGGAGGAATAAATCCTTTATCAGAATGACTGTTCGTAACTATAAGTAAGGAGAAAATATGGACCTCCATCTTTCAAGATTCTTGCTCTTAATGCTTTTTATGATCACTTGTGTTTTGTAGATGGGAGAAATATCAAAGTGAGGAGGAAGCAGCTCTTGGTTTGGGAAAGCATGTCAGAAAAGCTGTTTCTTACAGAGAAGCATAGGCAGCACATCCAAGTGAAATGGCCAATGAGGTATTTTATCTGAATTGCCTTCTCTTACGCTGTTAGGGCTGGAAACTTTAGAATAAGAGTGCACCCGATGGTGTTAAATATTGACCAAGGGATTATGATGGTGATCTAGTGGTTATTTCTTTGATAAGCTGAAGAAACTCTCTGTTGTGCTGAAGAGCAACTTCATGGATCCACTTTTAACCATGCTCCTTTGATGGAAAGGGCAACTAAATAAATCCCTTTGTCATTGTTCTTTATTTATTCTGGTCCTGGGAGTTGAAATTTGGATTATGAAGTTGCAAATGTCTTTCCTTTTTAATTTGTTATTATTCCACTAATGAAGGAAAGTTCAGTCGCAAACACTTGTAAGGAGTACTCATGCATTGAACATACTGCCTATTTTCCTCCTTAACTTTTGTGCACGCACGAGTTTGCTTTCAAATTCCTGTCGAAAGATATATTTTTTCTCTTCATCTTGTCCTAATGTTGCTTTTAGCTTGAATTGCTGACATCCTTGAAAGTAGGATGCTGGTCTGTATTTTGAGTTTTTCACTGAGTATATTAAGCTATTTGATCCATTAGAAAATTTATGGGCAATAAAATCAAATTTGTTCCTGATCTCAATGGTGCTGAGGTTTTCATGCATTGACTTGCACTTATATAGCGTCATAATTTCATTATTTGTTGGTTTACCTTTGAAACATAAAGCAGAGTGGTGGCGAAGACGAACGGGTGCCAGAGCAAGAGCCAGAACGGGAGTATACACCTGCTGGACGCGCTCTAAAGCAATACCTCAAAGCAGAGAGGCCTCCCACAAGTCTGCAGAGCAAAGAACTGCTGAGAAATTGCTACAATATTGTCCCAGTCAGCTAGCCGGGTCCCAGATGATGGTGGTGCAAGTGATGCACTTGCACCGAGGAAGGCCAGCCAATCTTCCATACTGAGCCTATCTTTCCTACCAACCTGCACCCCATCTGACGTTTCAGAGAGAAATTCATGGCAATAACATCATATTTATGGACAACCGGAGTATCTCTCTCCTCAGACCAGAGGTTATTGCAATAACACTTTATGCTCTTGCATAATTTGGTTGGATCATTTCTCTTTTGCAGCCGAAAATTGGTTTTCCTTCGGTTAAGTTGTATAGATTGCGTATAGCACATTGACAGTGGAGGGCAGAGGGAGGGCAAAACCAGGCAAAACCACGGTCTGATTTGCTCGCGGTGGTTCGCCGGTCGGAAAGAGGGAGGGCAGAGGTCGCTAGGTCTTGCGGTCCTCTCGCCGGTCCGGTGCGGTGGTTCATCGGTTGCTAGCGGTGGTTCGCCGGTCGGTAAGAGAGAGGGCACAGTGAGACTGGGAGGTCGTGTCCAGTTGGTCGGAGAGAGAGAGGGAGGGTAGAGTGAGAGAGGCGCGAAGAAAGAGAAGAAGAAGATACCCTTGGTCAGTCCAATTTTTTTTCAAAATGATGCCTGACACGAGGACACGTGTCATTCTCCTACCGCCTTCATTTGCCACGTTGGAGCATCTCACGTACCCAATATTTTTTCGAGAGAACCAGCCTCTCCATTTTTCGGCAAGTCCCTCAGAGTACGTGTATCGATATTTAATTGGTATGTGCGCACCAAGTCAACAGATGATGTGGCGCACACATACCACTTAATTTTTTCTCAAGGGAGACGCAAGAAGTGCGTGGTTTGTACGTTTGTTGTGAATGAAAATGATTAGGGGAGCCTCTCAATTTATCGGGAAAGGTTTGGGTCGCATGGTAATTTGCTAATTTTTCTTTTTAGGTTTGTTTGTTTGTTTCTTTTAAATATATTTAAAAACTGGAAATCCACGTGTTCATTTGTGCCAACATGTACACCACAATGTTCATCAATTTTTGCCATTATAGTTTTTTTCCGTACACAATTTGATTGTCCAAATAAAATTATTTATTTTTACCAATCAAACCATCAAAAAAAGAGAAAAGAATTATATAGTAATGCTCTGTTGTTTTTGGGAATTTTTTTTTAGGGAGAACGTTTTCCAGTGTTAGGATCGCTTGATATAATGAGTCAATGAAAAAGTATACTTAAATTTATAAGAATAATTTTCATTTTGAAAAAGCAAAAATTATTTCCTAGGTGGGAAAACATTTTCCTGCCACGTGAAGGTGCTTATGCTATCTCAAACATAAAATATACGCCTCGCCTTACGAAACATCATCGATGATGAAGATAATTACTGAACTTACGAAACATCATCGATGATGAAGATAATTACTGAAATTGAGCAGTGACTTCATTTATTCAGCCCTCGTCATACAACAAGAAACCCCGGGTTTTTGTATTTTTGCTCTTTTTATCAGAGACGACGAGAAAATTAAACTTTTTTTCCTTTTATCAGAGTTTAAACTCTTATTCATAATTTTAAGAATATCATTCTTATCAATTCAAAATATGTTTATGATTAAAATGTCTCCGTATAATAGTGTTGAAAGGACAATTAAATATGCATATGTTTGTATTTTTAAAAAGTAAAATACTATCCAAATTATATAGCAAAAGTTTCAAGTGTTTCGTGTTTGAAATATATATATATATATATATATATATATATATATATATATATATATATATATATATAAAAAACAAAAAACAAAATGTGCGTCTGTCTTAGATTAGACGAAAAGACAGAGGAGATCAACGGTTCATGTTCCATTTGAAATTAGTTCCGGTTGTACAAATAATGGGTGAAACGCCTATGTTTCCCATGTCGAAACGGCCACGACGCATGAATCCCAGGTCCCACACGAAGATCTCGCTCTTCCGATTGCACGATTCATTCTTTTTCAATGCTCTCCGCCATGATGTCCTGTCTTATTTGGTGAATATATATATATATATATAAAATTCTCTTTTGTTTATTTGGCTTAACATGTGCTCGTACATATAATTTCATTCATCTAGTTGGCAACATCACCAAGTCATGCTCTCATGTCATGTCCCGGCAAAGATTGATAATCTTATGCATATCGTAAAACATTGATCACGTGAAGGCATACATCATGTTTTGACACAAATCCAAAGAGGCAAGACAAAGCCAATTTCGATATCTCATAAAGATTACCTTTTCTTTTGTATTTATACCTCATAATCTATTTTTATATAATAGAGTTAATTTATCGGAAATTAAATTTCATAGAATGTGTTTCCCTCATGGTCAAGCGGATAATTAAAAAGGCACTTTTTAATAGACGATGAATGAAACCACAAAGGCATTACATCATGATTTAGTTCAATGAATAGGTCTTTTGGCAGCTTCGAGAGCATGAGTCCGCACAAGCTCGAATCTTCTTCACGCGGACGCCAACTTTCTTGGTGTCTACATGAGTTCAAATATGAAACAAGAGATTAAAATAGTCGCTCATGTCAAAATTGAAATTGATTTTTTTTTAACAAGATCATATATTGGAGTTTGAGGAAATGAAATGATTTAGCATGCATCATCCTCTCATTATCAAAATATATCAATGAAACACAGATAAAGAAAATAAGATTATGCAATGACTTTCTTGATTTTATGGATCTCATAAAAAGCTACACAATCTCTTTGATCATGATATGAAGATTATTACTTGGATAGTATTCACGGCAAGTTGATAAGAAACAACGGACACTGCAGTGCTCTGTTGTCGCGGATGTCAAGGACTTGCTAGATGGTTTGACGCAATCATGAATGCATTTCCGGATGTTCCTACTAAAAGTACAACCCCAATAACAAACTACTTTATACGCAAAAAATTTGTTCGGAAAAATTTTATTTACATCCGCGTCGACGTTGATGGACGACCATAGTATTAGAGTTGCCACAAGCATCACTGATCCCATAATATTGGTCAAGGGTACGGCCATGGCTATTTCTACCTTAACTGTTCTTAGCTCTCCTCGCCCCCTCTCTCTTAAAGAGACTTGACAACTTTGTGATCGTGCAGTGATTTGTTGGGCTGAACCGGCGTAGCGACTTTATATACTTGGTAATTCATTTATGTTGCTGAATGATTCGATGACTATAATGATTTGCAAAGGAGAAAGATGATCCTTGTCATTTATGTCAGATATTGAAAGCTATTGAATTTTGTAATGGTTATTGACCGTCGTCAAAATATAACGTTTTTATAACGTTTTATAATGACTCTGTAAGGGCCATCTATAACCACTGGGGGTTTGCCCCAGTGGCCACTCTTCTATGGGGAGATTGGAGGTTCAAATATTCACCTTCTCAGGAGGGATTGGGGTGGGGAATATTTCATTTCAGGAGTGGGTTTCGACTCTTACGTAGGACTGACCAAAAAATAAAAAAAGGGCCAACTATTATTTACCGATTGATTCCCAACAGCTTATTTGTTTGAATATAAAATGACAACCCACAATCCAAAAATAAAAAACTCCGAACCAAAAGTCATACATCAGATATTACGCCCCCAAGCATTTGTCCAAATAAAATATATGTCCTATCAAAACCATCTTAAAATTTATGTCCAACACAATAATTTTACACAATCCTACTAGAGCGTAAACCAACTTTACATGCTAGACTAAATGTAGACGTAACCACAGACTAAGAACAATACCAATAGTGAAAGCAATATTGGAAAAAATAAAATCAATTTCCATAGGTAAGAATTTATCACAACATAAACAATTCTTTCCCACAAGCGCATGACTTACTTAACCCAAAAAATATATTCCCAATGCACAAATCAAAGTGTAAGAGACATTTTGGCTAGTTCCCTCGCACGTTAAAGCAACCATTGATGTCTTGTTTTCTTAATTACGGGTCAATTTCCCTATTATTTCTCCTTTCTTCGTGACCTTGAATACTTATCCAATCGAGGTCCTATCTGATGCAATAAAATAATGTCTTTCCAGACCAGACCTTACTTCATTGGTCTGAAAATTCTGGCAGTGGCAGGACCCAAGCCGATTTCTTCTCTGTTCTTTTTATCCTTCTTCGGGGTTCCTTCTGATCCTCCCATATGAAGCACCATTGAATTTTATCATAATTAGGGAAGGTTAAAGCGGACCCCTCTCATGGAGAGCAAGAAGAAGGGCAAACTGACGCAGGACGGAAACGGCAGCAAAACATGACTCTGAATCACAGAAAGGGGAGAAAAAATGGGGTAACGGAAAAGGGGGAAGTAAATCAGATAAAAGACAGAGAAAGGGGTAAGAAACGCCAAAATTCGGCAGCAACTCAATGATCGGAATAGCCATTGACACCTAAACTTAGCCCGTGCATTGACACCGATGAATATGGTGCGATCGCTAAACCTAGTTTCCCAGTGAATACTATAAAAAAGAACCATTATCAACTAAACTCTTGATGAGATAATAATAAATCTATTGATAAGAAAATTAAATTAAAAGTGTAATCTCGTCATTCTCCCCCATCTAAAAGAACTTGACTACGGCGAGTTGCATGGTCGCCATTTCTAATGAGCCAAAGTAATGAAACCGCTTAGCGCATGAAAACCCCGATATCCCTATCGTTACATCAGGAACTATCTTCACAACAATGTCATCCGCAGTAGCACACTTTATCTTCTCAATCCTCTTCAAGATTTCTAGTAGCTTCCGAACTTGTCTCGATTGAATCTTCTAAAAAGAAATCTCCAAATACAAAATCATCCGAAATAGTTTTCTTAGACATATTCTCGATCTGGAGTAACGCACCAGTATTTTTGCTGAATCAAACTTCATGTCCAACATTGTATGCAAATTTTCAGCAAATGATTCAGTATGTTATCAATATGCAAAATCAACTAATGATCGTGCTTGTTTATACTTTGTTTTCATTTTCTGAATCTTTTCTAAAAATGCAAAGGGCCTTAAGGCGAATAAATTAGTACTTAGAGTGTGCTTAGTTTGTGGAAAAAATTTGCCCCATTTTTTGGCATTTGGTTCACTAGGAAAATGAATCAATAGAAAAAGTTTCCCTACTAAAACTCAATTTCAAAAAAATGATTTCTTCTTTAAAAAATTGGAAAATGTTTTCCAAAACATGATCAATTATCGACGCTTTGACTCGAAACTCTACGCTTAGGCAGAGAGACCCCAAAGTTGGTTCTTAGGTCCTGATGTTCAAGACTATGTCCCTCGACAGCTGGGGCAAGGTTTATCAAGTTACATCAAGGCTGGGCTAAGACCCCTAGTGCCTACACCCAATGCTCCAACACCCAAACTTGAGTCCATAAAGCCGTGCTTGAGTCCCCGCTCGAACTTTGATACCAACCCTTAGGCTCGGGTTCACAAAGACTATTCGCAGTTCATCGACATCAGGCTCAGGTCCTTTGTCAATAAAACATTGTTTCTTGTAAAATTATATATATTTTTATTAATTTTTTATTTTCTTCTTTCTTCTTTCTTATTCTTTTCTTCTTTTCTCTTTTATGTTTACTTTTTCCTTTCTCCTTATTCCTCTTTCTTCCTTGGCCGGCTGCATGCCTCAGTGATAGCCAGCAGCCTAGCAAGCTAGGGGCTCACCTAGTGAACCAGGTTCAGCCAACACTAATGAGCTTGCAGCTCGCTCAATCTTGGCGAGGATAAGCTCGCACGATCCCAATGAGCTTGAGCTCACCCATGGCCATTGTCGAGGCTTGATGACCGGTAGAAAAGAAGGAAATAGAAAAATAAATAAAAGAAAAGAATAAAAAATCAAAATAAAGATACAAAATTTTAAAAAAATCAATTATATTTTTTTGGCCTTAGATAAAGTCATGAGATTGAAGTTATTTTTACAATGAGATCAAAACATCAGAAAATATTTTTGATCACATATCATCAAATAAAGGGAAGCTGACAATTTTCTGAGGAAAATATTTTTGGAAAAGCGTTTTCTTTTTATCGTGAAATATTTCCCAAAAAAGCGTACCCTAAATGCATTACAAATGATGCTCACTTAGACTTTTCATGGGGACTTAAGTTCTTTTTTTAAGGGCTTTTTAGATAAATTTGGTGCATAAACCCTCCTCTCACATAAGTATGGGTCCAACTCGAGTGTGGTTGGCATCGCATTTGACAGTAACAATAAATTTTTAGAATCTCTAGAAAAAATGATCGTTTCATTCGCCCTCCTAAGTAATTACATAATATATGAGTCCGTTCGTTTCGTGGAAAATGACTTCCAAGAAAACGTTTTCCAGATTTCTCGATGTTTGTTCCACGAAAAATAAACTACTCAAGGAAAATGTTTTTTATCATTAGAAAAAACAACCATCAAAGATGATGAAAATGTTTTCCACTTTTCAATAACTTCTTCCCTTCTTTTCACCAACACATTTTTGTTTTATTTTTATACTTTCTTTTTTTTTTCTTTTCTTTCTTTTCTTTTCATCTTTCTTCCTTAGACTTGGCCAGTCGCCGGCCGCGATGACAGCCGGCGACCGGCCCGGCCGTGAGCCAACTTGAGCTCCACCCCAGGGCGGCAAGGCTCTGCCTAGCCCGATTTGGGGAAGCGGAGCTCGCCCAAGCCTAGCGAGCTCGGGCCTCGCCAAATCGAGCGAGGCAGAGCCTCACCGGCTTGGGGCGGAGCTTTGGCCTCGCCAGAGCCCGGAAAACTCACCAGAGCCGGCGAGCTGGGCGGGGCTCGAGCCTCGCCCGAGTTCGCTAGAGGTTCGACAGGCTCTAGCGAGCCGCAATCCGTGAGCTCACCTAATCTGGTGGCGGAGCTCGAGCTCCCGATCTAGGCGAGCCCAAGCTCCGCCGCCAGATCCAGCAAGCTCACGGCTCGCCGAGCCCGGCGAACCTCCGGTGAGCTCGAGCGAGATCGACCAAGCCTTGAGCTCGTCGGATCTGGCGACCGGGTCTTGGTTGGCCGCCGCCATCATCGGGCGTGCGGCGGAGGATGGAGGAAGGAGGAGGAAGAAGGATGAGGAAGGAGGAAGGAAAGAAAAAGTAATAAAAAATTTGATTTTTTAAAACATAAATAATTAAAAATTCATTTTAAAAAAATATAAAATAATAAAAATAATTTTTTGGTCAATTAAAAATATTAAAATTCAATTTTTTTGATAATTTTCCCAAACAATTAAATTAGCTAACAAACGGTGGAAAATATTTCCACTCAAAATTCAGGTTTCAGCCGAACACCGGAAAATATAGTCATTTTCCTGGAAAATGACTTCAGGGAAAATATTTTCCAAAAATGACCAATTTTTCACAAAACGAACGGACCCATAATGTTGGGTGAAAAACATTTCCAAGCGAGAGGTAACTAATACGTTGCAACATACGGGGCATACTCATGATATCTGTGTATGTATGACCATCTGTATGTTTAAGTCGACGTACGGATATAAATATGTTAGTTTTTGTACTTTGTATGTAATGTGAGTATACACAAAACACTAATTATTTGCTCGTCAATGTGGTGACACGACTCCGAAGTCCTTTTAACGGATCACATCATCATGCATCTGTGTCGGTAGAAGATGGTAGCAAACAAGACAAGAAAGGAAAACTCTCGAATGACATAAAATATCGAGATATTCATGATGTTTGCTCACTGCGTAGCACGTGCTGAGATCATATCAAGAAACGAGGAGGGAGAAAAATCTAAAGAGCGGGGATACTGCACCAACCTTACACGAATATCTTTTCTCAAACGACTAATCGAGCAGTGACTAAACTAATCCTCTAATCCATTCGAAGGAGCAAATTCTAGATGTTTGTGTATAATTGCAATAACTTTGGATGCAAGGAACATTATTATCGTATTAAGAGACTACTAATCTTATCAGAAACTCTCCCTCAAAGCTTCTAAGGCTACGTTTAGTCCAAGGGAAATGAAGAAAGCGTTGGATGATCTTCTATGTTTGGTTGCCACTATTAAGCACTTGGAGGTGATTCAACGACTCACCGAATACCAAAGAGCAAGAACACAATATATAGCAAAAAGAAAGTTCCCTTCTTATTCTCTTTCCTAGCCGACAACTCCTGCACACCAATTTGGTACGGACAAAAGAGGAAATATTCAAGACTCTCACCGAGCAGGAAATATGAGTTTCCGTTGTACACAGTCAAATGCGCAGAAATATTCAATTTTCATACTCTCCTTTTATAGATCGGGCTTATTTATGGGTTTTAACTTGAGATATATTTTCAACCATTAACAATTGATTGAAAGATTAATTGTAAATGCACTTACGACACTACATTCAAGCATCTTCCTAACCCAATCCATCAAGTGAATAATTTTAGCTGAAGAATAAGGTATGTGTCGGCTCAAATAAGACTACAACAAGAGCTTTAGAAGTTGACATGCAGTGTTTAGGAAATTGGGGATGCATATGGGCATCATTTGGTGGGGATCTGTAAGAAAAGGACAGGAATGGTGTTTGATATATCTCTTATTATTGGGCGAATTTAGCTTAGAGAATTTCGGTCTTTGATCCTAACCAACCATGTCTTGGATTGTGAGTAAACCGTCGGTCGTGACTTGAGAGAAGGTTCAGAAGATGGTTTCTGCTTAACGCTACTTAAATGTATTTATCCGTTGTTCCCAAAGCGACGTCCACCGGTTCTAAGGCAACGTAGTAAGTTGTCGCGTTTAAAATGCAGCACGCCACAAGCTGATTTGGGAGGGGTTTTGACATGTTCTTTTAGATTAAGCGAAAGTCTAGAGCAAAACATTCTCAATCGCAGATTACAGAAACATTTATCGAGGCAGTTCAAGAGAAAGGGAACAAAAGAGAGCATATCTCTATTTATGCCTGAAAATGTCGAGTTGAACATATGACACCCTTAATAGTGAAAAAAGAATAGGGAAAAAATAACTACAACAAGGCTACAACTGCAGACGACACCGCGTCCCAAGCTTTCTAGCAATTTCCTTCAATCTGTATCTAGTGTCCTGCATTACAGTATGACTCCTAAATGTGGAAAAATCTACCCAAAAGCTTCTACAGACAGGTGGCTATGTGTGGCCATACAAACAAACACACACTCCCGGCTCAGGATCCTGAAAGGTATCTTTTGGCCAGTGAGATGGCACTCTGCTTCTGCCTTTTGAATTCGTTATACCGCAGAAAGAAATACTCCATGTAATCGAAATTGATGGGCGACATCTTTGCCTGGTAGGATCATCAGTTCTTATGTAAGCATACTCAAGAAACAACGCATGATATCGACGAAGATATTAGTACATGAAAATAGTCGGTACCTGGATTAGTCCCCACAATGCCCAAAATAAGTGTGATGCCAACATATATGTGTTTGTCTCGATGTACAGAGCTTCGAGATCTTTATCAGACACCTATCAAGAAAGAGGCGCATTTCAACTTGAGATTGCAATAGTGCAATGATGATCTGACAGGTAAACTAACTAAGGCAATTTAGAATTTTATAGCAGTGGCATTAGAATATCGAACAACTGAGTAGGAATAGTGACTAATTTTAGTAATCAGACGTAAGGCATTAAGTTGAAGAGTTAAATGAAAACCTACTATGAGGCTATGACAAATTGAGTACTTGAATAAGCAAGCAATAATGCCATCTGCTATAGACTCCATCTCATTATAGTACATATGTACCCAGAAGAATCTCCCTCAATATCAGAAGATAGATGCTGCCCCATAGAGAAACAGCATGGCAATATAAGGAAACATAGATCATCAACTTGAGAGTTGAATTGAAGCATCAGGGACATGACATGTATACAAGACCATCTGCTTGTTGACCGAGTACACAAGATCCCCCAGGCACTTCATTTATTTTATTTTTCTGGTTCTAACATGGGATTACACCCACAACTGGAGAACAGTTAATTCCAAATGAAGTTAATCAACTTAATTCTAGATTGTCGTACCAGCCACCTCTACAAATCATAAGCATGACCACAGTTACTGGAAATGATAAAGAATGAGATGCATGAGTTTATCCTGAGATACCTCCTGCGGTTTGTCTGGCATCAGATAGTGCCTGAAGAAATGATACTGTTCATTTTTACTTGGGTACCTGCAAAATGTCAAAAGTTTGATTACCAACAACATAAGTCACATAACATCAACTCATACAATTGTCAGGACATGGAAAGGCATAATTTGAGGAACATACAAACTGTAGTCGCATTCATAGCCTGCGTATTCGTTGAAGTGATTTCCTATGTCAAACCCTCTGTAACTAAATGACCCATACTCAAAATCAATGAAGTAGAGTTTCCCTGAAAAGTGAGCAGAAGTAAGCAGAAAAGTTAATACAATGTATAGAAAGAAAGAAAAGATACGTGTAAGAAAGTACAAGCCACAAGCAAGCATGCAACGCATGTGTCTCAACGTGACCAGTCCGCTTGGGCATGCTAATTGCTCACAGAGTTAGAGTTAGATCAAGAGAACATGAAGCAAACAAAAGATAAACCGGAATAGGAGGAAAAACTAAATGCTTCTGAGAACAACTGTTTGGTTCATGCCAGTCAAGAACAAAGATGAAAGAATGAAACATAGAATTTATAACCTATGAAACAATGTATACCTTCCTCATCGTTGAGCATTATATTGCCACAGAGCAAGTCATTGTGACCAAACACCACAGGAGCATTAAGAAGGCCAGTTAATTCCTGTCTCCACCATCAGCAGCAGATTTCATCACATAAGAGCACAAGAGTCTGTTATACATAATATACTAATCAATCTGGAGAAAGTGAATTAACACTTATAAACACTGTAGGGAATACTAATTTTTGCTCTTAAAGGCAATTGTCCCCAAAAAGCATAAAAAAGAGAAGAAATTCTCAGAAACTCGTGAGGCAATTCTGCAGCATGAGAGAACCTCAAATCTAGCAGAAACAGACATATAGCAAGGTAAAATGTAATCCCACTTTTTGACAACATCCTTCCAAAAAATCTAGTTAGATTGTACAATTTAACCGATGTGCAACAACAAAACTTAATCTACATGCATTCTATCAGAAAATAATTACTCCTCTAGGTGTCGACACTGCATGGTATCGTGTGAAAGCAAGTGAGAAACCCATGACAAAACATACGAAGACCTCTCAGTAAGAGAAAAGACATATAGCAAGGTAAAATGTAATCCCACTTTTTGACATCATCCTTCCAAAAAATCTAGTTAGATTGTTCAATTTAACCGATGTGCAACAACAAAACTTAATCTACATGCTTTACCAAAAAAAAAAAAAAAACTTAATCTACATGCATGCTATCAGAAAATAATTACTCTCTAGGTGTCGACACCGCATGGTATCGTGTGAAAGCAAGTAGAAACCCATGACAAAACATACGAAGACCTCTCAGTAAGTTGTACATCATACATTGCAGTATTAAGCAATAGGTAATTTCAGGCATACTTCTTGGCATACCATATAGACAATTTTAAAAGAGCTTGAATGAAAATATTGGAGATCATTGATGTAGTAGTTATCCCACAGCAAATATCATGTAAGAGTTAGGATATCCAGAATGTTTGAAGGAGGAATTTACCTTTAGCTCGAGAAGTTCATCATGAATTTCCTTAAAAGATATTGTCTCATACTTCCTTCTCTTTTCATTATCTTCAAACTTGAGATCAGATGCTACATCAAAAAAGATGGCACATACATGACACAAAAGAAACATTAAGGTAAAGGCATTTCGTTAAAAGAAACATTTAACAGAGTGCAAAGATGAAATAAAAGTTACTTTAATGAGAAGTGATAGAGAAAAGAGAAACTGAACTGCTAAAGAGGAATTACCTTTCTCAAAAAACTTGAATATATCATTCCATAGTTGAGGTTCTTTAGAACCTGGAATTTCTACTTGATGGAATTTGTGCAGCTGCTTAGCAATTTCAGCTACCAGCTTTGGTTTTCTCATATCTGTTGCATTAGGCCAAAAAAAAATTGCAAATGAAGTCAAGCAACAAGCTATAGGTGGAACTTATTAAAATACACAGGTAACATGTAATCAGACTTCATGGGAGCTCATATGTTATCGCCAGGATAAGATGTTTTGATAAATTTAATTTAATAAAATGGAGTTATCAATCCTATAGCTATGCATTTAAAAGTTTTGGCACAAAAACTCACATAAAGTTGGGATATCCAAAGTCAAACAGATTAAAAATTGAATTAGATTTCAAAGTGGCTACAACAAAGAGAAAAGGGCAAACAAATTTGAAAGACTGAACTAGGAAACAACTAACTTTCTCAAGTTAGTCTGAAGGGCTGACCCGACAGGTCCATATACAAGATGACTATCCCCTTCTGAAGCCTTCAATCAAAAGATGGTCAGTGGGATTTTTGAAACCATTTCAGACCTGCAGAACTGCGAACATTTCATATCTGAAGTGCTTAAGGTATTACATCATGAAGCAATATTCATTTTCTTACATTCCATTACTTTCTAGAGCAATTCCCTGAAATCTACAACATCATGTGAAATTCTTTATTATGCTGAATGATAAATCCGTACCTTCTGGAGTGAGTGTACGAGCATTTATAAATGACTGAACCATGCCATTCCCAAAAACCGCGAGCAACTTCGCACCAAATCCTGCAGCCAAAAGGTACTTGATAGCCTAAAACAAATCGGTTAAGCAATTATAAAGCAGAGTACAGTATTGAAGGCCATCATTACACACAGAAGTAATTGAGCACCATAAGTATTACAAGCATTTTTCTTTTTCCAAGTCTGTTGAAGAAACTAGGCATTTGTCGTAGCAGTCCTAAATACCAAATGGTAATGAACGTGTCAAATCACTGTGGAAGCAGTTCATGAGTTATGCTAGTGATAATTACTTGTGCAAGTGGTTCAAGGAATCGTATGTGATCCATTCATCTACATTTGTCTCACAGGTTAGCATCATAATCATCACATTTCTTAGACTTGACGACCACCACAGAAGTAACGAAATGGACCCTTTGAACCATATAAGTCCTTTCGACACTATCTCGATGAGTTTCAGCTCTAGATCCTATCAGGTTGCATTTGCATGATTAGAGTGTGTCTGGCTTCGGGAGAGGCACATCCAACTGTGTCCTTGGAAAATTTAAGAGATATAATGCCGTAACACAGGCATCTATGGAAGTTAAGAACCTTATGAATACCAAAGAGATCAAGAAGGAAAAACCTTAACTAAAGGAAATAATACATGCTGGAAAAATGAGATTACAGAACTCTCCATTAAAGCACTCAGGAAACAAGTCCAGTCTACTAGAAAACAAGGAATTAACGTACAACACAGTTATTCAAAATAAAAACTCACGTGGAATTCTCTTTCGCGGTCAATGACATACTCGGTGTTTGGCCCATACAATCTGACGGTAAGGGATTCCTCATTTCCGCTTTCTTCTTTCACAGAAACCTTCAACACTACACCAAATTCTCAATGAGTTCAAAAACAAGTCCAAGCTAGTCATCTATCCCTACAATGGAATCGTCCATACATCCTACTTATAATCACACCGCAGCTGATGATCAGAACTCACATAGATTCGTGATGCCGCCGGACACAGTCTCCACGGCGAAACGAGAAACAGTGGGAATGTCATGTCTATCATCTTTTCTGATGAGTTGTCTTAAATTGATATAGTAGGTCATGCATATTGGTTTTGGATGTTGTGTGCATTTCATGATGCATATAGACAATTGATCTAGAGCTTCTGTCCTTTAGCTTATAGTGGCTGAAAGTGTCAATGACTATTCGCCTGCATGTCTTCAGGTTGATTCCACAGCATGTCTATGTAGAGTTGATGCAGGCCTCAAAACTGTTGCTGGGGCCAAAAAGTATGTCCCTGGAACAAAGCTCTGTCTCCAGCCTGACATCAAACCATCCATTCATCCAACAAGGAACAAGCCTGCACGAGGAGATAGAAACTGGAATCAATCCCCTCTACTTCCAGGCCTACCCGATGACCTGGCCATCGCATGCCTCATTAGGGTACCACGAGTGGAACACTGTAAACTCCGCCTAGTCTGCAAAAAATGGTACAAGCTTCTTTCAGGCAACTTCTTTTACTCCTTGCGTAAGAGCCTTGGAATTGCAGAAGAATGGGTATACGTAATCAAGAGAGACCGAGATGGGAAGATCTCATGGCATGCTTTTGATCCCATATATCAGCTCTGGCAGCCTCTCCCTCCAGTGCCGAAGGAATACTCGGAAGCTCTAGGTTTCGGATGTGCAGTCCTAAGTGGGTGCCACCTTTAATTGTTTGGTGGCAAAGACCCACTAAAAGGCTCAATGAGACGAGTGGTTTTTTATAGTGCGAGGACAAATAAATGGCACCGTGCCCCTGATATGCTTCGGAGACGGCATTTCTTTGGTTCATGTGTCATAAACAACTGCTTGTATGTAGCTGGTGGTGAGAACGAGGGTGTTCACCGTACGATGAGGTCGGCGGAGGTATATGATCCCAACAGAAACCGCTGGTCCTTCATTTCAGAGATGAGCAAAGCCATGGTGCCCTTCATTGGGGTTGTTTACGAGGGAAAGTGGTATCTGAAGGGGCTTGGGTCACACCGGCAAGTTCTTAGTGAGGTCTACCAGCCAGCGACTGCTGAACATTTGTGGGAAACTATAGCAGGAAAAAGCCAATTAAGGACCATGGTCACTAATCTCTGGTCTAACCTCGCAGGGAGGAACCGCCTGAAAAGCCACATTGTTCACTGCCAGGTTCTGCAAGCGTAGACACTGTACACAAAACTCTGTTCCATGGTTATGCATTTTCTGAAATTTCTTGCCTCGGCAATATAGAACTGCATCCAGATGAGGCCAAAAGCTTGTCAAAATCGGATTTGATGATGTTAAATGGATGCACAATCCAAACTTGAAGCTCGAATGTCCCATTTTAGAGTAGCTATATATATGCTTGGGTGTTTTACCTTTCGGGGCTTGGAAAAGAAATTTCGGAAGATACATGACTGGCTTCAGGTAGAGGACAGGGAATCAAGTGATGAAACCTCATCTGTAGTAGCTTGTTTGACTTTCGGGTTTTGCTTTGTAGACCTTGTTTATATTCCGTATTCAACACTGGTTATTAATATATGCTGTGAACTAGTTTGACCTGATAGTCAAGAGCAGTCAGGAGGCGCCCGCGTATATGGTTCCTAGGGCGTATTCTGGAGAATCTCCACCCTCTCTTGTCAGTGGAAGAGGTCACAATGCCTTATAAGTCTCTGAACAGAATTGCACCTGCTTGCTCTCTTTTAGCCTCTGAGGCTTGTGGGCTGCTTTGTGCTCGTCGTCTTTCCAAATTTGTGATATACAGGAAACCCAGTTGTTACGTTACCTGAGTTAAAATAGTCGGGTATCACATCCTCTTGTTCTACATAGAAAAGCTGTGCACAGTAACCTAATTGTCATATTGATTGACTTGATCTTTGGCAAAACTCCTAGGTGATTATCGCTCATGTCCTGAGAGATCCCATGTCAGCTGTTCGATCTTCTGGAGTGCCTTTTATGTTCAATTTTTTGTCGGTTGGCAATGCTAGACTTTAATCCGGTATGGTTCCACAGATTCGTATTTCGCGATACATAAACATTGAGCAGATGGTTCCTGCTTGATGCTACTTAATGTATTATTTCTGTAGTACCCAAAGTGATGTCTCCCCCTTCCGACTTGAGGTGCTTGGTTCCCAATCCAGTTCTAAGGTGGAATCGAAAACTGGAGCGGGAGGGCCGGTTCTTAATTTTCTAAGACCAGGGATCGGACTGGCTGATTTGGAATTGGGAACTGGACCGATCGAGTAGTCCAGTCCAGTTCCCAAAAAAGCAAACAGAAATTGTCCATTTCTTGATCCTCCGATCGCTTTCCCCATTGTTTTTTAGCCCAGGTCAGCAATGTGAAGAAATAAAGATGGTACTTTTTCTGAATGCGGGATGGGCCATTGCCAACCCAAGAATTTCTTGATTGGCCGTACGGCCGTGAGAGACATCAGGTTGTAGAAAAACCCAGGAGCTTTCGTGGAGCACGTCGTTGTTTCAATGGATGGAGGTATGCCTCACTCCACATGAGCACCGACTGTTTGATGATTGGCCTGTATGAGACTGGATGTTCAATTACATCGTGGGTTGGCGTTGGCTGGCTCGCTAGGTAGCCTCCCTCGTTTCTTATTGGCTTTTGAACGCATGTGTGTGGTGGCCTTGTGGGTGATCTCGGAGGGACTACGGGGGCGTTTGGTTCGGCTTTCCCAAGTCCCAAAGCCCCTTGGAAAAATTTAAAGCGCGTTTGGTTCGGGCTTTTAAAAGCTACTTGGCAAAAATATTTGCTTTGAATCTGAAAGCCCAAAGCAGTCTGCTCACACTGCTTTGGGCTTTCAAAGATTTTCGGCATGCTGGAGGGAGGAATTAATGAATTTTCCCTGATTGCCCATTTTACCCTCAAATTTTTATTTAAAGTCCAATTTTACCCTACCCAAAACAAAACCCTACCTTTTCCTCTCTTTCCTCTCCGCGACGCTCTCCTCTCCTCCGCGACGCTCTTTCCTCTCTTTCCTCTCCGCGACGCTCTTCCTCTCCGCGACGAAGCTCTTTCCTCTCCGCGAGTTCCTCTTCCCTCTCCGCGACGAAGCTCTTTCCTCTCCGCGAGAGAAAATCTTTTTCTCTCCTCTCTCTTCTACCCGGTACGCTTCTTTCTCTCTCTCTTCCTCCCTCTTTACTTCCTTTTCGTCGCTGGATGGTAAACGGATCTGCCTATTATCGGTCTTCTCGGTTTGTTCCCTCTCTCTCTCTCGCGCACACCCGATCCCTCTCTCTTTTCTCCCCCTGTTCTTGTTCGTCCGTTCGGGTGTTTGTTCAATTTCGATTCGTGTGTATGATTATGTTTTTCTTGGGTCTGCGCTGGAACCGCGTGATTGGGGTCGGACAGGTGTTGTCGGTGCGTTTGGAATTCGATTGATCTAGGAGCGTTGCGGTTTTTCGGTTCTTGAATTTCGCACGGTTACGTGTGCGATGGGTGTGTGCTTGGTGGAGTTTGCTTGCTGAATTTCGGGCTCTTTCGTTCTGTTATGTGCCAACTCTCAGGAACGCCCGACCGAAGAAGGCGAGGACGAGTTGCTGTGTGGCGCCGAGTCCGGTTGGGTCGAAGCTCGAACGTGGTGCGATCACTTGGCCTCCCTGTGCTCCGATCTCGTTCACATTCCGACCCCCGACACACCCTGCAACAGGTTGGTCTACGATCTTGCTTGAATGAGTGATAGTTCAATGTCCTATGTTGTAGAGCAGGAGGGGTTTTGATCCCTTCCTGTTGCATAGATGAATGCATAAGTTGTTAGAGGCTTTTAACGCCACTTTAGTCTGAGTTGAGATCTCTATGGCCTAAAACAGAATCTTCCAGAGCTATCTGTTCTGGGTTGGATTCGACTTGCTCGGAGGCGCTTTCTTCAGCCGGCTTCGACAGATTTCGAAGATCTTTAGCGCTTCACTCGGCTTGTTCAAGTGAGTCGAGAACGAGTTTGAGGGAACCGGCATTCTTCTTGGATAGCTCCTATCTTTTGAGTATTGGGCTTGTGTCTCTTGATGGACGGTGAGCAGTGACAGCACGATACAATGCAACAGAATCAATGAGAACACAGCAACAAAGGCTCTGCAGCTGTATCTCATGGTGGGGGTGTTGATCTGAAGAAGGATGAAGGTTGAGGATTTCTTTGGAACGATGATGGGAGGCTGAGGTTGTTATGTTGATCTTGTGCTTAAGCTTGACAAAGGGTGTTATATAGATCTGACCCACAATAACAAGAGTCAAATGTTCTGTTTCTGTTTCTCTTTCCTTTTTAATAACCCAATAGAGTACTTTACAAATTTCATTTTATCACTTGACTGACGATATACATATATAAGATCGAACTGTTGACATGGTAAAAAAAAATGATAGTTGTTTTGAAATCATGTGAAGTCGACGTATTCTTTTGCAGGATCCAATTTTTGGTCCTGGGCGATTTGTGAAATACAATAACTTAGTCCGCTTCCGTTTCACCAAGGAAAGGAGGAAAAAGCCCGGGATGACTATTTGATCGAGGAATGTGATTGTAGGAGATTTGAGATCAACAATTCTCAAGCATGTACAGTCAGTTGGATGGTTAGGAATTGAAACAATAAGTATAACTCCAATTCCATTCTTGTAAGCAAAATCTCGTAGAGATGCTTGGTTTTTCAAATTCATGTGGGAAAAAAAGAAAAAAATGAAGGATCTGTGGAGATAGATGGAAAAAGAAAAATTGAAATGATACGCCATGTTAATGAGGAATTTAGACAGCTAAAAGTGACTGATTTTCATTTCGGTACTTTGGATGCTCGTCAAATGTCCTCACTGTAGCCTATTGATATGGTCTTTGGCTCAATCCCATCTCTGAGCTTAAAAAATGGCAAAATGAGATGAGCAGGTGAAAAGAAACGCATTTTGGCTATAAAAAGGACATGGTAGTTTGGTCATGGAGGCATATAATAATGTCAGGAATTAGAATGCTTGTTAGAATTTCTTCTTCGCAGTGAGCATTCACCTATGAAGGTCAAAACCAAAAACGAGCATTACTGAAACATTTTCCTGGAATTTGAAAATGAAAATATGCAGTGAAACTGAGAGGATGTTAAATGCATTTTCCATCTAACCGGCATAATAGGCCCACTTGCATGTCTCCAAATTTAAATCCATAAATCTAACCAAACGAGTTTGGAAAATTCACAAATTTGAATATGTTCAAAGTTAAAAACAAACCTAAAAAAACCTTAGGCTAAAAGTTAAGCTTTGCATTTAATCTATAATCAAATTCTTTTAATATTATTTTTAAATAAATTTACTAATATGTATCTTTTATATTACTCTCAACATGAAAATGTAAAATGTTATATACTCATTGTTTCTTTTTGCAATTTTAAAAATACTAAAACTAAAACACTTTAATTTGGTCACACCAAGGAGCTTTTCAAATACAAGTTTACCAAACAGTTTTGCATTTCCCTAAAGCACTTTCCAGTTTTAGTTTACCAAACAGCCTAGCATTTCGGAAAACCCCTTTATCTCAAAGGTATTTGCATTCTCCCAAGGGCATTTCCCAAAAGCTGAACCAAACGTTTATGTGCGGCCTGCTTGCAAAATTTTTAAAGCTTAGAACAAGATTTCAACGGTTAGACTGGTTCTCACTTTGGAACTGAGAATTGGACCGACCAACCATTAGTTCCAAGAATAGGAACTTTGGAACCAAAAACCGCACCGCCACTTGTGAGAACTGCCTAGAATCGGCTAGTCCGAATGGTTTTAGTTCGGCCGGTTCCAATTGTACATCCCTAATTCCAAGGTGATGTAGCAAGTTGTCACATTTAAGATGCAGCAATCCTCGACAGACTGATTTGGCAGGGGGTACAACAAGAAGGCTACAACCTTTTTCAATCGCAGCAACAACGCTACAACAAGACTACAACTGCAGACCTCCATGGCGTTTCAGATCTTCGCAGCTCCCATCGGGGGGATCTCGAATTGCTCTCAGAACAAATGGTGTTTGGGATTCGGGATTTTAAGTGTCCATATATTGAAACTGGAGGTAAAATTGAGGAAGGAGATGTAAGCGCGTGATTTGCACGTTGCTGCGAAACGAATGATTAGGGGTGAGCCTTCACATTTGGACTCTACACGGGTTCTCTTACTTCAATGAAAATTCTGTCTTTTTCTCAGGCTGCTATATCAGACGTCTTAGCGATGTGAGTGGTGGTGGAAAGCCGAATGGTGATGATCCGTCAAGCGATGAGAAGGCAAGATTTGGAACACCTGCACTTACCACTTCAGTTCCTGTAATTACCATACATGATAAGAAATGGCCCAATGGCAATGTTCCTCTCGACTCAGTCTCCAAAGAACTTAATAGGCTTGGTAAGGTATTAGCATCGACGATCTCAGTCTTTATTTCAGAGCAAAATTTAGTTCTTTTAATTCATCATCCATCTGCCTACGATATAGCTTTGTAAAACAGAGAATTGCTGAAAGTAGTCAAATTTTTTCTAAGTCATTTTAATTTTTGTGGAATAAAGGCAGGACGCTATGCAGAGGAAACTCATTTCCTCTATTGCAGCTGCTGAAGCATAGGAGGAGGCCACTGCTACAGAGTCACTAGCGAGGAAGTAAGGTTACCTAACTTCGACGCCAGTTCTGTTTTTCACCTAGGAACCGACAAACATGCAGAAGCACAGAATATCAGCCACAGAAAACATGCATGCATGTGGCATAAATACGAGTTTAAATATTCTGCAATGTGATTTGTGAAGCAAAGCCAGTAATGTGGTACTGACGAAAGAAACTGCGGGCTTTGCAATGAAGTTACAGTCTGAGATGCAAATGCGGTTCGTTAGTTTCACTGAGGATTCCTTGGATGCAGGCTTTCGAGGTGTGCGGTAAAGTACTAAATCTCAACTGCGGCTCTGTTACAGCTGTTTTGTCGCACTTGAAGCGTGTGAATGATTGGTTGGATCGTGCAGTGCCTAAAAGCGATGAGTTTCTTATTGAAAAGATAGAGCAACTGAAGCGGAAGATATACGGTTTTTTCATTCAGCACGTTGGTACGACCTTCCAAAACTCCATCGGCTCTTCCGTCTTGAATCTCCAGTTCACCGGATTAATATTTGTCAAGTATATTACATCTGTTCTTTCATGCTGTTCAGCAATTCTATTTTGACCCCATGATCTTCTGGCAACTAACAACCTTAGATCGTTGAAGCACATAAGGCCTGCATTTTAACCTGACTAATATTTGTCAAGCACAACCTATTTCATTGTCTTGTGGAGCATCTTTAGGCACGATGCCCTGGTCCTAAAGCAGGGTCAACCGATCGAGATGTTAAAGAAGAAGAAGAAGAAGAAGAAGAAGAAGAAGAATAGCCATAATAATAAGAAATTTTATTTAGTACAATAAAGAGTACAATCATGATAGATAAAACTAAGAAGGAGACTTACGTAAAACATGACATATCACAATAATAAGAAAAAGCACGAGCCATCCAATAATGACAACTGCATAACCCCCGAACTTGGTATTTTTTTCATTCCCCGAGGGGGATAATATTAAAGTCGGGATTGAGAAGGTCATAACGGACAGCATACTTGCAATCCAAATCGCAAGAATAGATAGTTTCCTAAATATAGGAAATTTGCTTATGATATTACTCGCCGCGACAACAATAACGGAAAATGACAAGAAGAAACTTTTCTTATTGCATTCAACAAAAAAAGCATATTCCGTCGGATGATATAAAGCCATATAAGGCTTGCCATCACGGAATCCACCTGGAGGCATGCAACTCATAAAACAGGCGACCATCACCAATACTATAGCTGCCCCCGTGACATCCTCCATACTCTCCGACCAGATTTCTCTTTTCTCGGATGTGCCTGGTTAAAATATAGGATTCTACGAAAATCTGTCTGCCTCTTCGGTAATATATACCATTTCAAATCCCACGGCCCTTACACCAAAATTTCCCCCCTCTACCCGAATCTTGCGGCCCTCCAACCCCTCTACCCGAATCTTGCGGCCCTCCAACCCTTCTACCCGAATAGTGCGTCCCCTTCTGCGGCCCTTAACCATAATCCTTCAGAGCCACCTATATGATAACCAAGCCAATCCCCATTACCGCCTCTGCATCTCGACCCTATAATTCTGCGCCAGGATGGAAATGTAATCCCCGTCGATCTTCACCTCGAGCCTCGCTCTTTCGTAGCTATCCGAGGGATAATACTGATCGAACTTTGAAGAGGACTTAACATAATAATTCACACCCCTCTGCGTGGTGTACTTGTACTCACATACACACGACCTCGATAAGGAGTAAATCGGGTCAGAAGAAGGCAAGAAATTCAATAGCAGGATCAATAAGACAGGGTGCAGCTGAATCAACATCCTCAGATTGAATCTACTTGACCCATTATCCGCCTTTCTCTGCCCCATTCCAGTCCCGAAGCTAAACCCTCGGTACTGCGTAGTTGCCGGGTGCATGCTGCCGAAGAAGAAGTTCCTAAATATCTCATGGGCGTCGAACTCCGCCTCATAAAATCCATTGAACCCTTGAGCCGGGCCGCGCCTGGCCGCCCCTGGCTGCCCGAGCCATGTGAACAGGCTCATCAGAACCGGTGACATCATACTTCTTCCGGCTCGTCTCGTCGCTCAAGCACTGGAAGGCCTTGGAAACCGCCTTGAACGCCTCCTCGGCCCGGGAGCTTTATTCTTGTCAGGATGAACCTTCAGGGAAAGCTTCCTATAGGCCTTCCGCACATCCTCCACGGTGCAGCCCCTCTCCACCCCTAATATCTCATAAAAGTCCTTCTTCTTCCTAATTTGCCTCACCATCGCAATCTGCTCCTCGGTGTACGACGCCGCGCCGCTCGACGCAGAGGACGAACCACCCGCGGACGGGCCCCAGTGCCGCACCGACGGCCTCTGCTTATCCGACTGCGCCGTGCCAAATCGGTGCGGCGCCGGCCCCTCGCCGTTGTTGGCCGATTCCGATTGCGAATCGGACTGCCCCTCGATTTTCAACAGCAGATCGTCGACCGGCAGGCTGGGATCGAGGCGGCGGGCCTTGGTGACGAACTTAAGGGCGCGGGCGCGATCGCCGGACTCGAGCGCCTCCTGCCGATCTTCAGGCACTTCCGCGCGTCGTCCTTGTTGCTGTCCATCTCCGCAGCGCCGCGACTCGACGGATTAATCGAGCAGGATACCCTAGACGGAGCGCCGGCGGTCGCCGGAGGCCGCTGGAACGCCGAATTCGGGCCGGAACCTTGCGGAATTCGCGACGGCGAGGCGTTGACTCTTTCTCTATCTCTCAGAAGAAAAACTCTCCTTCCCAAGAGCCCGCCGGTCGTATCCGGCACGACGCCTCCGCCGCCTCCGGCATGACGCCTCCGCCGTCCTGGAGCCATTCCCTCAAGCCGCATGAAGCCCTCTTCCAAGAATCTCTCGGGAGCCCGCTCAGTCGGCCGCCTCTGGCACGTCGCCTCCGCCATCGCCACTCCCTCAAGCCGCACGAAACCCACCCTAATTAGTAAAACAAACCCATCCGACTCATCAGCGTGGGAAATCTTATTAGCAGCGTCATAATAACCGTCTATACTCTTATACTTTTGGCAAGTCAAAGTTTATAACACGAGCAACACGCGGGATATCTAGACCTCGTGAGGCAACATCTGTCGCTACCATAATTAAGGGTGTTAATGGATAGGGTCGGGTTAGGTTTTGATGTTACCCGACCCGACTTGAATCATAAGGGTTACATACTTTGACCCGACCTGAAACACATTAAACCCACATGGAAAATTTGGATCGAGTCGGGTCTTTGGGTTTTCCTCTTTTTTTTTTCTTTTTTTTTCACCTTCCTTTTTTCTATTTGTTCCATTTAAAATGTAATTATTTTTAAAATGGGTACATGACCATCCAATCCCTTCTACATCAATGAATTGGATTTTCTTTTTTCTATTAGTTCCATTTAAAATATTATTTTTACTTCCAATATGAGTTGTGCTTAGTCATTTTTTTTAATAGTTTTTCCGTGTCTTTGTAAAGTCTGATTACCTTAATTAAGAATATTGCTTATTTTGTCTTGCTTGTTTTTCAACTAGGTATTACCATTTACATCAAAGACATTGTGGTTTCCCTGCTTTTTTTTAGGAGTTCACTAATGTTGAAATTAGGTTCGTCGAAAATAGAAATTAAAAAAAAAAAAAAAACCTAACTTTTTTCACATTATCAAGCATATTTATGGAAAAATTAACATAAACAACTTGATCAATACAATCTCATGTTTATAATCTTTAATTTTCAATTACTCAAGGCCCTCTTTAAAGATGTACCGAAACAAATCACAATTATGTTCCCCATTGAAAATTTAAAACACGAAATTCAATTAAATCAAAGCTTTGCAAAAAATAGGGTAATTTTTTAAATGCCAATTAAATTTCATTTGTTTTGGATTGGAAAAAGTTATATAATTTATGGAGTCTTTGCGAATAGAAGTTTTCATGTTTTGGATTAAATTAAATCATTAACTTAAATTTATTGACAGATTTGAACTTGAGTTATGTATTGAAGCTCTCTCTAGGTGAATATATAGAAAATATGTTGTTTCCTCGCAATAAATACATGGACTGTGAAGATCACAACTTCGCAAGTCAAAAGTGACCATGGGCTAGCAACTCGTGTCTACATCCTGTATTCATATCATGACAAAAATATTCCAATGTAATTGTATAATTTTTGTTAATATGTGGCGGTTTCAAATTATGTAGTACCATGTTATATCATATCAAATTTGGATATCCCTTAATAAATTCATGTTTGATTCAAGTCATATTCTTAGGTTGTGTTGGTAATTGTCGTGAGGTGCAACTCCCTGATGTCGTAATATGGCATTTCATGATACATTTTGTCTTAAAAGATAAGAGATCTCAAATTCAATGCTCATCTTTATATATTTTTAAGGGCTACAGGCAAGATTTTATGAACCCACTTGGCTCTCTTATTACGACGCTGTCTATGTGGTGATGGACACATCTAGCGGAGACTAATATATTGCTAACACATCCAATACTCGAAGATTTAAGTACATATTTAGAAAAATTATGCAAGAATCTCTAAATTTTGGTGGTAGTGCATGTTCGCAGTTAACTTTCAACCGGCACAGGGTATCTTTCTGAAATTTCTTTTTGTTAGGCTATTAACCTCAGTGATTTTTTTTCGGTAGTACGTGCAATGCCTAGAACAAAGTGCTCAAGTCAAAATTGACTTAAAACTATCAATAGTTCAAATCAGACGTGACCATGTTAGCGAGAAGACTATGTATAATGCACCATGCAGACAGCAATCGGACTTGATTTTTAAAATGGGTATGTGACCCATCCAGTCCCTTCTACATCAATGAGAGTTGCCACGCAATTGAAGCTCATCAAAATTATATGAAAAATGGACATCTTGATTCTGGTTACCTCTATTGGAGGTGGAATCCCTAGGACTACAAGCTGCCCAAGCAGAAATTGAAAACGAACTTACCCATAGGCGAGCTAGAAGTTATTGTTAGGAGTGCAAAACTTACAAAAGTTGCATATTATAAAATACTAACCTCTAATACATCAATCATCAAAAGAAGTCCATATCGAGCTTGACTCCGTGATTATATTTGGCAATTCTACAATAAATTCACAACGAAAATGAGAACACTAACATATGCATTAAAATAAAGAAAGGTATAAATATTCTACAATAATATTTTCTCACCCGACTCAAAGATTTCAAGGTCTTCTAAGTCCTCCTCAATCTAACATGAAAGTGGCACGGATCGTAACCAATATTGAGCACATATAAGAGCTTCCGCCATGGTTGGGGTCAAGGAACTACGAAACACATCGAGCACACGACCTCCTGTGCTAAATGCCATCTCTGATGCTACAGTAGAGATGGGCACGGCCAATATATCTTGAGCAACGGTCGAAAGTATAGGATATCTTGATAAATTTCATTTCCACCAACTTAAGATATTGTTGCGACCTAATCTTGAGGTTTGGCTAATTGATTACTAAGCTTAAACTTAGCTTCGGCTCTTTAAAGCCCATACCAACTTGCAACTTAGGTTCAAGTTCTTAACATGCAATTGATTTTTAATTAGGAGTCGCCACTAATATATTTTTGGTGGGTTGATTAAAACCCCAAGTAAAGTAACGAGAGATTTACTTTACTCTTACAAACCAAAAATTGTAAATTCGGGGACTTGGTAATGCTAGACTTCTCTAACGCCCTTTAGGTACCTTTCTATTTTATTTTGGAAAAAATGTTTTGCAGGCAGCTTGAATTGATTTTAATTTATTTTCCTAACATGTGAAATGATCATGTGGGTGCGCAAACCACCAATTTAACACTCAAATAATGCAATATATAAATTACAGAACTTACCTCATAGCAACGAAAACATCTGTGATGTTAGATAAGAATTGACATCAATAGTCCTAGATATGATTTCTAATTAACACACGATTACTTAATTTTTGTTTTCACTTGTTTAATGAGAATCATGCTTTATGCAATACATATTACTAATCCAACATGAAGTGACATGACATGGTATAGTATTTTTTATGTTTTCTTAATAAGCATGCAATCTATACTAGAGAAAGAAATTAACTTATCCTAAGACAATGTTGTTGTTGTTGTTGTTGTTGTTGTTTTTGTGGTTTTTTTTTTTTGTTTTTGTTTTTTTTTCTGGTATTTTACGTAAAATTCGAAATTCGAAAATTGCAAAAATTATCTATCTAGATTAAGATATCATCCAACTTATAATAGGAATTAGATTAGGCCAAATCCTAATTTAAACTAGAATGTTATCTTAACTAGGTAATCCCTAATCTAAAATGCAATCTATCTAGGCAAAATTATCTAAACTTATGATTAATTAGAAAGATTATATAGAATTAAATTGAACATGCAATCTTATCATAATATGCAATGACTAAATGACGTGCAAAGAATGCTCTAATTCTAGGCTTTTCTTTTTTCTTTTTTACAAAAATTCGAAATTAAAATTGTCAAATAATTAAATGTGCAATTTAATATTAAAAAGAGAATCTAAAATCCTAATTAATGTTTTTGGTGTTTTTTATTTTAAAAATTCGAAATAAATAAATTTCATAATCTTAAACATGCAAACTACCCTAAAACTAGCGATATTCTAACATATATATATTTATGGAAACAAAATCGATTCAAACAACATGACAAAAAATCAGGCAAGATATGATTGATATCCATCTAATAAATTGACAAATTATATCTCGTGCATGAGATCGGATTGGCCAATTTTAACAAAATCGCGAATCGTATCTCGAGCATGAGATCAGATTGGTGATTTTTCTGTCCGATTGAGAGTCATATTTCGGACGTGAAATCGGATTGTCAATCGTATGCATGTTGTGAAATTAGGAAGATTTTCCAATTTAGAAGGCTACTCGAGATTATAAACATGATATCATATCGGAAATTTCAATCATATGCATCAACGATGTTTCGAATAAAGAAACTGAATATTTGGAAATCGAAATAAATAAGGTTTTCACCTAATTCGAATATTGGCCTCCAAATTTAGACCCTTGCGACTCGAAGTGGTGGTGCCTTGGCAAGGCTCGCGGTGTAGCTGCTCACCGGGGGTGTCAGCAGTTTGCTGAATCTTGGTTTGTGGAAGTAGGCAGCAATAACTGTAGCTTCAAGCAGGTGATGTCGAGATTGGCAGGAGTGCCGGTTCACCGGCAGGGTCGGTTAGCTGAGCAGTGAGGTTCCAACATCAAGGTCTCGTACAAGGAGCAGCGTCGGTCGTCGAGCAGGGAGGCCAGAACGGTAGCGTTGCAGGGTTTTTCCTCGCACGTCCCAGCATTCTGCTCCCTTTTTCTCTTTATTGCGCTCCCCTCAATTGCATGGATGTATCACTTGTGCGGCCCTCATCTTTGTTGACTATTGACCTCTGAATATGAAGATTTTCTCTCGTGTAATGGCTCTAAAATTATGATTTTGCCGACCCCCCACTCTCAAGATTTGCTACTCTATTTATAATATGGCAGCTCTAAGTCGGTCGAACATGTGCTGAATATTCTCTTTTGATTTTATTTCTTCAAACTGAATATCAGCTCACAAGTTTGTCAATTTCTTCTCTTTCTTGCTGTGAATAGAGCCATGAGTATATCCAATAATATTTCTTTCTTTGTCCCTGAGTTGGTGCAGCGAATTCATTTCCTTTTTGCTCAAGCCTATGCATGGGTGAGATTTCTTTGACGGTGCACTCTTTCTTGTTTTAAAACAAGAAATATAGACTAAATTGGAACAATTGAAAAATTTAAACTAAATTGGAACATGTTACATTTCAAAATAGAATGTGTGAAAATCTCGTGCAACTCTTAATAGGGAAGTAATATAACGATTAGTGTGAACAAACTGCCTTATATGTTATAATTCAAAAGAATGCAACCATCCCTTTGGGATTAGGCGAATATAATGAATTCGTGTACAAGTAGAGGAAAATTGAGAGAATGTTAGAACCAAAAAGAATGAGTTGATTTTGAGCATTCATACAAAAGCAAGTAGATTTAACCCACGCTTATTAATGCCCACAATGGTACACTCCACCACCAAGCGTCCAATTAGATCATCAATCTTGCACACATTAAAGAACACCAAATTTTCATAAAAAAGCATCCTCAAGATCTGCAGGAATCCTTGCCTTGGGACATCGTTTGAAAAATGCTCTTATGCAAAAGCTAGTAGTCATAAAAAATAAATAAGAAGTTTAATGTACAAGACAAGACTTTCATGTATATTATATATGCAAGTTAAGTACTATTAAGGTAACTAAATAATGGTATATTTGGTGAAGGAAAGTAAGCCATTCAATTCGAGTTAGTAATCAAGTTATAAAAGTAATAGATGGTAGGGGATGGAAGAGTGAGGGAGTTTTCATTGAAGAGCTTGATCACTATCTTACAATTGATCGATATTGCAGGAGATTATCCGGCTCCGATTCATTGAGGGAGAAATTGTGCCAAGAGGGAAGTCAAATCACTCAGAAAAATTGAGTCAATGGGAAGGACTTTTCCTTGAATATATGGAGATGTTATTTCACGGGTTTTTCGAAGGAACAAAATTTGAGTCAATGGGAAGTAGGGTGTAAAATTTTTCATTTTTTAGAATTTTTACAATGTTATGCTGGAAGTTAAATGTATGATCATCCCCGAAACTGTCGTACGGATTTGGAGATGGGAGGCCAAGTGGGGCCGAACATCGGGGCCATGATTTTATCATTTCTGCCTCATAGCCTTCCGCTCTCTCTGGATCGAATCCCTTAATGGCTCCTACCGCCCTCAATGATTCTCTCCACATAATGACATCATCAGCTTTGCACCAATTCTCAAGGGCTTGGAGAGCGTCGTCGAGGCTGGCCATGTAAACCCCCAACTTCCTCGGGTTGACCCGGTAGAAAACGGGAGAAAATACGTTGCCCCCTCATCTTCTCCTCAAATAATCAACTAATTTTAAGATTACCATTAACAACAAAGAATCCAAAGCACCACCATCGGCTCAGGTGGCTCCGCTGGGTAGGCTCCAGTCCTCCTCGGGGAGGTCGGGTGTTCGAAGCCCATTGGAGGGAGGCTGGCGGATCATTAGGCGATTTAAGCGTGGCGTCGGGTGGTGGTTTCTGTTGGGATATAATATGCGGAATTATCAGGATCTTGCAATTTACGTCAACGCGAAATCACTCCAAAGAAATTAAACGAGAAAAATAAGGACACCGAAATTTACGTGGTTCGGTCCGAAGATTCGGTACCTACGTCTACTTTAAGAGCGGCGAAAGAATAATCCACTAAAATTAGAGAATCGAGTTTACAATCGCTCAAGTGTTTCCCACACCTAGATTTAACCAAAAACTTTAAGTGTTTATAAATAACAACTCAATTGGGTATAAACTCACGGCGCAAAATTACCGCGCGTTCAAAATTACCGCGCGTTCAACCTCCAGATACAACGCTCTACGTACGCTTGATTCGCGTACGTACGAAATTGCGTATCAAAGTTTCACGCGGAATTTTGACTCGGCGGACGTGCGGCTTCACTTTCTTCTCGGCAGCGTGCGGCCTCTTTCTTTCATATGTCTTCGGCGGCTACAAAACCGAGAAAAGGAAGAGTTCCGTTTCTTTTTTTTTTTATACGTGGGCCCAGAAGGTCAAACCTTTGACCTGGGCCCACCAAGATATTGGCTTCTTCACGCATGCGAAGGACTTCTTCCTTCGGATGTGTGTGTGCCCAGAAGTGGGACCCACCCTTTCTTTTACACGTGGACTTCAACAGCTTCTTTCTTTTCATATGGTTGCAGTGGCATCTTTCAGAAAGCAAAGAAGACTTCGGTAATTTCAAGATTCCGCAGCTAAGAGGAAACTTTCCTCCAAATTTAAATATTATTTTATATTTCCTCTTTTGTGCAAGAATCGCAAATTGTAAATACTCAAACTCGAGTAATAATTTAACAGTTTCCCCGCTAAAGATTATCGGGGTTTACGGTTACGACGCACTATCATGCAGTTCCTGCTGCCTCCCGCCATAAAAAAAAAAAAAAAAAAAAAATAAAGAATCCAAAGCTAGCTATAACTTTACAAGCACAATAGCAATCAACTGGAAATAAAAAATATTAACTGCACCCAATGGAAGATGTTCATGGCGCATTTAAAGAAATGCCACTGTATCCAACACATAGTCGTCGTGGCAAGTACAAGAGAAAGCAGAGTGAGATAATTAAACCTCCTCAAAAGTTGTCGTGGCAAGTGACCCAATTGGGCTAGTTACTAACGCCGTGACGGAGGAGCACTATTTGCACCCAAATAATCAATTATAGCCTTAACGGCTTCATGTCCACCATAAGCCGTGAGAGCTCGGAGCGGCTCTTCATTCATCGGCTTGCCAATTGGCAAACAGTCATCGTCCCAAAATACTTTGAAATCGGCAGCCACCCAGACTACTGTAGACGTGTATGGCTCTCTAAAGCTCAAGAACAAGTCCTAGTCCAAAGGGCCAGCGCTTGTTTTCGTCCTGCGACTCACGTTGAAGCCAGTTTCCGGAAAGGCAAGAGCGAGGGCGAGGAGCTGAGGGAGAGAGACGCGAAATGAGAGATAGATCCGTCAAAGAAAAACAGGGAATGCGAGGGGGAGACAGCACTTTTTACCGGATGAAGAGGAGGACAAAGGCGAAGAAGGAATGACGGCCTTCCAGAGAGTCGACAAGCCAGCGAAGGCGACAGCTAGTGAGCGACATGATGGCAAGCAAGTCGGAGTCGGAGTCGGAGTCAAAGAGGAGTTGCGGCGAGTCGAAGAGGAGCACTGGAAAAAAATCATTGAAGGCCGTAGGAGCTATTAAGGGATAAAATTCAGGATTTAATAAGATTAATCCTATCTTATGTTTGATACTTATTTAAGATAGGATAAAAACCGAATAAAATTATTCCATGAAGGAGGTAGGATAAATATAAACAGGATTTCAACCATCCATAATAGAAAAGTTATTTTTCTTGAATAACAAACTTCTTAAATTAACAAAAGTAAAATTATATTTCAATATAATTAATATTTGAATTCTAATATAATAAATTCAAAATAACAATTCAGTTATTTTAATATAATATTATTTTATAATATAGATTCAATATATAAAAATAAATGTGTTTATATTTATTACATATCTTAGGTATTTTAGTATTTTAGGTATATTAGTACAGTTTACTATTTAATAAAATTTTATTAGAGAATCATGGAAGGGGATAAAGAAATAAAAAAAAGAAATTAATTCAAAAAGAAAAAAATAAAATAAAAGTAAAGTAGACAAGAGTGTCCCGTGAGATTTTTACCATTTTCATTTGTAAATTTTTTAGCTCATTTACAATAATATGACGTTTATACCAAATAATGTACATGATATGATAATATCTAATTTTATCATTGGAATAAACAAACAATGGATATGATATAGCAAAATTTATAGATTTCATATCCTATTATATTTAGCGCTATCTTGATTAAAAATCTAAACGAGCGAATGGAGGTTAACTTGGCGGTGAAGCGGGTTTTACAAACCAGATTAAAAAATTGTAATAAAATAAATAAATAAATGAGAGTCCTCAATTTTTAAATGGATAAACGTTGACATACAAACAAACAACTGTCAAGTGATCAGCTAATTATAGAACTAACTCCTCATGTTAAATTCGGATGATAAGGTACATATACAAGATTATTTTATTTAGCGAGGCGTGGACTAATTATGGTTAAATATTTAACAAAGTACACTTAGATGATATACGTATATATACATATATATACATGTACACATTGTATACATGTATACATGTATATGTGTGTGTATAAGTAGATGCATGTCTCATCTATAAATTAATTTTGGTATCACCGAACCCTAAAGAAAGATTGCCCTCCTCCGTAGGAACTGAAGAGGTCAACTCACGCACTTCCATGGTCCAATCATAACTTAATATGCCCTTGAGCTCGGTGAAGCAAGACGGACTTCCGCTAATTAGAAAGGAAAAGGGTTTGTGATACCGCGAAGGAAAATTCAAACATAACTTACTAATTATCATAAACAGTTTTATTTAAATCTATTTTACTGGAGTATATCAACCACAATTGTGATTAACTTTATTTATTTAGGTGAATGTCAAAAATAGCTACACACTATTTGTTCTCTATTACTAGATCAAGAAGGATATTGAATAATAATCTTTTTTTCCCCTACTTCCTTATTAGCTAAAGTAGGTTTCCACATTTATAAGCTAAATCTTTAAGGGAATCTGTCCTTTTTAATTGCATGCAACACATACGGTTGCAAATGCCTAAGCTTCTAGTAATTAAATCCACAGAAAATTCTTAAAAATCTGGAATTCTCAAACTCTACGGAGGAAGAACAACAAGATGGATGCCATGTTCCTCACTTTCAAATTGTTTTTGCGCAGATCAGATTAACCCTGTTGTACTCTTAATTTAGAGAACATTATACCCTACTAGTCAGTATGGTTTCAGTAAATTACACGATGCCAAAACTATGTCGCTCTTGCTTAATTACTTAAGATCTTGCCATTCCTCAAGTAGCTACTTCGCCAAATGAAGAAAAGTTACAGCAGGGCCAGGCCAATTATCATCAACGAATCAATTATGATTACCCGTTATAAAACTCATTACAAAGGATACAAAGTACATACAATGCTTGCAGAAATAATGAAAGAATCAAGGTGAACTTGCATCTTTCCCCTGGCTTTTTCTGCCGGGGAAACCAAATGCGTCTCCATATAGTGAATGTTAACTCTACCGCACAACTTCCACCACCAAGTGAAAATGCAAGCAATCATCACGGCACATTATCCCCAGTGCAGCGAATGTATCAGATGCTGCTGTTAATCCTTATCCTTCATGAAATTGACTGACGGCATCAGTGATCCAGGCTCTCAAGCTACACTCCACCTGAAAATCTCAGGACAAACTCCTTTAGATGACCTAAGTATTTGTCATCAATAAAATGTCCCTGCATGGTCTGAAAACCATAAATGATGATGAAATTTGACCATGCTGAGCAGTGAGCAGCTGAGGCTTTGCTTGACTAACGCACCATTGCGGTGTGTAATGAAAGAAGTGAACGTTGGATAGGGAAAAGAAAATTGTATCGTGGAAGACTCAGCCAAAAAACCTACATAAATTCTAAGAGAGCTTCGTAGTTCACAAACCCATGAATTAAGGAATACCATGGACTTTAAAAAGATACACCGCTCACTTCGAATGCATCCACGCAGCTGACTCACTCCCTTCTTTCTTTTTTCTTTTTTCCTCACAAATTCAAGAATCTAAATCGAAAATCTAGAATTTTAGTTACCGTGAATCTTTCTTCCTCTCGCAAGCCAAACACACCAGGTATGATAAATGAAAGCCTGCCTGAATCAGTTTTGGGCGACATGGCTTGCAAAGAGTTTCGTCCGAGATCACCCTTGGCACATTTTAAACTTGGTGAACCAGTCACCAACTCAATCATCAATCAGAGTCTGCAACTAAGGACCAAATGTTCTCTATTCTCTTATTCTCTGTTGCAGAAGGCACGGTGCGAGATGCATCCATACTCGCATTCCATCTCTTGTTCTTGATTTTACTAGAAATTCAAGAATCCAAACAGCAAATTGCTCCATTGCAATTCAACTTCAGTAGAGCAAGCTAGAGAGAGCGATTATAGTACGAAAAGGAAAAGCGACACAGAGGATGGATTTTTATTAGACAGGCTGCGGAGCTGGTCAATAGAACAATGGAAGCTCAACTTAGTAACAGGACGAATGAACAAAATGGCCAACTTTCCTTCCAATTTAGTCTACAAGAAAAAAAGATTTCATCACATTATTTGGGTGGAGCAACAGCAATCTCTTGGTGATATTCTGTAAAATGCAAGCAGGGAAACAACTTGTAGAATAATATGCATGTGCCTACCTACAAGGCCGCGACTGAATTCCTACTTCTTCCAAACCAACTGCCATTGAAGCAGATGCTTCTTCTAGTGCCCATCTCTTGTGAGCTGTATTGAAGGCCCCACAAACATCTCACTCCTTCCAATCACAGTCTTCTTTCCTAATACCACACTCTACTCCTCCGCTAACCTATCCAACAATGTGATCAACATTAGGCTATGCCAGTTGCATAGATGACATATAATTAGATTAGGCCGCCACATCACAGCTCTAACTCTCAGCATAAACATGCTGAAGTTGTATCAACCTTTTTCGGGCATGATGGTAGCACACTGATTTCTCCCAGAGTAAACAGTTTATCCAAAACATATAACAAAAGATAATACACTGTTGTCAAGAAACACAAAGGAACAAGGCCAAAATAAAATATTTTAAAAAAATAGACAAAAGTGAATAGATAATTATCTATCAATAGAACTTGAGAAAGCCACGTATTGGGAAACTAAGCAATCCTCATGCTAGGAGATGAGATGCTTACGCCCCTAATCTCAGCCTTCCTCAACCGATTACTACAAAATTCATATGATTGAAATGGTCCAAAGTCTTAAGATCTGTTGTCTTAATTAGTCTTGGAAGAAAGAAGATGCTCTTTTCCAGTAAACTGAGACTTCTAAGTTGAAGTTCAGAAATCATGTGTAAATAATGAACCCCACCACAGGCTTTCTTCAAGATCCGTTAGTGGACACAATCTCTCAAATAGTCTGTTGCCCTCAATTCCTCACACAAATCAAACCAACAATGCTTACCATCAAGAAAATGATAATCTTTTTATATAGGGAGCTTGTGTTTATTAAAAGATAGTCCAATTGCAAATGATACATAAAGTAACAAGTACATCTAATAAACAGTCATACACATAAAGGCGCCATAGCCACACTCATATAAGATCAGAGACGACAAGACCAATAGAAATCTGAGTTCTGTACAAGGTCAAATTCAATAAAATTTACTTGAAAAAAAAACAAAAGAAAGATGGAGGACTTATAGTATTTCTCTAGATTTGGCAAAAGCAAAAGAACCCCTAATGAAATTAAAATGGGACTGATGCAGAGCTCACTCTAGCCTCACAGGGAGGGCCCCTGTGTTTGCAAGCTGGAGCTGCCATAGTTTATGGCTAGAGCAACAGTGGTGGGCCCAGCAGAGAAAACAGTATGAAAGCATCAAAGAATCATATACAAATGAAAGAACACCCAGTGTGTACTCATTAAGAACATGCTCAGGTGAAACTCTCCAATATATTGCAGTAAATTTGACTCTTGTGCTACCCATTTGCCAAAAAAAAAGGGGGCATTAACTCCCTATTAGAACTCCCAATATGTTCAGGTTCCACATGTTCCATTTGAACTCCCAGATTGAAACCCCCAATTAGAGAGCTTCATCACTGGTTGAAACAATGAGACAGCAGTTCAAGAAGGTTACTGAATAATGGGGCATTAACTCATAATTCAAATTGTTTCAATGGTCAAGTCAAGCACATTTTCTGCCATCAAGAAGATCTCATTTTGTCAATACTTTCTCCACTGGCAGCATACCAAAAGCATTTCCCTCAATAATCGTTTAATAGCACCACAATACCCAGAAGTTTACATCCAACTCCTGCCTTACTGATAACTTTACAAACAGGACGTACGACATCTACCCTGATCATACTTTGGTAGCAGTCAGGTATTGGGGCACCTGCCTGCACACAGTGCTCTACCACAGCGGGAGCTTTGCCATAGTACCTCTTCAAATTGTTATTCAAAGCAGGCCCATTTAAATTCTGGACATGCCAGACATAATTAGGGCCAACAATATCATCCATTGTTGCTCCCTGCCATGCATGCAAACCATTGCGAGATTGGTGCTTTGATGACTTGCACATTCTAACTTTGTGGCCCTTGGGACCAACCTGAACCTCAGGACAGTACCCGCAGGTCCACGGTATACATTTCCATTATCCTTTTCACTCCTTCCATCATTTCAAACCACGACTCCAGCGTCCACACACTCAATTGCTTTATGTTTTTTACTTTCATCAGTCAAACCACTGCAGAGGTCAAATTTGCTTTGTTCAATACAGCTGGTTCTTGACAGAACTAAATCCCTTCACATTTCATCCGTTTTAATTGCTGATTCAGCAAACATGTCTCTGTCTATTTTGTGTGTTTCACTTATGGACTCAAAGTCTACAATTCTTCCCTCGATACAATAGACAGGTTTTGTTCTTCTCTTCAAGGGAAACTTTTCAAGGTCTACACCAGCTTGTACACAAAGCTCTACAACAGCAGGAATGCGTGGGACTCCGTGCCGCTCATCATGCCCAACTCTTGGTTTCCCAACACAATCATACAGATGGAAACACTTAGGACAAAATACAACATCTTGAACACTGCCCTTTCTCCATACATGAGTAGTGCTACGAAGACCGCTATTTGGGCCAGTGCATGTATGGATCTAATGGCCAACATGACTGATATGAACTTCAGAACAGAGCACAAAAATGCTCAAGCATCACAGCTTGGTGGCATTAAACCCATCAAGCTGTTTACAAAGTTATCTCTTAATTCACTATCTAATAAAGGTGACTTTCAACTTAAATAAGTAAGCAATACTACATTTGAAAAAAGAAAAGAAAAAGAAAAGGCATTAACAAGGGGTATAAGAAAGAGTACAAGTATGAAGACATAAACTTTGCCCATCCGGATTCAAGAGTAGCTCCATCAGGTAACATGTAATTAGCAAGCATTACTAACAAGCTGTCAGAATCCCAAAGTAGCCTGTCTTAGACAAATCCATCGATGCCATTGACATGTTATAGGAAGATGCTTCAATATCTAATCAACCATACAGCCTATCAAAGCTTAAATAACATGAGCCAAGACTAAAAGCATCAGAAGTTAACTCAATACCTACAACGTTGTACCGGAACAACCTTGATGAGTTCCGATAAACACTTGAGAAGGGACCCTCAAGCGTGATAGACACGGTGAGCCACCTCGATGAGCTCAGGTACGAGCAATCCATTCTCGGGCGGGTTCTCAAGCATGCGACAAGGCTGCAACTTTCGAGCTTCTCTCTCTTCCCTCACCCTCCGGATCAGCTCTTTCATGAGGGTCACAAAAGGCCTTTTTTCGGATTTCCTCCTTGAATGCCTTGGCCCGTCCGAATACACTCGCCATCGCCGCCATCATCATCCACTCCCCCACTCAATGCTCCGGAAGATGAAGAGGCAGCAAAACCGCAGCATCGATCGGGGCAGCAATTAAGCCTTTCTATGTGAGAAATATGCAGTCTTATCCTTCTCAGCATAGTTGGCTGCACTAGGCAGAGATACAGATGGGAACACACACGAAGAAATGCCATTCATAAACAGGGCTTTGAAGGTCGCATTCAAAAACAAAATATTACACTCGAAATTGTAAAAATTGGAAGAGGGAAGCGAAAAGCACACGCCAATACAGTCCAAAGTTCAACCGACCCAGATAATAATAAGGGATGAAAGATTGAGGGAAACTAGAAAAACCGCATTTTTAGGACATGAAAGTGAAGATGTTCTTTTCCAGGTACCTTGGTGGTGCCGGGGGCTGTCACCGGCCGCCGGTGGAGGACACGGCGGCGAGTAACGGGGAAGAAGGTGGCGGAGTCGACGGTGCAGGAGGAGGGCTGTCGGGAGGACCTACACAAATCCCCGAGAGATTAATCCTCAGACTTTTTCACCGGCGAAAGCCGGTTGTCTTTGGCTTTAGACGATTTTTTTATTCTTCTTATATTTATTATTTATTTGATGCTTTGGCTTGGACTCTTGAGAAAAATAGATAATTTTTTTTTTTAAACGTAAATTCTGATTCGGTTAAAGAGTGGAGTTTTTGAAAACTAATAACATGAATGATAACCACTATATTTCAAAAATAAATTTATGATAAAATTAATTTCTTGTCAAAAATTTATTTCTGAACAAGTTTCTATGTTAAAATAAGCATTTAATAATTACATAAAAATTTATATTTTAGAAATGAAAATTCATTTGATAATGACATATAATTTCATCCAGCGAGCAATGGTAGGAGGCGATTGCAAATGAATGGGGAGCAACCAAGGGGGCTAGCTAACGTTAGGCAACTAGCAATTGACATGCGTGAATCGACATCTAGCGCCAAGCGACCCTCGTCTAACATCCAACGATTGGCAACCAATGACGAGCGTCTGGCGACCAGCGATTGTGGGGGCGTGGGGAATGATTGCAAACGAACGGTAGGCAATCCACGATGGATGGTGGCTGATGTCAAGTGACCAAAGGAGTTTGATGACCCACGTCTAATGACAAGCATCCGACGTCTAGTGGTGGCCGTTGTCTGACGTCCAGCGGCTAACGTCCGACAACAAGTTTCCAGCGACCAATGACTGGCATTCAGCAATAGGTGTATGGCGACCCGATTCCATCTATCGGTAACCGGTAACAACAGCCGTCATTCGATGTCCAATGACCAGCATCCGGCAGCCAACAACCAACGATGGCTAGGCAACTGGCTAGTGACAACTGACAAGAACAAGTGATAAGAAAAAATTTATTTTTCACTTTTTTAGAAATAAATCAATTATATTCCAAAACTATTTTTGGAGTAAAAATTTATTTCAAAAATAGAAAAATAAATTTGTGTTACCAAACAAAATTCAATTCCAAACCTGTTCCAAGAACGGAAAAATAAAAAAAAATAAAAAAAAATAAAAAATAAAAAATAAGATGATTATCATACACGCCTTAAGAAAACACTTAATTTCACTATGTATATCCTTGGCATAGCGGTTACGAGATTTTAACTTGATTTTACCTTATTGTTACCTACAATTGTAATACCGTAGCTTCAATTTGATGTAATTACACTTAAAAACATATGGAAGAAATTAAAGAAGTTCTACACATCGTTGTACAAGTTTATGATGCATAAGAATCTCCCTCTTGTTACGACCATCACTTTAAATTTGAGGAAATGAACATCTTGAAAGGTGTAATATTTTGTCATAACTCGTTTCTTTTGTTTTTTTTTTTTAAAGATTGCGGGCAATATGTCGTAACACTCATAAATTCATTTGGCGGTTGTAATAGAAAGGTTGATTCCTATCATCCTTAAACGTCAAAAATTGTTTCAATAAACTTTAACAAGGTACAATATGGAGTCCCATGATCTGTGAACCATCCTCTTAATATATACAACTAACATTAGATTTAGTTTGAGTTATGACAAAAGAGATCAATTACGATAAGTTGCAATTATAAACAACAAACAGTTTTTTTAAGCTCGTTTTTTTAATTAGTATGATTATATATGTGTTTTTAACAAAGTTTTTCTATATATGAAGAAGTGTATCACGTTTCTAACATTATTACATTTATTTTATTATCAAATTCAAAACTACGGGAAAAAAATTTAAAAGGCTCATTAACAATCTTTTTTCAATAAATTGATCACTTTTTTTGCAATTTGAGAACCAACATCCAAAGATATCACATTTCTTGAAGATTGAATGAGTGTCGGAGCATAAACTGTTTGAATTACTTCTTGAGTTTCGACTTATGTTTTAAGGTCCGTGGATATTAGATAATATCCTTTTAGTGCCCTTTTCGTTTTTCTCTTGATCTATCCATAGCGTTCAATTTCAAAATTTTCTAATCTTCGTGTATGGTTTATCAATGTTAATGTAATTTCCCTCTAAAGGAATCCAACAATGCAAGTAAAACCGTTAATACAGTTGAGAGCGTTTCAATCTCGTTCTCGCTCCATGTCATGTTACTTCAACCGCTCTGTGGTTCTTCCCAAGATGAGCTTCCCCTGTCGCTCTCTCTCCAATTCCACCACCACAATTGCCGCCAAGACCATCCCTCCTCCTGCTTCTCCCGAGACTAACCCTGTTTCTCCGCAATTCTCGGTGCTTCGCAAGATCGAATCTTGCAAATTCATTCAAGAGATCAAGCAGCTTCACGCCCTCGTCACCAAATCGAGGTCCCTCCAGACCCAGTTCGTGTACAACGCTATTATCAGAGGCGTCACGAGTTTCAGGACCGGCTGCCGCTCCTCGTTGGAAGCAGTTCTGTTGTACAGAGAGATGCTTCGGAAAGGACTGGTGCCCAGTGATTATACCATCCCGTTTCTTCTCAAGGCTTGCGCACAAGAGTTCGCTCTGAGGGAAGGCAAGGAAGTTCACTACACGCTATCAAGACTGGGCTGTTGGGTTCGAATGTCGACGTGAAGAATACCCTGATGAGGGTTTATGCGGTCTCTGGGTTATTGGAGCTGCTCAGAGGCTGTTTGAGAATGTCCCCAACGGGACTTGGTCTCGTGGATGACGTCGATTCAAGGATATGTCAAGACAGGGTCACCGAGAGAAGCTGTCGGGGTGTTTTTTAGGATTTACGAAGCTAATTTTGTAGCTGATTAGATGATACTGGTGATTGTGCTCTCGGCATGCGCTATGTTGGGAGATTTGAGTCTAGGGAAGAGGATTTACAGGTGTACGCATGAAAATCGGATAAAGAGAGATGCTTTTGTCGGCAATGCTTTGGTGGACATGTTCCTGAAATGCGGCAATGCGGATCTCGCTCGCTGGGTTTTCAGTGAGATACCTGTGAAAAATGTGGTATCTTGGAACTCCATGATACTGAGACTGGCGCAGCAGGGAGAATTCAAGGAACCGTTGGTTGTATACGAGGAAATGCAAACCGTAGGCATTAGGCCTGATGATGTTACTCTAGTTGGTGTTTTTAATTCTTGCGCCTTGGATTGCTTGAGTCCGGGAAGTGGGTTCACTTGTACATCAGTAAATATAAGATTGGCGCAGATGGATTCATAGGGAATGCTCTGGTTGATATGTATTCAAAATGTGGAAACGTAGACCAAGCACTTAGAAGTTTTCAAGGGATGAAACACAGGGATTTCTATTCTTATACGGCCATCATCGTTGGTTTAGCAATCATGGAGAAGCGGCACAGGCTTTGGAAATCTTTTCTGATATGTCTTAGGTGGGCATTAGACCGGATGAAGTAACTCTCCTCGGTGTGCTTTCAGCATGTGGCCATGCAGGACTCGCAGATGAAGGACAGAGACATTTTGAGGACATGTCCAGATTTTGTGGCTTAGAACGTCAAACAGAGCATTATGCCTGTATGGTGGACCTTTTAGGCCGTGCTGGATTGTTAAGCAGTGCGGACGAGAATATGCTGACTGAACCCAATGCCTTCGTTTGGAGGACCTTATTAGGAGCCTGCAGAATTCATGGGAAAGTTGAACTTGGGGAACTTGCAATGAAGAAACTAGTGGAAATCTGAGCCAGAGCAAGATGGTGCGTATATATTGATGTTAAACACGTATTCATCTGCAGATAGATGGCGAGATGCATTGAAATTGAGAAAGTTCACGAAAGAGAAGCATGTGGAGAAGACTCCAGGTTGTAGTTCCATTGAACTTGATGGCATAGTTCACGAGTTCAGGAAAGGTGAGAAATCACACCCCAAAAAGTAAAGAGATCTAAAGGTTCCTTGAAGAATTTACTAGTCACTTGAAGAGCTATGGCCAACAAGATATGATTGCATTTGCTTAATCTCAAGACAATTGGGCGCTTGCTGAGAGAACTCGAAAAGGAAAAAGAAAAATCTGTCTTAAGAAAGCAGTACAACAGATTGTCAGCTGTGAAAAAGGTTGATCGGTCATGGAAGCTGTTCTAAAATTTCTGGCTGTGTACTTCATCAGAAACCAGATTCTATACTTTGACCATTTCTTGCACTGAATTAATCATGGCGACTTCGCTGACAGTGCCATTAACTTCTTCTAGAATGCTGCAGCCTTAAAACTCCATTAGAGTCTGTTGAGGTCTCTAAAAATTTCGTTTGCAAGTTTAATTAGGAAAATCTGAATTCAGGATCCCTTATAGCATTCTATGAATTACCCTTTGAGCACAATCTAATGGGTTCTGATTTCAAGAGTGCTTCGGTAATTATATAGGTGTTTACCTTGGCCGTTAATCAAGTAATTATCTCACACCCCATTTACTTCACAATTTTATAATTTAATATACCCGCATAGTCTCTCTTTCTATTCTCAAATCTTTCCTTGAAAATAAGAGAACAGGTTAAGTTTAATTTATGAAATTATCCGACCAAATTATCTTTTGCACACTCATCGCGTGTGCCTGATAAAAAAAATAAAAATAAAAAATCGTTCATCTGTTGTTTATACTCCACATTTTTTGCTTCTCTTTTTTATTTGTGAAGCGGCAGATGAGAAGCTCGAAAAGATTTCTGGCTTCCGGGATATTCTTTTCCTCACGGCCACATTAGCCAAAAGATTCAGCTTCCACCAGATCCTCTTCTATCTTTACCAATAACCCATCTCTCTCTCTGTTTTGCTTCTTTTTTTGGTCAAAATTATCCATTATGACTACTTCTTCCATTTTGACCTCCTCTCGTGCAGCAGAAGTTCTTGCTTCCTTCAAGCTCTCTCTCTACCTCTAAGCTAAGTTTTCGTTCTATAGGTGGGTCTCTATTTTCTCTATTTATTTGCCGACGACGGCTTGACTGCGGGGGTTCAGATGGAAGATTTCAATTAAAGATCACTTTTTAAGTTTCATATCCCCTTTATTTGTCTCTGACACCCTTGCAATAGCTTGTCCAGGCAAAACATTTTGGTCATGCACTTTGAATTTAAATCCAAAAATAAACAAGCTTGCTAGCAAGAAAATATCAATGATAATCATCTTTCTTTCTAGTTCTCTTATTGCACGTATAAATACATAACACTGTCACACAGAAGATAATCACATCATCTTACATGAGATGAAGGCCATGTCTGTTTCAGAGACCTCAGAGCTCTTGCACACGGATGTTAGGACAATTCCTATCACATGTAGGTAAAATCTCATTGCACTTGTTTCTGTCTCCCCAACCGGAGTCACAGCTTGAACTATGAAGCCAAAAAAGGAATCTTTTTCGGTTAAATCACACTGACTTGATTGTCTCATCTTGATCTATAACATATATTGATAGCTGTTTGCACCATATGCGTCAGAAATTGCTGCAGGAGCATCCAACGTCGTGTCATGGTCATGGGTTTCTTACCTTTCCGCGAAGCGAACGACAGATCCTGAGTGCTTGAAGTCGACGCCGTGTTGTTATGAGAATGATCACCTCCACCTTCTTTATTTCCCAGAGCATTATTATTATGCCCTTCAACGCCTGATTGATGTCCGTTTTGCTCCTCATTCCCCATCACAATCACAGCACCAAAATGAACGTGCCTCAGCTCGTTGTCATCATTTTCCCCGCCGTGTGGGGAGTCTTTCACTGGCGACTCCAGATTTCTCGCCGGATCTGGCTCTGGCGCCACAGCGGTGCTATTTACACGATCAGTGAACCCACTTGGCCGAAAATTTGCAGGCCCAGCCGGAGCCAACGGTGGAGATAATGACGAAGCAAAAGTTGGAGACAATTGAGAAGCCAAAAGCACCATGGAATGGCCACGAGGACTAAGCCGACAAGGGGGAACCAGCTGGGGGATTCGGACTTAGGACGGAATGTGTACAGGACGATGAAGGCAGCCCCCACGACGTTGCATACGAAGAGGAGGCCGATTACGGTCGGGACCCACGCATTGCCATCCCTTTCTCCCATAGAGATGTTTCTTCTGCTAGGATGGTTGCCGGAGGAAGAGAGAGAGAGAGAGAGAGAGAGAAGGGAGGGGGGTGCGGTTTATCAAAGCGGGGAGTTTGTTGATTGTTCCTTGCGTAGCGGTTTTCGTAGTTCAAACAGAAAAAAAACGATAAGGTTTGGTAAGAACTTTGGTAAAATTTTTATTTTCAAAAATAAATTTATTTCTGAAAATAGACTTGGAGTATAATTAAGAATTAAAAAAAAATTGATTTTTGTTCCGAAAACAAAAAAAAAATCAAAAAAGTGAAACTCTCTCTCCTCTGCTCGACGTTCTCTCCCTCCTCTGCTTAAACCCTTTTTTTTTCTTGCATCACAAAAGTCATTCTCTCCTCAAGAACTGCGACGGGGACTGCTGCTTCTTCATTGTTGAAACTGCTCGTTCAAGGTGAGTTCCCTTCACTCGCAGCTATGAGTGGTTGGGATGGTCCTTGCTATCCCCGCCAGAACAGCCGCCTTGGCTCTGGCTTTTACACCCTCTGTTTGATGCACATCAGAAATTCAAACTTAAGCCATTTTGCAGAAAAAAAGAAAGAAGAACCAGTAATTTTGAAAAAACATGACAAACTTAATTCGTGGACTTTCAATGTAACAGAATGTTACATACCGCGAGAGCAACGTTTGGCCATGGCCAGCCTCTGGTCAAGCGAAGCCAAACTGGTTTTCTCAAGAGGAGAACCGGTGACATTATTGTTGGCCATTGCTGTATTGTGACGAGAAGATCCTAGTGAAAACAGTAAGGGAGGGAGGGAGTCAATTTGCAAAGAGAGCTCGGGTTTTAGGAAGCTTTGCCTGAAGTGGGAGTGAGTTTTTTTTTTTTTTTTTTTTTTTGGTCAGTGGGAGTGAGTTCAGTGCAGGGATATTTATAGGGTTCACATAGCAGGAGGACGAGAGAGAGGGAGAGGGGGAGGGAGAGGGAGAGGGAGTGCCGCAGGTCGTGTTGATGGTTTTCAAATTCCAACGTCGTCTCACTTGTTTTCCTGCGGGTTTCTTTTTTCTGGTCTGTTCTTGTCGGTTGGTTCTTTGATTAAAGCACAAATTGTACGGGTACTCTACCTTCTTAGCGAGAGGGAAAAGATGGGCCAAGGTTCATCCGGATTCCATGGATCTAAATTTTTTAATTATGTGGATTTTTAAGAATTATCCGATCCAAAGATTGTGTTGAGCTCATAGAATCAGATTATTTTAGATAAAATCAAAAGGAAACCTAATGTCGAGCATCGAATTATTGAATTATGTGGATTATGGTAGAATAAAAGGCACATAGATACCACTAACAATTGTGCGTAATCTTTATTGTTTTTCTAGTTCGGTGTTTAAGGATAAACAATCAAAATTGATCTTTAAATATCTTGAAAAATTATCCAAAGACAGGTACCAGATCTTTATGAATCCAGCCATACAAAAATGGAACCCACCATGGAAATCTTCCTGAAATAGTATCCTGAATTGCAAACCCCACTTTGGAGGAATTTTTTTATAGATAAATCCGGAAATAGTTTTTGAATTCTTTATTTTAATGTTTTAACCCAGTATCCGTACAAAATTTCTCCATCAACATCAGAGTGATTGAACCGACATTTCTGGAGATAAAGTTTATAAAACTTAAGATTTTACGAAAGAAATAATCTACAAAAAATGAAAGTCGGTTGGAACTTAGCTTGGGATCACAGCTTGGAGCAGAGCATTTCACAGAGATTGCGGTTTCTTTATCCAGATAAGCGGTAGGATCGTGGAATGGAACCGAGAAAACCGTAGCATTGAAGAAGACGACGAATGATGGGTGTAGGGTTTCGCACACGTTTTCCGTTTCAAGTGGTTTATGTTTCACTCTGACACATTGATCCGTAAAAGAGCTGGCCTTTTTCCTATGTTGTTTTCATATGACTTTATGTTCACACACGCATTAAACCTATGTTTCTTCTGTGGAGAGAGAGAGAGAGAGAGAGAGAGAGGGCCGGCAGGCCACTAGTATGGGACATAAATGTCCTAAAACCATGGGCGCCGCATTGCCCTATGTCCACTACATATTAAGAGTGATCCTCAAAATTCAATCTGTTGTGGACCGTCTATCACAGCCATAAGTTGCTGCGTGAGTTTTTACATAAATTGAAATTTTGTTGATATTATCCTCTCATTGACTTAAATAAAAACCACTTCCATCGACCTTTGGATGAAACACGGACATAATACATTATGGTACCCATTGCGGTAGTCATCACCTTAAGACGACAACGCTTTAGTCAATAAGATTCAAATTATCTCCGACGTCTAGTTTGGATTTTGAAAATCAGTGATGAAAATTGGTTCAATTAAGAATTGACAATCATCTTCACAGCTCCTCTGTCCAATATGCGAACAATCGAGAAAAGGTATTGCCATATAACTATGGAGCAACCTCGGAAAATAAGAGATTTTTCTCTCAAATCATTTCACTATGTATTGAACTTCTTGTGTCCAAAAAACCTATGGCATTGTCTTACTTAAAAAATAACTTACCGCCTAACCAGCTGCAATCATGCTAATATGCTCTGGGGAATCAATTGAAAGCCAAACATTATATGAATTGAATTGGTCATGAACAATCGTTAGATTGTAGATTGCCACACTTCTACTTGCTCTGTCTGATATAGAAACCACTTACAAACGATAATTTATAACTTAAACCATCTACAAATGATAAATAATCTCTTAGTCACCTATGCCTATCGGTCTTACTTTAAAATCTGTATTGATTTCTTTTTGTACACAATTCATGGAAAGAACAAATTTTGAGACCGTACTAAGTGAACATTTGACATGCGGTGTTGTGAAATTTATAGACACATAACCTCATTAGTAGATTTGAAAAAAAAAAAATCACTAATATCATTGAATGCGTGTGGATGTGCATGTAAGCATGGGAGAGAGGGATCGTACATGTTGACTTGAAGGAGGTTTGTTTTGCCTTGCCTCGTAGGTTGTAGCTGTGACGAACAGTATCTTGGGTAAGGATCTTACGCTCATCAAATCCTACCGATTTTGCATTCGGAGAAGTTTTGTGTAGGCTTGTGACATATAGATTGGGCTCTATCTACGAGAAGAAAAACTGATTATAGAAGTGTCAAGTAGGCCAGTCCAACTAAATTATCTAATATTAGTCTGCAAATTTATCAATTGATTATGGAGAGACTGGTAAATTCTTACATGAACCTCATGATTTTTCAATAGAGGATGATTGAGCAACAGTTGTTTGTTAATATCAACACAGTGGATCGAGTCTCCTCCTTCGGTCTTGATAAAATCAAACACAATTAATTGTCGATCGAGCAGCACTGAAAAAAATATCTGCCATGTCACATGAAGAAAAGACTGAAAAATGGGGGGTTTGAAGGAAAATTACTGAATTACTGTAAAAGTCTTGATGGATGGCTTGTTCATCGTTTTAACCTATGTTTCCAAGTCTAAATCATCCTCGTCGGAAACATTTGCCATCTCACATGGAGAAAGACTGAAAAACAGGAGTAGCAACATCACAAGTTCCATGTTCAGTTTCACGGTGATAGAAAGAAGCGTGGAAGCAAGGCCCTCTAGCGGTTAGCTACGCTTGTTTTATATATACCACCGAGCGTGTTGGCCCAATATATATTGACTAATGAGGGAGTAATACACCGCAATCTTATCCCCTCATAAGTACACAGAGCAGAAAAAGAAGGCAATTCAGGAAGAAAAACTAATGACTTTATGCTGATAATAATTCGGCACCCAAAAAAGAGCTGGATAGTCCGGAATTGAACCCATAATTTTTATTTTTTTTACTGAACCCATAATTACTAATTACTTTTCCCTGCAATGATGACAAATTCACAAGCCGAATAAGGTAAAAAGGGAAAGAAAGAGGAAAAGGAAAATGGTATCTCAGCAGCCCTACACCTAATGAATTAGCAGGTAACGGGAGAAAGAATTTTTTTCGTGTTTCCATATTTTTCTCTCCGGATTTATGGATTTCCCATTTTATTCTTTTCTTGTTACGGACAATTTCAGCCCCAAAGAGAGGAGGTTGCATTTTGGGAATTGACAGAAAAAGAGAAAAAAAACATGATTTTCCCATAGGGTGAGAGAGAGAGAGAGGGGCCACAAGAGGGAAAATTTCAAAATCGGGTCTCGGCAATTCTGAATTTCAAGTTACCTGCTCGGTTTTATTATGAAAGGAATTTTGTTTTTCCTTTTTTTTTTTTAATTTACACATTTAATAATTTTGCTATTTCAGATTACCGTCGCCTTTCCACTGTCTCTCCTTTCTCCTTTAAAGATTGCCTCCACTTTCACCATCACCTTCACCACGAGCAAGTCTATTTTTTTTAGTTATGTATGCTGGTGACATTTTGCTTGCTACTAATAATTTTGGTTTGTTACATGAAACCAATAAATTTCTCTCTAAAAATTTAGAAATGAAAAACATAAGCAAGGCAACATAAGATCACGATGATTATTAGACATTAGTTTGGCTGTCCAAATGCTAGGCGAGTATCAAAGTATCCTAATCAAAGGTTGCAAAGAAAGTTAGTAGATACTAAATCATGTGATCAATTATAACATATTTGATCATCTTGAGGTGATTGGATATTTGAATTCAAACTTAGTTGGATGTGCTTATACAAGAAAATCAACATTTGGCTACTTATTCCCTTTTGCTAGAGGGACAATTTCATGAAATTATGCAAAGTAGTCTATCATTGTCGCATCTAATATGAAGGTTGAGTTTGTGACATGCTTTGAGGGCACTATTTCATGGGTTATGTTTGCGCAACCTTATTTTAGGATTTGTGATTATCGACAATATTGCCAAGCGTTGAAAATTTATTGTGATAGTTCTATAACAGTTTCATTCTCTAAGAACAACAAGTATTACAATTATGCTAAAAATATGGAAATTAAATACTAGTATATAAAAGGAAAAATGTCACAAATGGTCCATGGACTTCTACTTAATGTGCAATCTCGTCCCTGAACTTTCGATTGGCTCAATTTGATCCTTGAACTATCAATAATTGTTTGATCTAGTCCTTCCGTTAAAAATTAACTGTTTCTTCTTCTTCTTCTCTCTCTTCCCTCCGTCGGCCATGGTGGAGGGAAGCCGACGTTTGGCGAGGGTCACCCTCGCCTGGGCTGGCTAGGGCTGCCCTCGCCGATGTCGGGCAAGGGGTGCCCTTGTGACAGCCTGAATTTTCAGAAGTTGTTTCGATTAAATAAATCGGGCTTTTCATCGACGTGTCTATAGTGCTATTCTCTGAGTTGGCCACTCACGAGATAACTGGTCTATCTGGGGAAGTAATTAAGGGATCTAAATGCAATGGACTTGAGAATTCGACCAGGAATCGACTGATCGACCGTGTCCATCTATCGAGATCATTACGGCACTGTCGAAATCGATTAGAGACTGGAGATAAGTCGATTCGACTGAGATATGTGATTAGAGGGTGGGTGATTCCACATGATTACAAAATACTCGTCGATCGGCACTAAACCGAATTTTCTATCGTTTTGGTACCCGGTGTCCATATTTGAAACCTCAAGATTTTCACGACAACCGAGAGTCGCCAATGTGTCGGAGATGTACGTTATGACTCGAGACAAATCGATCACGGGTCAATTGCACCAAAAATTCATAAAAACTACCCGGTAGATTAGATCACGCTAAAAGCGCGCCGGATTGATATTAACCGCTTATTTAAACCCGATTTCAGAAATTGAAAGTTATGTGGTGGCACGAGCTATTTTAAGGATGTCGACTCATCCTCCGAGAAATTTTGAGAGATTCCGAGATTTTTACGGAAATTGATTCGGACGTTTCAGAAAACAAACGAAAATTCAAATTGGCCGAATTGAAGAGATTTTCGACTTGCAAATCGAGCTATATGGTGAAGGGGACTTGTAGAAATTTTGTGGACTTTTTCTACATCAAATTTGGACATCAAATTGAAGAATTTGGATAGAAATTGAAGGTAAATTGGTGAAATTCGGAATTGGCATAGGGCTGAAAAAAGGGACCTCAATTTGGATTAATTGTGCATTTTCTATTCAAGAAAGTAATATAGGGGAGACATGTAGTTAATGCAAGGGATAATCATGAAGACTTGAGAGACCAATTCATGATTACTTTGAGATATTTTTGGCTTGACCTTGTCCCTCTCTTCTCACGCACGCTTTCCATTTCTCTCCCATTCGACCGCCGCGGCTTCATCTTCACTTTCATTTTGTCCAGCTTAATCGATTTCTCCCCTCCTGCTTCTGGTCATGCTTTCATTTTTCTCTCTGCCCTCATCCCCATTTTCATTTCTTCCTTACGCTTCTTCCCACCATCATCATCATCCAACGTCCATCACATCTTTCTTTCCTCGCATCATCATCATCATTCCCATCTCCACTTCACCAAATTCTCCATTGCTTCGTGTCTTCCTTCGACTCACACGTGGTCAACCATCATCAATCGAAGATCCTTGTTTGACCGAGACAGCAGCTCGCTTCATCGAGTCAAGCAAGGACACCCAGAGTTGACCGCCATCTTCAACTCCTTCGCACGTCTACAAACCCCCGCGAAGCCCCCTTCTCCACCGCTCGTGTCTTCATCGATTTCCACATGCCAGCTCAGCCATTTTCCTTCAGCTCGTGTCTTCACGTTCGGTCTCCCACAGCTTGGCCCAGCGAAGCGTTTCTCCGCGTGTCTTCACGGCCCAGCATCCAACCCAGCGAATTTTCTTTAAAGCCCAGCAGTTGGGCCCGTCCACGAGCCTAAGTGAGTCCAGCAGCCCACTTCGCAAGCCCAGATGAAGTCTTCAGCCCAGTAATTTTCAGCCCATCTCCAACAAACTTTGAAGCCCAAGCTCTGGCCCAAGTTCAGTTGGTTTTGGCCCATTTGAAGTTCAGCCCATCTTGGGCCCGCGAAGAAGACCCAAGCCCGCAACCAGCAGCCCAGATTGAAAACAAATCTCAGTTGGGTTGAGATTTGTTGGGCTCGTTTTAGGCCCGGCCCGAGAGTACGCTGACACCGTCGAAAATTAAGATTTCGGCCGCCGTCGCATCGTCGTCGCGGTGAACCGATTTTTGCGATACACCGGTGAGTTTATTCTCTAAACTCTTCTTAGTAGGCTTTGATGCTAAGTGGTATTTAGATTTATTTAATTAGGAATTAGGTTGTTAATTAGATTAAATTAATGATTTAATTATTTAATTGAGCATGTTAGGTAGTTAGAATGGTTTAGCTAAGGCCTATTTAAATTGTGCTATTTATCTAGAAGGGTTCGGGAATTTTCCGGGTCCGTATTGGTATTTAATTTAATAATTTTGGCCTAGGTTAGTATTTTTGGAGATTAAAATGAATGGATTAATTAATTTTCGAAATTAATTATTTATTAATTATTTTTCAGGAAATTAGGCCGGGATGGTCGGTGATCGGAATTTCGTGCTGATTGCAATGGTGTGGTTAGTTTCTGCAATTGAGTGTTAAATTATGCAAATTGAGTGATGATTGAATTTTTGGTATTTAATTCCAAAAATTGTGAATTTCCAATATTTACTCAGAAAATCCCGGGTGTCGGATTTTAACACCGAAAATGATTTTATATAATATATAAAATAGTGGGATTTTAAAAAAAAGGAAGAATGTCAATTTTTCTGGGTCGAGTTGACCGTGTACCCACACACGACTATTTTCATGCGTATTTCTAATACGAAGAAAAAGACCAGGTTCACCATTTTAATTGAAGCATTTGAGTGCAATGCACGGTGCCCTAGGCCATATTTGAGTGATCGTGTGATGACAATGAGAAATCGTCTCGGGCTGTTGAGCTGGACGTTATCCCTATTTGGGATACCTCTTGATAAAGGGAAGTCGGTCGCAGTAGATTCTGGACCCTATGCTTCTTCGGGAAAGCCGTCGACGTAGTGACGTGCCGTGCTCAATGGGGTGAGACCATGCCTGGCAATGCCAGAAGACCGCCGAACAGAGAGTAGGCCGTGCTATATGCCGAGATCAATCTAGGAATGCATGTTGAATTGAGTATTGTGTTCTAATTAATTGAGCTTGAGTGATGCTCTGATTTATGATATGAATTGTGCTGACCTGTAGAGTGGAACTAAGACGAGTTAAGTCTCCTTGATTGTGTGATTGCGTGCTTAAAATGCTTCTTAGCGTCTTTCCCTACTAGCCGCAGTTTAGAGCTTAGACTTGCTAAGACATTATCTCACTGGTGTCGCGACCAATTTTTTTTCGGGTGTAGACCACCTAGGTTTTGGCTAATGGATTGTTAAGCCTAGACTTAACTCGGGCTCTCCCAAGCCCATACCAATTCGCGATTTAGGTTTAAGTTCTTAACATGCAAATGGTTTTTATCTAGGAGTCGCCACTAATTTATTTTTTGATGGGTCGATTAGAAACCCAAGTAAAGTAACGGGAGTTTTACTTTACTCCTACGAACCAGAGACTATGGGTATGGAGACTTGGTTACACTAGATTTCTCTAATGCCCTTTCGGTACCTTTCTTTTTATTTTTTTTTTGAAAAAATGTTTGGCAAGCAACTTGAATTGATTTTAATTTATCTCCCTAACATGTGATGTCATCATACAAGTGCACAAACCACCAATTAAGCACCTAGATAAACAATAAAATAAATTGCAAAGAAAACTTACCTCAAAGCAACGAAAGCATCTGCAATGTTAAATTAAAACTCACATCAACAACCCTAGATATGGTTTCTAATTAACACGCAATTTCTTTTTTTGTTTTCACTTTATTCAATGGGAACTTAATCTATATTCAATGCATGCTAGTAATCTAATATGGCATGGCAACATGACCTAAATTATATGACATAGCAATATGATCTAAACTATATGACATGAATAGAGTAAATCCTAAAGAAATGCAATAATTAGATACAATCTAAATGACCTAATTTTATTGACAGACAATCTCTAATTAAATGGGCCTAAAAGAAAGAACTAAATGTCGTGCATTTCAATTAATCTAACCCTAAATGACATGTTCATGAAATTTTTTTATTCTAAAAAAAATGCAATTTACCCTAAAAAGGAAGTAATTTATCCTAAGACATTTTTTGGTTGTTTTTATTATGAAATTCGAAATTAAAAAAATGTGAGAATTATTTAGCTAGGTTAAGATCCTATTCAATTTATATTAGGAATTAGGTTAAACTGAATCCTAATTTAAACTAAAATCTTATCTTAACCCAAATAATCCTAGAATGCAATCTATTAAAAAAAATCTATCTAAACTTAAACATTAACTAGGAAGTAAAATTTAACATGCACTCTTACCCTAATATGCAATGACGTGCAAAATATGCCTCCTAATTCTACGTGACATATGCATGATGATTTTTTGTTTCTTCTTATTAATTTCGAAATGCAAATCAAACAATAATAAAACTAACATTCTATATGCTTTCTTTTTCTTTTTGTTTTTTTTATTAAAAAATAAAATTCCTATTCTAAATATGCATGATAATAATAAAAAAACTAATCCTAATTCGAACATTTTTTTATTTTGATTTTTATTTTTGATTTTCAAAAATTCATGATAAAGATAGAATGTTTTGCCTAACCATGCAAATAACCCTAAAAACATGCAATATCCTAATTCAGACATATCTCAAGACAAATAAAAACAATCAAGTTCATTCAAAATCCCCAAAAAGGATATCACACATCATTCAAATCAAGGGATAATATTTCGCTAGTAAAATCGATAAATTGATCTTAAGCCTTAAAGATCAAAATATCAATTTTATTTCCACTTGATTAATTATTTCATCTAAAGCCTTATAGATGAAATAAAAAAACCTTAATGTGGTTGCGAATTAAGTAATGCATTGAGATTTTCAATTATGCATAAATAAATATCTCAACCAAGAAAACAACATAAAGAAATAAAGAAAAAATAAAGAAAAATCTAACCGAAAAGAGGGAGCCCCTTTTTCCATCGTACGCGACCCTTTTTATACAAAAAAAAAAAACGTACTTTTGTAGTATATTTCATTGCCAATTTTGCCCGCGTAAAATTCCATTGAATATATCGTTTCACCTCGCGCAATATTTTTTGCATATTTGATAAAAAAAAATTCCCTTTTGCACAAAAAATGCATCTCTCAATGTATATTACCTAAATCTATGAAAAATCTTAACAAAAAATAAAATTTTCCTAAACTATATGCCATGTGATTTTTTTATTATTTAGCAAAATGAACCCCAAAATTTTAGGTGTCAACAACTGGTTATTGTATAACCACTTTCAGGGTCATCGAGTGGAGGACCTGGAGCAGAGAGGAGGTGATTTGAAGCATAGGTCGGATAGGACCGCTTCTTTTTGGAGAACAGTCTTTTGTAGTTTTTTGACCATAGACTCTTGTGCTTGACTCAGCATATGTTTATAAAGGCATGTTTGTTTGTGAAATTGTTGTCCTGCTTTTCTATCCCAAGGGATTTGTTTTTGCTTCCTCATGTGCATCAAAATGAAAAGGGTCGGCGACTAGTCCTGAGAAGTCGCAAAATTTTATCGACCAAAGAGGGATGGGTACGCGCTCGAGGTTCGGGGCGTGACAGCCCTCGCTAGATCTGGCGAGGGAGGCCCTCGCCCGATGCAGGTGAGGCCCATCCTTGCCGGACGCACGCGAGGGCGGCCCTCGCCGGCATCGAGCAAGGACGGCCTGACGTTGGCAGGGGCGGCCCTTGCCTGCGTCCGGGGAGGATGGTCCTTGCCTGACGCCGGTGTCGGGCGGCCCTAGCCAACCTACGCAAGGGCAACCCTTGCCGAACGCCGGCTTCCCTCCACCAACTCCGCCATAACCAGCGGAGGGAAGAGAGAAGAAGAAGAACAAAAAAGAAAAAGACCAAAATGCCCAATTCCGTTAACTTTAACTAAAGGAATGACGAAATTTGTCAATTTTCAAATAGTCAGGGACTAGATCGGACATTTATTGATAGTTCAAGGACCAAATTGAGCAAATCGAAAGTTCAGGGACGAGATTGCACATCAAGTAAAAATCTAGGGACCATTTATGACATTTTCTCTCTATAAAATAAGTTTCAGAAATAGAGAGTGTCAATTGAGTACATTAGCATCAAATTTATGATTGTACATCTCTCAACAAAAGGATTGCCCACCCAAAATAATTAATGAACATGTTGAAAGGATGGCCATTGCTAAATATTACTAATGATATTGTATTATGATTTCATTAAGTCTATTTGATACTTCAAGCTCATTTGTGTTTTTGATATTTCTTGTTTTTTAATTTAGTATACATGATGAAAATGGATGAATGTTTAGTAGTCTCCAACAGAGGCATCATATTTGGACCATTCATATACTTCTCATTTTATAGACTATATTTAGTAGAGAACTATAGTTGTAGTACATGAAAGGGACTATGTCGATTAATGACATACAACCACTATGACTCACGTTAGTGTTCCCTACTTAGTTGTGATTATTATGTGATAGCTAATTTAAGAAAGGTTTTAGCATAAAGTTATTGTGCGCATTATGGTCTTTATTAAATCATGAAAGAAAAGTCATATGGGCTGAGTGAGAGAGAATGATTCACATTACTCATATGAACATGTTGAAAGGATACCTATTATTGAACATTACTAATGATATTGAATTATGATTTCATTAAGTCTATTTGACACTTCGAGCTCATTTGCGTTTTTGATATTTCCTGTTTTTGAATTTAGTATACATGATGGAAATAGATAAATGTTTAATGGGATAGTCTCCAACAAAGACATCATAGTTGGACCATTTATATACTTCTCATTTTATAGATTATATTAAGTAGAGAACTATAGTTGTAGTACATGGAAGGGATTGTGTCAATTAATAATATACAACTATTATGGCTCACATTAGTTTTCCCTACTTAGTTGTGATTATTATGTGATAGCTAATTTAAGAAAGGTTTTAGCAATCATCATGCACATTATGGTCTTTATTAAACCATGAAACAAAAGTCATGAGGGCCAAGTGGGAGAATATAAAATTAATCACATGATATTATTAATTAATGGTTTAATAACTATTTAAAAGCTAAAAATGTATTGGTTATGAAAAGTTGCCATTCTTATGAAGGCTGGATGTATTTTGATGGAAGACACTTATTGATCTTATTAATCAATAGCTTAGTAGCTATTTAAGTGCTTAAAGCGTATTGAACATGGAAAGTTGCAACTCATATGAAGATAGAGCGTGTTTTAATGAAATGCACTTGTTAAAGGCACTTATTGAAGGTATCTATAGATAACCTATACAAAGAGCTTGGTCCTTATCTTCACTTGAGATAATGAAAGGTCGTGTTCTATTCTCCATAAGATAAAATACATTTACATGAAAGTGAGTTAAGCGGAAGAAATCGAATTTGTTCATTTCTTCTATTTCTATAATAATCAATTTCTCAAAGCCATTGCTATGGATAAATGTATATTTCCCATCCCTCTTATTGTGAATAAATCATGAAAATTTAAGATTCTTTGATTTTGAATTTCCATATAATTGAATTATTGCTATTAGATGAGTGAAAGTATTAACAACAATAACTGACAAACAGCAGTTTAACGTGATGAATGTATAACTTCAAAGTGATTATGCTCAAGATCATTACTAGCGTAAAGAGCACAACTTTAAGGCTTTGTCTGGTGACACTTCAAATATTGTTTGGTTCTATTCTTTTGTTCCCTAGAACAAAAAAATAAAGAAATCAATTTGGTAAATTTTTTTATTCTTGAAAACAATTTTTTTTTTTGTTTTTTTTTTTTGTTTCTGAGAATAGATTTGGAATAAAACTAAAAAGTAGAAAAAAATTACCTCTTGCTCCCGGGAACAATTTTAGAATCAAGTCCAACATTTTCTTTTTTCCTTCTCTCTTCTTCTTCCTTCTAGCCGATCATTGACCATTGTTGCCGTTGCCACTGGCAGTGGCCAACAACGCTGTTTTGCACTCACCTCGCCGGAAAATTGCCACGTCAACAATTTGGCCAGATTTTGGCCGAAGTGGCACTTAAGTGATCCATTTTATTTTGATTTTGACACTTAAGTGTACATTTCCAAAGTTTTGGCACTGGCGTGTCTCTCCGTGCTAAGTTTTGGCACTTGGGTTGTACTTCTGCCGTCTAAAAACATAAAGGTAAGTAAGAATTCACATATATTTCTTGCACCTTACCACACACAAGAGCACAGAAGGAACGAAGTCAAACTTAGCGATAGTGACATGTGCCAATCTGGGTGAATCATCACCTCGGTTATGCATGGATTCTCTCCCTTAGCCATAATGATCCCTAAAAACAAAACAAAGAACAAAATAAAATATTTTCCGCAAGGAACATAGATAATTGGAATTACTGCTTGCGCAATTTGGCCGGGGGGTGGGGTCGCGCGAAGCCAAATCGGCGGGTTGCTTTCCATGCTCCGGTTCAATGAATTGGTTCCTTAAGGTATGGGCCTTCGATTTGGCAATGGCCGCCTAGTCTGTGGCTCACGAGGCAGTGATGGCCTTGCCTAGGGCCTTTGTGGCTTCGCTGGCCGAGGGTGACGCCTTTGTAGTCAGTGAGGATTGTCGTTGTCGACACAAAAAAGAAAATACAACATAAAGAAAATAAAAATAATAAATTTAAAAAAATAAAAAGATTGAAAATATATTAAAAGGTTATTAAAAATTATATATATCAACGCCAATTATGTCATATAGGACAATTGGTGTCAACGTCAACAATTTCTAACTAAAATTGACCTAATGAACTCAATTAATAAAGTGCGAAAATGTTAAGAATTTAATTGATAAAATTGAAATATTTATGATTGAGTTAACAAAAATATAATAGGTTTAGGAGTTTTTGGACAATTTTTGAACAATATTCCCCATTTTTAATTTTAATTGCTTTTTGAACCATGCGGAAATATGACTTAGCAAAAAAAAAAAAAAAAAAAAGGGAAATTGCCCCTATAGACAAGTCGTCGCAAAGAAAACTTTGCCTCTAGACTTGCATAAATTTTCTTTTGGCCCATTTTATTCTCCACGACAACTCATCAATGATGCAGAAGTTTTTACATGCCATGCTAGCATGGTCCGATGGGCTATGCAGCTCGAATAGAATAGAAATTCATACAAGTACGAGGGCTTAATTAAACAAATAATTAAATAAATTTCAAAGATTTGATTGGAAAACAAAGCATGCGGGCTCAAATACATCAAACAATATATATTTTCTCTATATAAATGAAAGGGAGAGTTGCAGCAACGGTACCGTTAACCCTTTTGAGGTGTTAATTTAGGTGTCATGGCACTCATCACGAAATCAGGGGAGAAGTATACTATTGGTGCCATAAGTTGTGTACGACGCTTACTTTGGTGCCAAAAGTTTTCATCGGATCACTTAAGTGCCAAAAAATTTGAAAAACGCTCACTTTGGTGCCAACGCCGATCTGATCGGCCAGAAATCCGATGTGGCCTTTTTTTTATTAATTTCTTATGCTTATGTGGCTCGCCGGAGTTTCTGTTGGATCGCTTAGGCCTTCAAATGACGTTATTTTAGCATCCTAACACCAAAACGACGCCGTTTGGGGTCTCCCCCAATTCAAACCCTAAATCTCCGGCCAATCACCGTCCTCGACGGCCCCCGCGCTTGGTGGCCGCGGCTCCAACCTCGACCTCGACCTCGACGATGGCCACTTTGCGGTCGCAGCTCCGACCCCGACCCCGACCCCAACCCCAATGACGGCCACTCGGCGGCCAAGTTGAAGGCCGTGATCTAGCCAGTGCTCGGGGAGGCCGTCGACAAGTGCACCGCCATTGATGTCTCCCTCTCCATCTTCGATCTCCCCAACAAGTGCTTGGCCTACGTCTTCCAGTACCTACGCTCCGGCGACTAGGGCTGGTGCTCCCTCATATGCCGTCGAGGGCGTTCGAACAACGCTGAGCAATGGCGGCTGAGCGAGCGATAGCGGCCTAGCGACGGCGGAGGCCGAGTGACGACAGCTGAGCGAGCTAGGTCGGAAAAATCCCCAAATGAGTTAAACGACATCGTTTTTGTGAGGCCATCAATGTAGGATGGCAAAACGAAGTCGTTTTTTAAGGAGGACCGAAAACGACGTCGTTTGAAGGCCTTGTCGATTTTTTTTTTTAAAAGCAAGCCACGTAATAATTTTGGCCGGAATCTTTCGCCGGTGGCACCAAAGTGATTGTTTTTTTTTTTTTTTTTTTTCCGATTTGGCACTTAAATGATCCAACGGAAAATTTTGGCACCAAAGTGAGTGCCGTACACAACTTATGGCACTGATAGTATACTTCCCCCTGAAATTAGCCATTAGGAAAAAAAAAACGAGTAAATTTGTAGAGGCAACTAATCTTGGGTTCATGTCGAACTTCATAGTATTTATTATATTGCGGTTCGACACCTTGGCTAAAAATTGTTTCATTGCCGCCCTTTTAGCTCTGGATAGCCATTAAATGCCTAAACAAGTATACTGGATCAAAACTAATATAGCCTAATATATCACGATAAGAAAGATAGTACAAATTGAGACTACTTTTTTTTTTGTCACAAATTTCAGGACTATTTGAATATATAATAATATCACTAATATACTATTGAAAAGATTAAGCTTCTACATATTATTGGACTAACGCTGAAAATTTGTAAATATTGTTTACTATGTCATCAGAGTTATGACTTAGGTGATTTCCACTATCAATAACCTAAGTCAGGCCTTTCAACCGATTCATGAACCCTATAAAATTCTAACTAATATTTAACTTCTCCTTTGACTCATGGCCAGGATGCAAGTGACTAATAGATGTTAGCAAAATGGGAGAGAAAGAGGGCTACTACTTTTGCATCAGAGGGAGGAAGTACAAAAACACAGCACAAGGCCAAATAAAGCGATCGGGTCTTAGATTTTGGAAGGCCGCCGGCATCGACAAGCCCGTATATTCCAGTAAACATCCCCGCGATTGCATCTTCTCAAGAAGTCTCTCATCCCTCGTCATGGCTCCGCTGGCAAAGGTATCAATGCCGACTAGATGGTGCACCGAGTTTTGGCTGCCACCTGTTGGGAAAGTTAGCATTGAATTAGTTGCATACGACACGATCACTGAAGAGGCTGTGAAACACTAATTGCCGGTTGGTATGACCGCATTAGCTAGCTTTAATTTACTACCAAATTTTCAATTGAAAAACTGAGTATCGGTTCCGGCTTGAATTTCCAGCAACATTCAACCTTAGTTTATGCTCTCTTTTTAAGGAATTATAAGCATGCATACTAATATATTTGTTCGTAGTTTTGATAAATTCATTTATTTTGCAGTTGCAAGTTGAACGTCGTAGGCTTTAGGCTCGTGAAGCAATCCATGTGCGAATTCATTTATTGTAATGGAAGTACAGAATCGCGCAGCTTGGATGGGGTTATAATTTTTAATTTAATTTGAGATAAGTATCAATTATAAGTAAATCTATATAAAAAGAAGAAAATACGTGGCGCTCAAGAAATTTTCTACCATTTGGCCACGTGCCTCCTTTGCGAAGGTACTACCAATAGAAACTAGCATTCTCTCTCCTTTTTTTTTTTTTAATAAAAGGTTAAATGGCAAATACACAAACATTGAGTTTTCTTTAATCCTTCGTCACATCCATCCTCATTACATGCCAGGCAACCCGACGGGATTTTGCCATATGGACTCCACTCCATCCCATATTCTCCACCGAGTTGTCATTTTGGGAAGCCAAGTTAGGAGTTAGCCATTTTTGGACTTGCAGAAGTTCTCTGTACAAGTGCAAAAATGGCATCCAAAGTTAGATTGCGGTTGACGAGGGACTCCAACTCTAGACATTTAAGAGAGCATTCCCACGGCGTTTGGAGCTTGAGAGACGCAAGGGAAGAAAAAGAAGGGGGAGAAATAGAGGCAGAGGGGTGCGTCTTCTGTTTCGTCGCCGCCTGCAGCCAGAACGTCGGACGTAGATACTTCCGGAGCACACGCTTGTGAGGTCAGCTTTCGTTACTCTACTTCTCTCTCCGCTAATCTGCTTGTTTCGTTCGTGAGGTCATTTATCACTGAGAATCAGTGTTTAATCTGAGTGCCAGATTCTATACTTGGACCAACTCCTACCCCAATGACGAAATGCTCCTCCTTGTTTGCTCCTTATTCGTGAGTAGCTGCATCGGAAGCATATGGAGAAAGATGTACATGGAGATCGAAAAAAATTTGCTGGCTAAAGCCACTCTCATCGTCCACTACAAATTGAAGGACGACGACCTGGGATCCATCGTGTAGGACAGATGGGAATTCTCCTTCATACCCAGCTGCATCGACGGAACCCTCTTCTTTTGCGGCTTTTCGTGGCCCGGAGGTTTGACTAGTTTGACATATACATGCAATCGAGAGATGATGGCCAATGCACCAAGAACACCAAGTGCGTTGAGGGCAGATGCACCGTGTGCATTTGGAAGATCTCTCCTAATGGTCCCTGTAGGCTCGGTGAAGAGTTCGATTTCTGTTATCACTGGAATGCTCGTTTGTAGTTAGGGGGAAGAAAATCCCTTCTGCGAAGGTATGTTATACCATACTTCCGAAACAAGTTCTTCATCATATCTATGTCATTCTTTCCCTCTGTGTGCTCATTGAAGTTGGTCTTCAATATGTGCTCGACATTCCTCCTCGGATCCGCGGCCTAAACCTCAACACTGGTCCGGCAGAGGAGTCGGAACGTCGGATACTTAGAGCTTCGGAGGGACTTGCCAGTGAAGGTTTTCAGGAGGAGGAGGAGAATGAAGGCGATGGGCACAAGTGCTGCAAAGTAGAGCGCCTAGTCGCAGACACGATGTTGATGTTGGTTTCCCTTTTTTGTTTTTCCTTATTTTTCTTTTTGTGCGTGAAGATAGGGAGGGAAGGGGATGCCGATGAAGATCGAGTATATGATATGCATGTGTTAATTTACGTCTCGAGATTCTTGAGTTCTCCATGTTTTTAAATTAGCGCTTCGTCATCTGAGTTCTTTGACTTCCGCCACAACAAACGGATGAAAGCAGAATCGGTAGGATCGAAGATGGCCTTGAGCTCTCTATTTTCTGACGAAGGCCTAGGCATCCACAGGATTTGTCCAGAGACCACCATGCTTGAAAAGACTGCCCTTGGATGTGATAGAGGCCAGTTTGTATCAATGATTTGATGCTTCATCCTTACCCACTACGAAGACGTTCTTGCTGTGTCCCTGAAGAAGATAAGAAATAGCGTCTAAATAACATTTAGAAGGATTAGTAGTTAAACTTCCGGTAGTCAAAGCAAATCTATAGAACCCTCTTTCTTATCCATTCTAAAACGTAAACTAGCATTCCTAAACAGAAATTTTAAGATGATTAAGAACTTCAGAGGACAATTATGGGACAACCCACTTGTTGTATGAGACAGTAAGTTTTCAAAGCCCCTCATAAATGAACATAGGCCATGCGGTATTGGCCAGAAATGACTTGCCTAATGGATGTGACTGAAGAAAGATAAATTAATTAAACAACCTAATCCTTGCTTTTGCATGGTATCACAAAACAGGAGCATAATAAAAATAGACAGATGCACATGCCTTCAATCTAGACAAAAAATGATAGATTTGAACTTTCGTATCTTATCCACACAATCAACATGAAACAAAAGTTACATTGAAGCAAAAGTTACACCAAGATGTTCTGAGTCGTGACAATAGTTCGTGATTACCTACAAAGGAAAGGGTTTTTTTTCTGCACTAAGCAACATTAATTAGGCCTTTCCAGCTTTTGACCCAGAAATTAATACTGATCGCTGAGTTTGCTAAAAGATGTCACAAATGAAATTAAAGCCAAACCCGAACTTAACCCCTAACAAACCAAAAACAACATTACCTATTTAAATTGCTAACCAATGAGTTGAGCATTTTGTATTTTCTTCAAACTGGACAGACCATGTCTCTTTCCTTTTCTCATAATTTAGACAGCCAAAAACTTCATGTCACACTTAAAATCTCAAGAATTTACTTACGGAACAGCATTATGAGAAATTTAGAAAAGTGAGTAGAAAAATAGCTGCTCCTAGAGCAATTTAATTTGCCACAAAAGACCAAAAAGTGATGCACTCGAGTCCAAGCAACCGAGAAAAGCAGGCAAAAATATCCCAAAAGAGCATATACAAAGCCCAACGTTCGATGTCAAACCGATTGGTAAAATCGTCAGCCTATGATCGATTACTAGATAATCGATGTGCTATGTTCTAATTAATCATTATAATGTCAATATTTTTTTTTCCTGGGCAGGGGAGTACTTTTATAGAAGCAATATTTCTATGACTGTTGTAAAATTATTTGCACATGACCTAAACTAGAACTTCAAGAAAAAGAAAGGAAAAAAAAAAAGAGGCTAAAGAAAGATAAAGAAGACGAAACTTGACCTTTTGGTTGCCCATCTCTCTGAATTTGGAATCTGTGGTTGGGACTTCACCATTATTCCGTCACCCTGGCAGCACCCTCACTCTCTATGCTGCCTCCACCATTGGTTTTTCCAAGGAAAGGTTTCCTTGAATTTCACTTGGTGGGCCACCAGTTGGGATCCTATACATTAAAAAGATATAAATCGAACGAAAATAAATAAATAGAAAAGATACTTACTAGAAACATTGTTAATATAAAATATCTTTTACATTCATTGTAAAAGGAACAATTTAAATATCTTAATTACTATATAAAAATGTAGGATTTCTATTAACTACATGCACAATATAAAACATTTTTCACGCTTGCAATCATAAAAAAAGAAAATTGATCATTTAATAAAATGAATACAATTGTCAAAGCTAAAACTCGTACTTCTAACTTACACAAAAACTTAAAGCATCAATCAATTTTGCTCGAGCCAAAACAATTCAACTTAACTCAAATATCAAAATCATGATCATCTCGGACTAACCAAATATATTGGACTTTTTTGAACAAAATTTTTTTATCTCACCAATTTTTTTCTTTTCGTACGACTCCACTTTTTCAATGCTAACCAACTTTTGACTTTTTTTTTTCACTTGCACGGTAATACTTTAAAATTCTATTATATTAGGTTAGAATACATGTGCGATTACTAATTTGATTTTCATTGTACTGATTAACAAATAAATCTTTTTGTGCTGACTTAGTATTTCATAATATTACAAACATTAAAGTACTTGTTTCATGTGTATCGTTTCCATGTTCTACTTACAACTTCATTTCTTTATTGTTGCGTCCAAACAATATATATGGTAGGTGAAGCTTTTTATTTTTCCCTTGAAAACCGGTTCCATGGGATATTATGCACCGTTGTTGGGGAAAGAGCGACAGAGCCGTTACTATAGCATTTCTCTGGGAGGTAGGAGATAACATACCATCGCAGAAGGGATTTTCTTCCCTAACTACGAACGAGCATTCCAGTGATAACAGGTATCAAACTCTTTGCCAAGCCTACAGGGACCATTAGGGAGATCTTCCAAGTGCACACGGTGCATCTGCCCTTGGCGCACTTGGCGCACTTGGTGCATTGGCCATTGTGTCTCTCGATTGCACGTATATGTCAAGCCACTCAAATCGTTTGGGCCACGAAAAGCCGCAAAAGAAGAGGGTTCTGTCGATGAAGCTGGGTATGAAGGAGAATTGCCAGCTGTGCTTCACATGATGGGCTCCCAGGTCGTCTCCTTCTATTTGCAGTGGACGATGAGAGTGGTTCCGGCCGGCAAACCGTTTTCGATCTCCACGTGCATCTTCTTCCAGATGCTTCTGACGCAGCTACTCACAAATAAGGAGCAAACAAGGAGGAGCGAGGCCAATTGCTTCGTCATTTGTGGTAGGAGTTGGCCCAATTATAAAATCTGGCACTCGGATTAAACATCGATTCTCAGTGATGAATGACCTCACTAACGGAATAGGGAAAATAGGGGGGAGAGAGAGAGAGAGAGTGTGAGAAGTAGAGCAACGAAAGCTGACCTCACAAGCGTATTCACCAGGAGTATCCCCGTCCGACGTTCCAGCGGTGGGCGACGATAAAACAGAAGACGCACTCGCTGCCCTGGTTTCTCCCCCTTCTTTTTCTTCCCTCGAGTCTCTCAAGCTCCAAACGCCGTGGGAATGCTCTCTTAAATGTCTAGAGTTGGAGCCCCCCTTCAACCGCATTCTAACTTTGGATGCCATTTTTGCACTTGTAGAGAGAACCTCTGCAAGTTTAAAAATGAGTAACTCCTAACTTGGCTTCCCAGAACGAGAACTCGGTAGAGATGGGATGGAGTGGACTCTACCGACAAATATTTTGGCAAAGTCAGGCAGACCATCATTTGCCGAAGTGGGTTTCCTTCCAATAACCCAAAAAGCTACGGTTCATATGGGTTGTCTTCAAATGATGTATTTAAAGAATCGCAGTCGTATCAAAAGTTTTCCCTTAATTTCATAAATGATACAGTTTTAATTCATTTTCTTAGTCACATTCAGTAACGTCAAATAAGCTATCACATTTTTTCTTTTTTTTGGTGGGTTGGGTGTAACCCGTCCGAAGCCCAACTAATCCGTACTCGGGATTTAGAGCAGCGAATATAAGTTATCGTGTTTCAAATGCAAACCCACGTGATCGTTTGAGAATATATGTACTATTCTATAGTTTGATAAGTTTTGTTAAACTACATGAATTACATGGTTTTCTTTTCTTATTCTTAGTTAAGATAGATACGGTTAAATTAAAATTATAGCATTTAAATGTATATTTATATGTGTATTCTCTTCTTGATATTCAATAAAACAATATTTGTCTATGATGAACGTGAGAGACGCATGGCGAAGTCCCATCGGGTTGCCAGTTGCCTAGCACGTGACGAGCATGGATGTGACGAAGGATTAAAGAAAATGTTTGTGCATTTGCCAATTGACTTTTTATATATATATAGAAAAAAAAAAGTTAGTTTCTATTGGCGGTACCTTCGCAAAGGGAGTACGTGGCCGAGCGGTAGAAAATATCTTGAGCGCCACGTACTTTCTTCTTCTGTTTTTTTATAGATTCACTTATAATTGATACTTATCACAAATTAAAGAAAAAATTAAAACCCCAACCCTCTTTTCTATCTCATCTCAGCGAAGCAAATCGAGAAACCATTTTTTTTTTTGGTCAGAATCGAGAAACCATTTGAATACTCAAAATTAATTACAGGAGGATGGAAGTGACAGAAAAAAAGCCCATCAATTTCGAGCCGTTTTGCTTTAGAGCTGCTTTTGTTGGCTGAACTGCCACATCTGCTTAAGCCCTATCGTCTGGCTCGGAAATGTAGCCATTATTCCCCGCTTGAGAGGGGTAGGTTACCCAGGCTGCTTTCGGTTAAACAACATTTCCTTTCCCATTTGAAAGAGTAGAAACCGCTGCTGCTTAAACATCTACTTGATTTGAGACCCCTGTTTCACAAGCCGATCTCCCAGATGCCCTATTAGGTGAACCCTCCTTACCATCTCTCTAATCTACTACAGAACCTAGTTCAAAAGCGTATCCTATTAGGTTAGGGAAAAAAAATCTATCTCTAACTTTACCCAGGGAAAGAGAGAGGTCTATTATAGGACAGTATGTAATCAAACTCCCATCTCAGCGAGAAGAGAAGAACTAGACAAAAGAAAAAAATGATGACACGTTTTTTAATCCAAAAGATTTTTTTTGGCCGAAATTTGTAAAGATTAAAAGCTTCTACATATTTATTATCTGATGACTAAACTCCATCCAAAACTACGTAATATCGTACTTCCTTCCCAATAAATGAATTTGCACATGGGTTGCTTTGTCTTCTTTTTTTGGGTAATGTCACATGGGTTGCTTTACGAGTCTAAAACCTACGACATACAATTTGCAACTATAAAATAAATGAATTTATCAAAACTACAAACGAATATATTAGCATATATGCTTATAATTCCCTAAGAAGAGACCCTAAACTAAGGTTGAACGTTGTTGGAAATTCAATCCGAACCGATACTCGGTCTTTCAATTGAAAATTTGGTAGTAAATTAAAGCGGTAATCATATCGATTGGCATTTAGTATCTCACTGCTTTTTTCAGTGATCGACTCATTTACAATTGATAGAATGCTGACTTTTCCAGCATGTGGCAGCCGGAACTCGGTACACCATCCGGTTAGCATCGATACCTTTGCCGGCGGAGCCGTGACAATGGATGAGAGACTGCTTGAGGCTGACACAATCGCAGGGATGCTTACTGGAATATACGGACTCGTCGATGCCGGCGGCCTTCCAAAATCCAGGACCCAGTCGCTTTATATGGCCTTATGCTGTGTTTTTGTACTTCCACCCTCTGATGCAGAAGAAGCAGCCCTCTTTCTCTCCCATTTTGCTAACATCTGTTTAGTCACTTCTTGTGTCCTAATTAGGGGTGAGCATTGGTCCAGGGTTAACCGTGGACCAACTCTGGATTGGCCCAACCCTATTAGTCTTGGTCCGGTTTCCAAAGAGACTGGGTCTGTCCTTGGTCGTAGAATTCCTAAACCAGTACTATGCGGGTTAGTCCTTGGTCCTGAGAGTTCCGAGTCGGTCCAACCCCGACCAACCCTAACTATATATATATTACTTATAATTTTTTTATATAGATAAAATCTTAAAATAAATAACGTCAACAACATTAAACAGCTCTTTAGTGAGGAGTTCAAATAATTTTATATTGTTTTTTAATAACTTAGATTTTTAATATCTTTTACGACGTCAATAGTCATAATTTACAAAGGAGGTAAACGTTTTTGTGAGGAGTCCTCACAGCGTACAAAAATGCATAAACAACTCCTTATGAAATTATCCTCTAGTATTCATTATCTTCTATCTTATTTGTCATCTTAGTCTTCAATTTGCCAAAATTGAAAAAAACAACTTCTCCGCTTGCCACTCGACACTCGCCTTGCTCGCTTGGCTTGTTGCTCCCCACTCGACATTCAATGCTCATTTTGTTCGATGCTCACCCCACCGTTTGCCTTTCTTAGCTAACCTCGCTTGTCATCGAACGCATTGGGTCGGTACGGTTCTCGGTTTCCTTTTCAAGGAGTACAAAAATTGAAATAAAAAATTATTTGTTGGTCCTGGGTTAACTCTAAAACCGGACCGTACCCATTGGGTTAGTTCGGTCCTCAATCGCTTTTTATAGGAGTACAAAAAATGAAATAAAAAATGATCGCTTGGTCCCGAGTTAACTGAACCGGATCAACCCATTGGGTTGGTTCAATCTTCGACCCAAACTCAATAGGGTCGGTCCTCATTCCCAAAAATTGAGGACCAGCACTGTATGAGTTGGTCCAAGGGTTAGGGGGCGGACCGGGCCAACTCGGACCATGCTCACCCCTAGTCCTAATCATGAGTCTAAGGAGGAGTTAAACATTGGTTAGAACTTTTTGGGGTTATTGAATTAGTTGAAAGGCCTGACTTAGGTTATTGATAATGGAAATCACCTGTCATAACACTAATGATATAGTAAACAATATTTACAAATTTTTGGGGTTTAGTCGGATAATATGTAGAAGCTTAATCTTTCTAACAATGTAGTAGTGATATTATTATATATTCAAATAGTCCTAAAATTCCTGACCAAAAAAAAAAAGTAGTCCTAATTTGTACTATCTTTACTATTGTTACATATTAGGCTATACTAGTTTTGATCCGCTATACCTGTTTAGGCAATTAACGGTTATCCAGCTTTAAAATGGGGGCAATGAATTTTTATTTTTATTTTTTAAATTTCCTCCTTAACTTTCTTTTGTTTTTAATATTTTTCCCCCTCCTCTTCTTCTTTACTGGGTTCGTGAAATTATATCTATCTAAAATTTGGTATCTAACTCGAGGATGTTGCTAATTCAAAATTGAATTATAAACATCCCATCTTTAGGTTGGTAAATGTTGAGATACTAGAATACACAAATCAATCAAATAAATATTTGCCACCCCTTTGATAAAAAAAAATTTCATCTTTTTCATCCACCGATGATATTTCCAAATTTCGAAAGAAGCACTTCATGAATTCTGAAAAAAAAAATTATGTTTCCAAGAACACAAATATTTAGATGCTTTCGGCAATTCCAAAAAATAAAAATAAAATATAAAAAGAGAACATGGGTAAATGTTCATGGCCGGTTCACTGTATAAGGTGTCGAAGTCTTGATTTTGGTCCGACCAATACCACAACATAATAAATACTATGAAGTTTGACATTAACCCAAGATTAGCTGTCCTTGCAAATTTACTCGGTTTTTTTAGCTAATGCCCAATTTCATGATGAGCGCTATAACACCTATATCAACACCTCGAAAGGGTTACCGGTACCGTTGTTGCGACTCTCCCTTTCATTTATACAAATAAGTTATATATTGTTTGATGTATTAGATCGATAAAATTCTACTTCTCGTTCTTGAGCTTACATGCTTTGTTTTCCAATCAAATCTTTGAACTTCATTTAATTATTTGTTTAAATAAGCCCTCGTACTTGTATAAATTTCTATTCTATTCAAGTTGCATAGCCCAACTAGAGCTGGCAATATGGGTCAAAAACCCATATTAGGACCCATTTTTAGTTAAATGGGTCATTTATGGGTCAAGTGAAAGTTAAATATAGGTAAAAAATGGGTCAAGTGAAGGTTAAATATATGTCAGAAATAGGTCAAGTGAAAGTTAAATATGGGTCAGAAATGGATTAGTGAATGTAAACCACAAAAAAAAAAAAAAAAAGTCTAAATGAGTTATAAGGTAACCCATTTTAAAGTTTAAACCCTTGGCTTTTTTAAAATTATAAAAATATTTTTTTAATAAAAAATCGAAATTATAATTATTTTCATATTTCAATTTTTTTTTTCTTTTCTTCATTCCTTACCGGTGGCCGGCAAGGTGATAGCCGACCACCGGGCGCGGCGACAGCCTCGCCGCTGTGACGCCGCCGAGCTCAAGCCTCGCCGGATCTCGGTGAGTCTCAGCCTCGCTAGTCGTCGGCGAGGCCGGGCGGGCTCGAGCTCGCCGGCGTCGGCGAGGCCTCGGCCTCACCAACTGGGAGATCGGGCCTCACTTGACGCCGGTGAGCTCGAGCCTCGCCAGATCCGGTGCGTCTCGAGCCTTGCCGACGATCGACGAGGCTCGAGACTTGCCAGCGCGAGCGAGGCTCAATCTCGCCGATTTGGCGAGATCGAGCCTCGCCCGACGCCAAAGAAGCTCGAGCCTCGCCCGATTCGACGAGGCTCGGCCTCACCGATGACCGGCGAGGCTCGAGACTCGCCGAATCCGGCAAGGCTTGAGCTCGTCGGCGTCGGGTAGAGCCTCGGCCTTGTCGGATTAGCGAGATCGAGCCCCGCCCAATGCCGGCAAGCTCGATCTTGCCCGTGGTCGGTCACCTACCACGCGGTCATCATGGCGGCGCCCGGCCGAAGGAGAAGAAAAAAAAAGAGAAAAGAAAAAAAGAAAATAATTATTAAAAAATAAAAATTATAAAAATTATACTTTTAAAAATTATATATAAAAAAATTAAAAATTATATTTAAAAGTTAAAAATTATATTTAAAAATTAAAAATTCAATTTTAAAAAGAATTATAAAAATTTTCCATTAAATTTGTATCGCATAAAAATTGTTAAAAATTTTGTATTACATAAAAATGTTTTAACAATAAATAGGTTTTAGCAACACGGGTCGGATTGGGTATGGGTCGGATACGGGTCGGGTCGAGTATGGGTCACTAGATTTACATTACAAAAATATGGGTCAAAATAGGTTAAATGGGTCAAATATGGGTCGACCTATTTTCAACCCGACCCATACCCGACTCGACCCATCCATTTGCCACCTCTAAGCCCAACGGACCATGCTAGCATGGCATGTAAAAACTTTTGCACCATTGGTGAGTTTTTGTGGAGAATGAAATGGGCCAAAAGAAAGTTTATTCAATTCTAGAGGCGAAGCTTTTTTTTGCTAAGTCATATTTCAGCGTGGTTCAACAAGCAATTAAACTCGAAATTGGGGAAAATTGTCCGAAAATTGTCCAAAAATTCCTAACCCTATTACGTTTTTTGTTAATTCAGTCATAAACATTCCAATTTTACTAATTAATTTTACACATGTTTGTACTTTATTAATTGAATTCATCAGGTTAATTTTAATCGAAAATTGATGACAATGACGCCAATCGTCCTGCGTGGCATGATTACATTGATTAGTGCTGATGTAATTAATTTTTAATAATATTTGAATATGTTTTCAATCTTTTTATTTTCTTTATTTTTTCTACTCTTTTTTGTGCCAAAAGCAGCAACCCTACTTAGTCACAAAGGCCTCACCCTTGACCTACAAAACCGCAAAAGCTCTAGGCAAGGCCATCACGGCCTTGTAGGCTACGAGCAAGGCGGCCCTTGCCAGATCGAAGGCCCTTACCTTAAGGGACCGATTTATTAAACCAGCGCATGGAAAGCAATCCGATCTGGTTTGACTTCGCATGACTCCACCCCCAACCAAACCACACAGATGGTAATTCCAATTATCTCTATTTCTTGCGGCAAACGTTTTATTTTGTATTTTTGTTTTTTTGAATTTTGGGAATCATTATGGCCGAGGGAGATGATCTCATGCATAACCGAGGTGATTGGATTACAGATATTGCGATTCACCCCAAAACTGACACGTGTCATGATCACTACGTTCGAGTTCATTCCTTCTATGCTATAGGGTGTTATAAGTAGGGATGTGCAACAAAAATTGCCCGAATCGGGAGTCGCTCGGACCAAACCGGAGTTGCCGGTTCTGGGCGATTCCTAAAGAGGGTGGTCCAATTTTTGGTTCCCACTTTTGGAACCGCTGGTTGGTTGGTCTGATTCCCGATTCCAAGGTGAGAATCGGACCAACCGGATCAAACGGGTTAATTATATAAATATAACATATATTTTTAAATTTCTTAAAAGACAAACCTTAATTCCTCCTAATTTCTCCCATTTTTCATTTTATCTTTGGCTCAAAACAGCAATTTTACTGGTTCCACTAGACCGGACCGGACCGTTTGATAGGTCCAGTTCCTGGTTCCAGGACCAGTTGGTCCAATTTCCGATCCTGCAATCTGGGAACCGGTCCTTCCAGTCTAGTTCCCGGTTCCACCTTGGAACTGGACCAGATTAGGAACCGATCAGTCCTAGTTGTAAGGTGCAAGAAGTAAATGTGAATTCTTATTTACCTTCATATGTCTTGACACTCATATTGATATGGTTTTCCGGTTTTGTATAAAAATAAAAATGAAAACGAAACAAAAAAGGACAGCTTCATAAAGGTCCTAAAATTTTTCAACATATCCTAAAAATTTCGTTTCTTATATTTAAGTCTTAAAAATTATCATAATTGTACATTTTAGTGCTTCCTCTATTAGCTTCTTTAGCTTAGTGGACAGAAATCTATTTGACTATGTTTTATTCATTGCAACTTGAGGTTGAAAAGAATAATAAAATTTGTCAAGTGGCTTTTTTTGTCTACTTGAAATTGATGGAGTTGATGGGGGGACTTAGATGCGTCAAATTGCAAGTGTTAGAACTTAATATGACGGAATGAAAATTTTAGAACTCAAATTCCTTATGATGATAAGTTTTAGGGCTCATCTTGTAAATCATTCGAAAAAATGATCCTATTTAATCGTCTTTTTCATCTGACTTGCACGTGAGGAGAGGTATTAAGAAACTTAATGCGTTGATTCGAAGGATATTGCACTTCAATGTTAACTTTGACTTTAAATAATAATACAAAAATAATTTAATAGCAAGGTTAGCATGTCAACATACTAGTTAGCTCTTCACTTATCATGCACTCTAAAGGGGAGTGCACCCATATCGAAAAGAAGATAATGCTAATCAACGCACTTTCTTCATACTTGCCCTTGAAAAAGAGCGCTAGACAGTAGGCAATAAAAGTACAATTAAATATTGTGGTTTGCCTTCGTTCCGCTCATATATACACTAGTATCTACATCAACCAGCGGTTGATAGACCTCTACTCGATCGATTGAGTCTTGAAACGACCAGAAGATCAGTCATTGTCCTCTTCATCCACATTGCCGTCTCTACGTGTCTAGTCATCGTATGGTATTTCATGTACATGCTATCCTCTCTTTCCCTCTTGTCTCGATGATCCGCATCAGTAAAATTGTTCAAATAACTAAGCATTTTTGTCAATTAAATCTTTTAATTTTGTCAATTGAATTCTAAACCTTTTGATGATTTCTCAATTAAGTCCATTCAATTAATTGCCATAGACAATTTTTTTTTTTTTAAAATTGAGTTATTTTTTTTCTCTTACTTCTCCTTTTTGTATTTTCTTTTCTCCTATTTTCCTTCCTTGTTTTCTTTTCTTCTTTATTTTTTCCCCACTATGGTCGGTCAAGACCACCAGCAAGGCCACCTCACCCACGGTCACAATGGCCTGATCCAATAGCTGGCTAGCACTGGCAACCCTTGCTGGCCACAATGGGAAAAAAAGAAAAGAAAAGATAAAAATTCAGAAAAAATTCAAGAAATTCACAAAAAAAAAAAAATTTCTACATCAATGTTTCCCGTATCACGTAGGACGGCTATCATTTATGTCAGTGATTTATAGTCAAAATCGTAAAAGGTTTAGGACTCAACTAGAAAAATTTTAAAAAAATTATAATTGAATTAATGAAATTATAATAAGTTTAGGATTATTTGGATAGTTTTTCCGACTGGCCTCTTACCGTTCAAAGTTCCTGGTCTTTTGGGTTGACCAGGAAAAGTTGTTAGTCTGCTGCAAATATTTTCTCCTGGTATGAGAGCATAATAGAGGTGGCCTTTGATCACCAACTTGAGATGATTGGCTTTGAATATTAAGCGAACTGTTAACAGTAGCAAGCTTCCGCGTGGGAGTCAGAAAAGCTTTACGTACAATGGAAGAGAAGCGGTTTTTGACAGTGATGTAGTAACCCAATGAAATGTGAGTACAAGATGACATTTTATTAATTGTGCATCCTTATCATAAAGTTAATCATTCTAAAAAAGAAACCATTCATCGTAGATAGAAATTTCACTTTTTTTCTCTAATGATGAGGTGTGCGTTTTATTATCGGTGTATATACCGAGACACTAGTTAAATTAGGCAAAGTCTCTCATATGACGTTTATAACTTGTGAAGAAACATAGGCAGTAATTTATATTGGGGGCACTTTCTTTATACGGCATATCCAATAAAATTACAATCAATAAGATAAAATATCGAGGTGACAATTTTTACACGTCACACTTCTGCTGTGCTTAAGTTACGTTTATACTATTACATAGACCTTTATGGGTATAATATGGCTATCGTACGAGTATGAAAATAATTTTGTCATGAAAATAATTTTGTTTAGTAAAGGAATATTTGGCAATTTGCAGAAGTTGTAACCAGGACATGACTATAAAAATCCTATTTGGCTTTTAGCATACGGCAATAAAAAGGATCTGTCCTGGTCATTCATAAGGGTCATTTTTATCACATAAACCAATATAGTCGTGTACTATTTAGTACATTTTGGTGAGAAAAATTCAATAATTTGAGATGTGACTATATTTAGCTCAAAAACTAAATTATAGCAACATTAAAAAACTGGTATACAGTGCATGTGACTAAAGGCCTATTTGCCTTAGTGCAACTCAAAATTGGGATTGATTTTGTAAAGACCAATTAATTAGGTTTAACCGTATGGTATACTCCTTATACTCTTATACTCTGATATCCATCATTAACTAGTTGAGTATGATCAATGCGTACTAAAATGACATTGGTTATACTCTAATATTCATTAATTTTGGTCAGAAATTGATAAGGTGAACTCCATTCATATTATGTGATATGATCGGTCTGACATAGAAATTTTTAAATAATATTCTAACAAAATTTTGAAATTTTTCAAAATAATTTTTTTTTCTTTTTACCTTTTCTTTTTCCCTAGACTTAAGGCCCCGCAAGGGTAGCCGGCCAACCCTTGCCACGGCGCTCGCCCACACCACCAATTCCAAGTAGGGGTGAGAATCGGTCTAGGGTCAACCTTGGACCAACCTTGGACCGGCCCAACCCCGTCGGTCCCCGGTCTAGTTCCTAAGGAGACCGGGTTGGTCCTTGGTCCTGAGAGTTTAGGGTCGGTCCAACCCGGATCAACCCTGATTTTGTATATCTTATATATCTAATATATTATTTATAATTTTTTTATATAGAGAAAACCCTAAAATAAACGGCGTCAACAACATTAAATAGCTCTTTAGTGAGGAGTTCAAGTAATTTTACACTATTTTTTTTAATAACTTGATCTTTTAATATCTTTCACGGTGTCAACAACCATAATTTACAAAAAAAGGAAAATATTTTTATAAGGAGTCCTCACGGCGTTCAAAAGGGCATAAATAGCTCCTCACGGTATTCTCCTCTAGTACTTGTTCTCTTTTGTCTTATTTGTCATCTTAGTCTTTAATTTGTCAAAATCAAAAGAAAAATCTTCTCCGCTCACCACTTGACACTCGCCTTACTTGCTTTAGGTCACTTGTGCCGCTCACCGCTCGATGCTCGACGCTCACCTCACTCGACACTCATCACTCGCCTCTCTTAGCTGACCTCACTCGTCATTGAACCCATAGGGTCGGTCCAATCCTCGCTTGCCTTTTCAAGGAGTACAAAAAATAAAAATAAAAATTATCAGTTGGTCTTGGGTTGATTCTGGAACCGGACCAAATCCATTGAATTGGATTTGGTCCGGTCCTCAGTTGCCTTTTCAGAGAGTACAAAAAATGAAATAAATAAATTATCAGTTGGTCCCGGATTGACCCTAGAACCGGATTGAACCCACTGGGTCGGTTTGGTCCTCAATCCCAAGCTCAATAGGGTCGATCCTTGATCCCAAAAATTGAGGATTAGCATTGTGCGAGTTAATCGTAGGGTTAGGGGGTGGGCCAGCCCAACCCCGACCATGCTCACCCCTAGTTCCGAGGGACACCATTGGCAAACTCCTTCAAGGCCTGGGACTTGGCATGATGAACTGACACCTTAGTGGTATGTTCAGGTTTAATAATGCTGGAACTTGGGCAAACCCACTTTAATGGAAATACTTAATATTAAATTAGCCAACTCCGCTTTAGATCCTCCCATTTAACTCAAAAATTTAACAAAAGATTGCCAACACCCAACATATATTTGTAAAACTCATTGAGAGAAAATATCCTTTTTCTAACCTGTAAAAGATTATGATGATGATTATAATAAAGATTATCAATATTCATGTCCCACCTCGCCAAGGCCGCCCTCACCTAGGCAAGGGTGGGCCTCGCCCAAGCTAGATTCGACAAGGCCAGCTCGCCCAACCATTGCCAGTGACCACTGCCTGTTGGCCAACCATCGCCCAAAGGAAGAAGAAAAAAAGCAAGAGAGATAAAAAAAAAAAAAGAAAAGAAAAGAAAAACATCATTATAATAAAAAATCAAAAAATTGTTAGAATATTATTTAAAATTTTACACTTCACAATGGCAGTGCCACATCAGCCCTCCAACATCCACGTCAATAAAATCCGACCAAAATTAGCCGAAAAGACTGAATTGACGTCAAGTCGAACCGTTTAAGATTAAATTGACACTAATTTAAAAGGTTTTGACTAAATTAACACCATTAAAAGGTTTATGATTGAATTGACACCAAGTCAAAAGGTTCATAACTAAATTGATATTATTAAAAAATTTATAATAAAATTGGCACAAATACAATAGGTTTAAGACTCTTCTAACACTTTTCCCTTGTCTGCATAGTTTTCCCAATCGATTTGACATCCAATGTTGGGCTTTGTATATGCTCTTTTGGGATACTTTTGCTTGGTTTTCTCAGTTGCTTGGACTCCGGTGCATCAATTTGTGGGTCTTTTTTGGTAAATTAATTTGTCACACCCCAAAACCATAAAAAAAATGAGAATGACATGATTGTCCTTCCATTCGAAGGACACAGCCTCTAACCTTCCAATTCCTACTTCTAAAAGTCCCTGTCAACATTGCTCTTGCTCTATTAATTGCTAAATGAGGAACCTGAAAAAATTGGGAAAGAAAAAGATGAGCAACTATAGCTTAGTGAGTAGTACATATCTTCTACAAAAATCAAGCCTCTACATTATACATATAAAACTCAAAAACATGACTCAATTATGCTAGTCCAAAATATAACAACTTATAATAATAAAATGAGTTATATAATCCTTCAACCTTGCTATTTCAATAGCAGAATTTCATGTTCATCCATAATTCAAAACAAATATCGTTAGTTTAATTTAATAATCAAACTCGTTATATCCTTATCTCAATAGTTTATTCCATTTTCCAAACTCATATTACATCACATCTTAAGGCCCTAGAAGTGACTTCCACGAGATTCGTATTACCGTGTAACACTTAACCCTTGACCAACACATGTCAATGGTACAAGGCTCTAGAAGTGACTCCCATGAAATTACGTTATTATATTGCACTTAGTCCTTAACCAAAGTATATAAATAGTATAGGGCCCTAGAGGTGGTTTTGATAAAATTACGTTATCGTGTAGCACTTAGCCCTTGATTACAAGGCTTTAGAGTTGGCTCCCATAAAATTATGTTATTATGTAGCACTTAGCCCTTGAGTACAAGGCTCCAGAGATGGCTCTCACGAAATTATGTTATCGTGTAGTACTTAGTCTTTAACCGGTCCATATCACAATCGATTTCACAAACCATAACATTGTCTTTCACATATCAATTCTTTCCATCATACCAATTCAAAATCTGTATATAAATCGGTTTCACATATCGAATCAAATCACTTTTCATAAACCATACTCAAAGTCAACATAATTCTTTCACAAAAGGTTTCCCAAACCCAAAATGTGTCATCTTTCCTAACTACATTCAGCAAACAACACACACACACACACACACACACACACACACACATTTCACACACACACGCACATATTTCACAATACATTGCTCACACAATTTTGGAATTCATTTCATAAAACAGGATATTTTGGCACGTCTCTCTCATTAAATGCCTCTCAAATCATCAAAGAACCCATTCCATAAATCAGTTCCCAACTTTCATAACACCTTTATAACACATTCCTCAAATCATTCTCAAATGAATAAAGAGTAGTAAATGCCTGATCCAAAGTTATGCATCAAATATGCTATGATAGTACTTTTGCCTTTTAGCCACTTCACCATGTGCATATAATATACATCATATATTTCGAAAATAGTTAACAATATTAAAAGGAGAAACGATACTACTCACCTGCATATGCCCCCAAACAAATCAACAAGGCTTGCTTGAATCACTGAACTTGCAGTCCTATCATATAAGCGAGAAATAGTATTAAAATCAAGAAAATGCTATCTTAACTACAGCTCAGCTAAACTAAGCTTAAACGCTAACAAAATAACTCCACGCGATAGCAAATCGCATACCCAAAGCAATTATTCAAGTCGTTCGCAATGCGGAGCTTGAGCATGAAATTTGGTTATGTTAACTTGGCTGTCTTAAAATCAAGCCGAAAAATGACAAAATATGGGCTTGAAAACTGCTGGACTTGCATTGTTTATTGCACACGGGAAATTTTTAATTTTCTTTTTTGGGCAAACTATAAGCTCAAATCACGATCCATAAAATCTCACGGCTCCACAGCACCATAAATTATCATTTCTATAAAAATACACGGCTCAACGATTCAAAAATGGGACTTCCTTGCTCAATTTTCCCAAAATTCCAAATTGGAGCCCTAAATCCAGAAAATACTTTGATTGAACGAACAAGGAGCTTAAGCTCTTATCGGGCATTACATTGCGGAGTCGATTTGATGAGGTCCCAAAGGCATGTGCATGAGACCTTTTGAGACCTTCTTTTCCTCTTCCCTTTCTTCATCTTTTCTTCTTCTTTTTCTTCTTTCCTCCCTTCTCTCGGCCTCTTAGAAGAACCAAAGCTTGCACTGTTCGCTTTTTCTTTTCTTTTGATGACCAAGTCTCCTTTCCCTTTTATTTTTCAACTCTTTGACCTTTGACTAGTCAAACCGCAGTATTACAAAATTCCTTTGGGAGCAGCTGCATTTCCTTCTCACTTCTCTAAATTTCTCATAATGCTGTTCCAGAAGTAAATCCTTGAGATTTTAAGTGTGAAATAAAGTTTTTTCGCTATGTCTAAATTATGAGAAAAGGAAAGAGACATGGTCTATCTAGTTTGAAGAAAATACAAAAAAGCTCAACTCTTTAGTTAGCAATTTAAACATATAATGTTGTTTTTGGTTTGCTGGGGGTTAAGTTTGGGTTTGGCTTTGACAGCTTTTAGCAAATTCAATGGCCAATATTAATTTCTGGGTCAAAAGCTGGAAAGGCCTAATTAATGTCGCTCAATTTGGAAAACAAAACCTTTACGTTGTAGGTAATCATGAACTATTCTCAGGAATGAGAACGTCTCGGTGTAACTTTGGCTTTATGTTAATTGCGTGTTTAAGATATGAGAGTTCAACTCTATGTTTTTTCTTTTTTCTTTTTTTTTTTCCAAATTGAAAGCATGTGCATTTGTCTATTTTTTTGTTATGCTCCTGTTTTGTGATACTATGCAAAAGCAGGGATTAGGTTGTCTAACTAATTTATCTTTCTTCAGTCATGTCTATTAGGCAAGTCATTTCTGGCCAATGCCACATGGCCTATGTTCATTTATGGGAGGCTTTGAAAACTTACTGTCTCATATGGCAAGTGGCTTGTCCACGATTGTCCTTTGAAGTTCTTAATCATCTTAAAATTTTATGTTTAGGAATGCTAGTTTACGTTTTACTGACTGAAAGAGTATAAAGGTTAACCATCTTTCAAGAAGTGTGCTATGAGAGAACAAACTTTAATGTGGAAAATAGGTGCAGATTGAGACCTACTTATCCATGTATACCTAAACCCTAAAACACAAAAATAAGCACATAAACCATACCTCGTGAATTTCAAGCTAGTGATCGATGCTCTCGTTGTCTTTTCTTTTGTGATGTGTTAATTTACTCATCTATTGGATGAAATTCAGTCACTAGTTTTAGGTGCAAAAGAGGAAGTTCGATGAGTTGGTTGAAGGCTACGGCATTAAGATTTTGGTTAAACCAAAGGCTCCAATGCATATTATTGGAACCAAGATGGACTTTGCAGATCATAACCCAAGTAAATGCTGGGCAATACATTGTTTCCCTATCATGTACAGGAACAATTTCTTCTTCTTCTTCTTCTCCATAGTCCATATATGAACTAATCATCCAAACTTTAAGAGGCTCACCATAATATACAAGTTATATTCTAGCCTAGATTCAATGTTCTATGGCAAAAGGAAATTAATTTAGCGGCAACTTAATTTGCACATTATGTCCATCAAAGTTGTTTTTAGTTGCTAGTCTTAACACTACTATATGTGTTTGATGGAAGAAACATTGAATAAATCTTGATCACTATGTGTCCAAATACTTGTGCAAAAAGTCTAACCGCATGTGTAGTCGGTTGATTGTTGATATCATAGTTCAGTTTTCAACAGAGACTTTTGGCTACACCTTCTCTTCGTGATGATCAAACTATATACGTTTGATGGAAGAAACATTGAATAAGTCTTGGTCAATATGTGTCCAAATACTTGTGCAAAAAGTCTAACTGCATGTGTAGTCGGTTGATTGTTGATATCATAGTTCAGCTTTCAACAGAATTTTGGGGAGAAGTACACTATCGTTGTTATAAGTTGTGTATGGCGTTCACTTTGGTACCAAAAATTTCCGTCGGATCATTTAAGTGCCAAATCGAGAAAAACGATCACTTTGGTGCCACCGCGAAAGATTTCGCCACCTGCGAAAGATTCCGCCAAAATGATTACGTGGCTTTTTAAAAAAAAAAAAATCGACAAGGCCTTAAACGACGCTCGTTTCGGTCCTCCTTAAGAAAGCGACATCGCTTTTGTCAGTTCTACATGGATGGCCTCACAAAAATGACGCCATTTAACTCAATTGAGATTTTTTTTATTTTTTTATTCGGGATTGAAATTAGGTTTCGTCGCTTGGCCACCGCTGCCGCTGGGCCGCCGCCGCTCGCTCGGCCCGCCATTGCTCGGCGCCGCCGATGCCCTTGGCGGCACACGAGGGAGCACCAGCCCTAGTCGCCGGCCTAGGTACCGGGAAGACACAGCCGACACTCGTCGAGGAGATTGAAGATGAAGAGGGAGACATCAATGGCGGCGCACTCGTCGACGGCCTCCCGAGCACCGGCTAGATCACGGCCTTCGACTTGGCCGCCGAGTGATTGTCGTTGGGGTTGGGGTCGGGGTCGGGGTCGAGGTCGGGGTCGGAGTTGCGGCCACCGAGTGGCTATCGTTGGGGCCGAGGTCGAGGTCGGAGCCGTGGCCGCCAAGCGCGGGGGCCATCGAGATTTAGGGTTTGAATTAGGGGAGACACCAAACGGTGTTGTTTTGGTGTTAGGACGCTAAAATGACATCGTTTGAAGGCCTAAGTGATCCAAGGAAACTCCGACGAGCCACATCAGTATAAGAAATTAATAAAAAAGGCCTCAAGTTAGATTTCCGATAGATCATATTGGCGTTGGCACCAAAGTGAGCGCCGTACACAACTTATGGCACCAATAGTGTACTTCTCCCGAGAATTTTGGCTACACCTTCTGTCTGTGATGATGTATTTGTATCATATACGCCCCCTGCATTTCGCCTCCCAACGTTGAGTAGCTTCTTTGCAGGTCTGAAGTCCTATCTTCATCAATCCAAATACTAAAGGGCAATGTGGTCGTGGTGAGAGTCCTTCATGACGACAACTAGTTCAGACCAAAGCATATCCTAGGACACGGAGAACAACTTTTGTCGCTGTCAATGGAAAATTGTTTAGCTAATCACTGTTTTGTCTTAATTATGGGGCGCGTGATCCCAAATGTGACAAAAATTTTCCTTGAAACTATCACATCCTATTCCAACGTGAGTAAATAAAAACAAATGGAAAAAGAAAATCAGCTCAAATTCTGTGACGTGTTTCTATAGGTCCCTCATCGCGCCACGGCTATCATTCATTCTCTCCCTCCATCGGAATTTCCACCATTAACATGGAAATCGAAGTCTCACCCAGCAATCAGAAAATTACACGTGGTGCTGCTGACAGTGAAAAAATCTATTGACTTTGGCCCCTGTTTGGATTACTTAAAAGGGATAATTCTAACATGTGCAATCTGTTAAAAAAATCCTCTTCAATGTGTAATTATGGAAAAGCATATTCACATTACTAAAATATTTGAATATTACTTTGCATTGTCACATCATTTTATACTTAAGAAAATATCGTTTGTTTACCCAAAATATCCCTGCAAAGTCAAGAATTTCCCATGCCTATCCAACCAAACCAGAGCATGAGTGAAACTGCCGTAGTTCAGTTTTTGAGCGATTATGACGCTAAGTTATTGGGGTTAGGACATTTCTCGTGTTGCTCCAAGCATGCTCAATTCGCCATGATAGCATACTGGAGTCGGGATCATTCCTAGGACATAATGGGTTCGGAGAGATTGAAGTCTTCCTCGTTCTAGCTCCATGTGGAATGTGCCATTCTTGAAAAGATGGTGTACAAAAACAAGAACTGGCATAGGCGTTGCTCCTATTTCCAGTATCTTTTGGAGGTTCCTTCTTCCTCGCGCCGTTTGACTTGTGTCATGACCTGTCCTCAAACTTGTTTTAATTAGTCAAAAAAGAAAAAGGAATCTGTAAAATGTCTTATCTAAAGGAGTGAGAGAGATACTAAAGTTAAGATGAATAGCCGATGAATGATTCTCGGATCTTAAGTGCTTTGTGGTGGTTCTATTTGTGCAACCTAAAAGGTTTAAACCAATGCACTCAAAGTCTCTTTTGACAAGCCAAAGATCAACTATTGTGCAATTTTTTAAATGAATATGGTTGTTTCAGGTAAGAAGTAATTTGAGGCTTTTGCAGTCAGCTAAGCTGAGGAGTTATTAGGTTCTTGCTTTCAAGTGATAACCGGAAAGAAGCCCAAATGGAAAGTTCATCTTTTAGAAAGGTACATTAGGCTTTCTCATAATGTTGTGGTCAGGGTTTCGCTAGTATAGATTGCTGTCATGTTTCCCATGTTTCTTGCGTATAATCTTTTAGCAATTTTCAGCGGTCCCTCATCTTTTTCTGCATTGGAGCTTGAAAGTCTGCCCACTCTTTCACATTTTCAAGCTTGAAGAAAATCCATCCGAGGTATTGTCTTCATCTCACTTCAAGTTCGTCTTTTTATTCTGGCATCCATCAAGTCGCAAATTTTATGCTCGCCCGTGTTCTCAAGTTTGGTTAATCACAGTGACACGTTGTGACTAGTCAGTTGCACGGTGTTCCTAATTCGAATACTTCGTTTCTGAATTATCTCATTTCTGTTTTACTTGGTTCCCCATTGACTATTGTTCTGTTAATACATAAACCAGGTGTGCCCTAGTATTGTGGTTCCTATTCCGTTACTTTGATTTTGGAAGGGTGAACTCTTTCGAGGATTGGATAGAGTGTGTCAAGCGCGAGGTTGGCTGGATATTGAGATTTTTAATGTTGGGAATTACGTGTTGGTCTTGCCTTGTACTTGGTGGCGCAGATGAGAAAGCAAGCCGAGTTTCTTATGAGAGGCGATGTCGAATTGATATGATGAGAACTAAATTGTTACACCTCTTTTTGAGATTGTAAATTGCAATTATTAGTACATGAACTATTACCTAAATTGGACCCTCGGATTTGGAGAGATTCTAATGTTATGAAAGATTTTGTGTCCATGAAAACAATTGTTCCTTTTCCGTTCCCACAACTGTGAAAAGAACATTACCTTTTGTCAAAAAGAAAATTTTCCTCAATGATCAAGAGTGTTAACCTTGGTGATTTCAGGTAGAGCATAAGGAAAATATCTTTGTATAAAAATTGGGTGGAAGGTCTAATATGCAATATAAGTATAAAAATCACATAAACCTTGATTTAGATGGGGAGATGAGGTTGAAAGAGATTTGGCTTGGGTTGGCTACACCAGCTAATTGATGTGAAAACATATTCCTGAGAAAGTTAATTTTCTTTCTCTAAAATATTTTTCCTCTTCTTTCGGTTTCTTTTTAAGTCTCTGTATGGAAGGTCTACCAATGTTGGACAAGGATAAAGCCGCTTACATAAGAGGAGTCTTTTGATATTTGTGTTGAATCACAGAAGCATGGTTAGTCTGATTGTTTAAAAAGTTAGCACTTCTTTGAAACAAAAATCACTTTTTTTCTTCTAAAATATCTTACTAAATATCCAAATGAGGGTTTTAATAAGGCATCGATTATGGTTTATACTATTACCTTTTTTGTTCTGAGTTATTGATATATAGGACTGAATAAGCTAAATGTGCAGGAATTCTTTGTGACCCTTGTTGACATCCAAATTTTGTCAACACTTTAAAGCATCCATTTTTATTTTAGAAAAGAAAAGGATAAAAAGATAAAAGCCAAAAAATGATGAAATTAAAAGAAAGAAAGAAAGAAAGAAATCGAGTCAAGTGGGCTGGTGTAGTCCTCTAGCCCATTCTTTAACCCATAGCCAATCTTCTTTTTGTTTCTTTCATGGCCCATCTTTTGATACCCTTTTCTAGACCATTTCTTTTACTTTTTTAGCCCAGGAAGAAAGAGAACAAGGCCCGGCCCCCAGGAAATTGGGCTCGGCTGGTTTTTGGCAGACAGAGAGAACATCTTGGTTGAGCGACGGTTGAAAGATTTCTGGTTCACTACAGTCGACCTCCTGCTTCATTGGAAAGTTTCATTGAAATTTTCTCCCCATACCTAAAAGTCCATATTCATGACTCTTTTAACCTCTACATTTAGAAAACTAATTGTTTGAGAGACAAGCCCTCCATGAAAGCGCACTCGCTGATCCCAGCTTGCAATCTCCACACGTCACGCTCCGAACTCCCGAGCCGCGCCCATCCTCTCTGCACAAAATTTCCAAGGACTTCCTAGACAGCCGTCAACCCTTTTATTTATCAGACATGCGGAAACGAATAAAAATCCCTTGACAATAACCATCCTTGATGTAAAGCAGACAACAAATTCACAACCAAACATGCTTTTATAAACATACCTGGAGTCATATACAAAGCCTATAACCAAAAGACTTCAAAAGATCAGCTCTCAAAAAGAAAAATATCCTAACTGACTTACCTCTGATCCCCGCCTTAGCCTTGGGTCCTCCGTCTCACTACCCGAAAATTGAGCCCAATGGATGCATATAAATCTAAGCGAGTTCATGCTCTAAACCCGATTAGAGGGTAATACTGTAAGAGTCCTAACCACACAATTACGCAATCACAGACTTTACATTGTCTCGCATCCACC